>JAJJMB010008334.1:3820412-3859472 GCA_023531105.1 Papaver atlanticum
GTGTAATAGTGGAATCTAGTGTCTTGGTTATTTTCACTCTAAAAAAAAAAAAAATTGGATTTAAATTTTCTCTACTTTTAGTTTAAATAAATCTAAATTCAATTGCTTTCACAAGTCTTACGAACCTCATTCTTACCACTATCAAAATTCGATCAAGGTGGAAGCCGCAGAGGTTGATAAGCTTTGGACCATGTTCTTTTATGGGTTGTCTTATGGAAATGTAGGGGGAGTCAGAGTGGTATTTGAAGCCCCACAAGGCGACCTACTGTCATACTCGTTTAAGATGGATTTCCCGTGCAATAATAACGTCGCTGAATACGAAGCGCTTATTCTAGGCCTTAGATTGGCAAAAGAGATCGACCTGGGAAGTGTGGAGATAAATGGCGACTCTAAATTAGTAACGAACCAAGTAAACGATGATTTCCACTTAAAAAAGGCGCACCTAGCGCCCTACAAGGCAGAAGCACAAATCTTGATCCATCAAACAAGGTCGACTCTAGACCATACGGGCATAAGCGCAAATCGGCGTGCGGATGCGAAGACGAGGGTACAGTGACAGTAAGAAGAAAAGAATTGCCCAGCACTTGGAAATAGGACCTAGCTTTTGATGAAGCAGATGACTGGAGGAAAGTGTACATTGAAGAACTAACAAAAATGGATGAGGATTAAGTCATGCTAGTCAAATTCCTAAGACAGTTCATGGTAATACAAGGGGCTTTGTACTATCGAGCCGCAGGAGGATCCCTGGCAAAATGCTTAAACAAGAAGGAAGCAGAAAAAGTACTCCAGAACTTACACGCAGAAACTTGCAGACAGTCAGGCGCTGTTCATCTCTATAGAAAGCTCCAAGGGCTAAGAGTATACTAGCCCAGCATGTCGGCACAAGCAGCGACCTTCCAAGATAGTTGTGCCGACTTCTAAGCTCCACCAAAACCCGCGGAGGTATGTTCATATGAAGGTGTTGATTGGAGACAACCGTATATCGACTACCTCCAGCATGGCAAGCTACCCAGCGATAGGCAGGCGGCATTAAAAATTCAAAGGAAGGCGTCACGATTCTTCATAAACGAAAACTTGCTTTACCAAAGAAGCTATAGCAACGCAATCTTACGTTGCTTGTCCGATCAAGAAGCGACCAAGGTCATGACCCAATCCCACAATGTCGAGCATCAAGGAATGCAGAAACTATTTCTACAACTTTATAAAGGAGGATTCTACTGGCCGACTATAGAGAGTGACACTGCTGAACATGTCTGAAAATGCTTGAGTTTCCAGATGCATGGAACACTGATCAAGGCGCCTCACACCCAGTTGCACAGTATAGTAATGCCGTGGCCATTCCATAGTTGGGGGATAGACCTCATAGGCCCGAGAAACACGAACTCCTCGAAGCACCATAAATACATAATCACCGCCACGGAGTATGCATCCAAGTGGGTCGAAGCGATACCTCTAAAAGATCACGCTAGGGAGACCATAGCCGCGTTTATCAAAGAATACATCATTATAGGTTCGGCGCACCCATGATAATTAGGGCGGATAACGCTATGTCATTTGTAAACAAAGATGTGATAGACTTACTCCAGCAATATAATACGAGGTTACACACGTTGACCCCCTATTACCCCCAGGGAAACGGGCAGGATGAGGCTACTAATAAAACCCTCATTCGGATCTTGAGCAGAACAGTGCATGATCACCACAGGGGATGGCATGAACAGCTACCACTCGCGCTATGGGCATATAGAATTTCAAAACGAAGTTCTATTGGGGCGTCCCCTTACTCCTTAGTCTACGGCGAGGATGCCATACTACCCGCGGAGATAGCAGTACCATCAGCAAGAGTAGCGATGGCTAGCCACACCACGCCTGATGAAATAAGACGATTCGCGCACCTGGACACAATAGAAGAGAGAAAGGCGCGAGCAGAGCGGTTTGCTGAGGCATATAGGAAGCGAACATCCAATTACTACAACCAAGGTGTCAAAGAAAGAACTTTCAAGGTTGATGACTTAGTGCTCAAAATTTCCCCCCACGTGCAAAGGAATGCCAGAGCGGGAAAGTTCGCGACAAACTGGGATGGCCCGTTCAAAGTAGTGACCGAGAGCGGATACTACAAACTAAGACGAATGGATGATGCCAAAGTCAAGTCGCCCATCAACGGAAAATGGTTAAAGAGTTTCCATGCATAAGTTACCATATGTACGAGCACCTACTTCACATAATAAAGGCCGGTTATCAACAATGAACGATGTGCAAATAGAATTACAAAAGGCTACGGGATGCATAGACACCCGGTTGGCTAACGAATTTACAAAAGGCTACGGGATGCATAGACACCCGGTCGGCTGACAAATTTACAAAAGGGTACTGGATGCATAGACACCTGGTCGGCTGACGAATTTACAAAAGGCTACGAGATGCATAGACACCTGGTCGGCTAACAAATTTACAAAAGGCCCCGGGATGCATAGACACCCGGTCGGCTGACAAATTTACAAAAGGCTATGGGATGCATAGACACCCGGTCGGCCGATGAACCTACAAATGGATACGGGCTACATAGACACCAGGTTGGTTGACGAATTTACAAAAGGCTACGGGATGCATAGACACTCGGTAGGCCAACGAACCTACAAAAGCTACGGGATGCCAAAGGCATCCGGTCGGTTGACGAACCCATAGAAGACTGAGAAACTGAGAACTCTCAACCAACTAATTAACTTGCAGAGGGGATAAAACAAACTTCGCGCCCAATCTAAACCAAACAAAGGGGGGAGGGGAGGGGGGAGTAGGCACGTTTTACACCCTTCCCCACATTTTACACCCTTCCCAACCCAATCTTACACCAACATTGCCGCATAGCGCGCTTTTTTCTATTCCTTGAAAATTAAAGGAGGGAGTAGGCGCGTTTTACACACACCACGTTCCATCTAAAATAAAAATAAGGGGAGTAGGCGCGTTTAACGCACACCCTGCCCGCCCCACCGAGGCGAAGCACCAAAAACACCGCACCC
Organism: Papaver atlanticum; assembly: GCA_023531105.1. Classification (NCBI taxonomy): domain Eukaryota; kingdom Viridiplantae; phylum Streptophyta; class Magnoliopsida; order Ranunculales; family Papaveraceae; genus Papaver; species Papaver atlanticum. The sequence continues at coordinate 3,823,430 of JAJJMB010008334.1, forward strand.
CATTCAAAGCAAAAGGAGGGGGAGTATGTGTGTTTTACACATACAACGTTCCATCTAAAACAAAAAGAGGGGGAGTAGGCGCGTTTAACGTACGCCTTGTCCTCCCCACCGAGGTGAAGCACCAAAACTCCGCACCCCATTCAAAGCAAAATTAGGTGGAGTAGGCACGTTTTATACACACCACGTTCCATTTAAAATAAAAAGAGGGGGAGTAGGCGCGTTTAACATACACCCTGCCCACCCCATCACGGTGAAGCATCAAAAACGCCGCATTCCATTCAAATCAAAAAGAGGGGGGAGTAGATGCGTTTTAACCCAATCTAATCTAGTGCAATTTCAATCCAACACCGCCGCATGGCGCGCCTTAATTTTTTATATTCCTTGAAACAAAAAGAAAGGGAGTATGCGCGTTTAACGTACACCCTGCCCACCCTACCGAGGCGAAGCACCAAAACGCCGCACCCCATTCAAAGCAAAAGGAGGGGGAGTAGGTACGTTTTAACCCAATCTAACCTGATCCAGTTTCACTCCAACACCGCCGCAGGACGTGTTTCGACTACCCTACTTCCAGAAAAATAGAGGGGGGAGTGGGCACGTTTAACGCATGCCCTATCAAACCCCACCGAGGCGACGCATCAAAACACTGCCATATCTAAACCAAACAAATAAAAAAAAAAATAGGGAGGGGAGGAGCAAGGAACAAGCACGCTCAAAATACAGAAAGACTAGGGCGCATCACAAGCCTCTTTTACTCTCCCACTCTAAACCATACAAATAATATAACAAGCGCCAGAGTTACCACAAAAAGGAGGACCATCTATTAAAAAGTTAAAAGAGAGAAAACAATAACAGAACCACCTAAAAAGAAAATATATAACACCAGAAGTCAACCCTTTATCCAGCGATCAAGGCACGACAACGGGCGATATATACGTCCATAGTCTCCACCATTAAGCATGCCTCCTCACATTGAACATTGGCCAGAGCCAAATCCCGATCGGCTTCATCTACCAACTTGTGAATATCCTGCATGATTTTATCTTTAGCTTGTGCCCCATGCGTGAACGAAAGAGTATCTTCATGCTCATTATAATCCTTACGCGCCTTGTCTTGACGAATCAATCTAAGGGTCCACAGCATACCCACTTCCTCTATCAGCACCAGCAGACGTGCCAGTTTTTCCTGAGGATAAGACGAAGATACAAGCGCGGATACGGTTTCCAGGGTCAAATTATACCCAAGGAGCTGTGGGGTCGCTTGATCAGAGATATGAAGGCGACAATCGGATATGGCGCGATCTATGGTAGTCATCATTATCATAGACTCCATGAATAATTGATTAGCTGCATGGCGAGCCGTAACAGCATCGTCTAGTGTGCACTGGACTTCCAGTGATACATGCCCAGACGGTTCATCTCTCTGAGTAGTTTGGTACGCCTCATATTGTTCATCAAATTTGGCACGCATAGAGTTCCTGTTCAGTACCCTTTGATCCCGGAGCACCTCAATCTCAGCTTTCACTAGCAGTAATCGCGCCAACCCATGACGCTTAAACAATGTCGTAACTAGCGCGGGAACGGGTGCTAAGGTTAACACATATCCATGAAGAGGGCGAGCCATTTGAACGAGATATCAACAGGGGAAGACAAGAGCTCAAAGGCGAAGCTGGAGTTGAGACTGATGATCAAACCAGGAAAAACAAACCATTTATATATAGTAAGGGTTGTGTCATAAATGATACAGTAACCGCCCATATCTTCCGATGCATGTCATGATACGTTATAGCTTATAACGGGGACTCCAAGGAGGCAACATAGAGGGATAATTAATCATTATTGAAAAGAAAGGCTTGGAGCAGGAAGCAATATGACTACTGGGTCATTTGATAATTTACCTAATAGTCAGGGGACTTATGTTGATACATAAAAATTATTACCCCTTAACAGGGCTAGGGAGCCCCTAAAGGGAAGCCAAACCCAACATGAAACATGGGGATTAAAGCCCAAGTCCATTAAGAAGTATCCATGAGGAAGAGAGGATAAGGAGAGAATTGAGGGGAAAGGAGAAGGTTATATTAGAAAGAATGGCATTCGTGGTAATTAAGGAGGTTTAGGACATGTGTCATGATGTCATAAAAGGAAGGGCTTTTGGGAAAGTCTATAAAAGGAGGTACATAGTACAATTGAAAGCAAGTTCTCTCTCATACCATTCCTAGAAAGTGTATCATTAGGTGTGACTAGGACGAGTATAACCAAAATCATATTCACCCCTCAACAATCGCTAAAGGATTAAATTTTAAATGTTTGTAACTATTAATTAGCGGTTTAATTTCAAATCAACATACTCCGCGACAAATGATAAAATTACTGATTTAAAAATACCGTGATTAATTTGTATTACTTACTGGGTTTTGTCATGCACAAGATAACAGCCAATCATTGGCATTGGAAATGATGAACAACAACAAGAAGAAAAAACGAGAGATAATATGTTTTGCATTGGAGAAAATAAATACTCATAAAAATTTTGAATTTTTATTTTTACAAGTGCAAACCTTACCTTCACAAGTGCAAAACATATTACGTCTCGTATTTTGTTGTTTATCATTTCCAATTTCAACGATTGGTTCTTATCTTGTTTATGGATGCACAAGCTAACAAAAATCTTTACTTTAAATAAGTACTTCTTTTATCTTTTAAAAACAGGTATCTTCGCATTTAAGAAGTTTAAAAGCGGAAGTTGTTTTCATTTATATCCTCAACGGGAAAATCTTACTCAAAATTCATTATATATTTTGATCCTTAATATATTTACAGTATTAACCAGTGGATAACATAAAATATTTTAACCGAGTATTAGACAAGTCCTAACTGGTATTAGTCGAAATGTATTAGTTTCTCGGCCTATATGTTTCTACTTTTTGATAATGCACAGATGGGATTAATTCTCATGAATAGACTTCGCCAGTTAGATCCTGGAATAGATCCACTGTGACGGACTGGAAAATACGCCTCCAATGTCACACTGTGCAAGCGGAAACCTACCGATTCCCCAATCCCAGACAGTGACCTGACCATAAAACTTCGCTTCTCACCTGGAAAACGCACGTTGATTTTCCTTCCCAAATATGCTTTGAGAGTATGATGCTTTAAACTTAGTATTCTAACGTAGCTTCACACCGTTCCAACTTACCCTTGTTCTACACATGGTACATAGCGTTAAAGGGCAATGGTGATGCATTTGCATGCCTCTCGTAAGTGTTGTCCAGGCATAGGACACATGCTTTGGACTTGCACCTAGGCCATTGCAAGCCTATTTTCAGCTTCCTTACTTCGCTTCGATATTGAGTTGGATGCATGCATTAATCTTCCTCGTGCCAAGGGTGCATCAACCAATCTCCTTCCATCCTTGTCTTTCATCATCCTTGTGATGTAAGTGGCTTAAGCAAGCTCCCCTAACTTGCATACCGATTAGGGTTTTTTTATGGCCATGCCCAATTCGCAATTGGTGCATACGTATAACTTGATAGGAAATATGAGCATCTAGTGAATGGACTACAACTACCTTATCAAATAAGGTAACAATCATCTCTTGTATCGCATACCGACCCAAATAATATGAATTTACAAAATGTCATAATCACCTCTCAATTAGATGATATGAGCGATGTTGAGGGTGGAATTTGGTTTTGGTTCTACAAGTTCTAGCCACAACACAACCAATTCCCAAGAGGAGAGAGAGAAAAAAGACCCCCTTCTGTTGTACTATATGCCTCTTTATATAGACTTTTCAAAATCCCTTCCTTTTATTATATCATGCCACATGTCCTAAACCTCCTTAATTACTACTAATGTCATACCTTCTCTAATACAACCTACTTCTTTCCTATTAATTCCTCTCTTGTCCTTTCCATCTCATGGATGCTTTCTTAGTAGACTTGGGCTTTAGTCCCCAAGTCCCCATGTTTTATGTTGGGTTTGCCTCCCTTTCGGGGGCACACCAGCCCGGCTAAGGGGTAATATTTTTCATGTATCAACATTAGTCCCCTGACTATTGGGTTAATTGTCAAATAACCCGGTAGTCATATTGCATTCCATTCTAGTGTCCCTTGTACTGTCTTCTCGAGTCGAGTCCGCGAGTTTGAGGGGTTTATGAAACAAGATAGTTTTTTGCAAGAAGTTGCTGACATGCGCGACGAGCGTTTTGGATAAGTATTTTCCGAGAATTCTTGCATGAATTTACTGAATGTTTTCTTGGACCCTTGGATTGTATTGCTAGCACAATTTGAGAGTCTCAGGGATGGGTGGTGAAGACAAGGTGTAATCTTTACTTAGCCCGCTCTTTTATTTTCTCTAACCGTTCCGCGTGGTCGGGGATGTATAGAGGGGGTAAATAATGGAGGTGCGTCTTCTTCGTGATTACGTCTGGGTAGGCAAAACGCGCCTTCAAGGCGAGGGGTGAACCCCTTGTAATGGAGGTAAGGTCATATGCTTCGCCCCTCCTTCTCCTTTCCTTTTCTAAGGTAGGCAAACGCGCTCCCTCTTTACTGTAGACGATCGGATGCGCGGAGCAACACATCGCCTTTTCTTTGTATATCTGTGGCCGATCGGATGAGCATATCAATCCGTCGCCTTTTGTATATCTTTGGCCATTCGGATACGCGAAGCGACCCGTCACCTTTTTGTATATCTGTGGCCGACCGGATGAGCATATCAACCCGTCGCCTTTTTGTATATCTGTGGCCGAGCAGATGAGCATTTCAACCCGCCGCCTTTTGTATATCTGTGGCCGATCGGATGCGCGAAGCGACCCGTCGCCTTTTTGTATATCTGTGGCCGATCGAATGCGCGAAGCAACACGTCACCTTTTTGTATATCTGTGGCCGATCATATGAGCATATCAACCCATCGCCTTTTTGTGTATCAGCCGGAAACAACCCACAGCCTTTTGTATAATCGTCAGCCGACCGGGTGCCTTTGGCATTCCCGTAGCCTTTTGTATGTCAGCCGGAAACAACCCACAGCCTTTTGTATAATCGTCATCCGACCAGGCGCCTTTGGCATTCCCGTAGCCTTTTGTAAATTCGTCAGCCGACCGGGCGCCTTTGGCATTACCGCGACCTTTTGTAGATTTGTCATCCGACCGGGCGCCTTTGGCATTCCCGCGACTTTTTGTACATTTATCAGCCGACCGGGCGCCTTTGGCATTCCCACGACCTTTTGTAAATTCGTATTTGTTCAAGCGGCCTCTATGAACCCTTGCTAGCATGGTGCCCGGAGCACGTTACTAGATTTTATTTTATTTTATTTTTTTATTTTTTTGCATAGCAGATCATGAATTTTACAACAAGATAATATTGATGTTTTGTAAAAATAAAGTGACAACCTACTTATGTGACTAGGTTACCCATAGAGCGCATATATTTATATTTAAACACTTCATGCTTTGGATTGAATAGACATGCGGAACTAGTGTCTTTACAAAATTGAAATGCTAATCCATGCTAGCCTTCTCCTCCCCCTTTATTTTTTACAGGGAGATCTAACTTATCATATTACTTGATTTACCATTATTAAAAAAAAAGGAAATGGTGTTAGGAAAACTGGTCTGTCGAGGGCCGCATGCTCAGTTTTTTTTTTTATAGGAAAGCGGTCAGAAATTGAGACAAAGTATATGCTGCATGCTCAAAACTAAAAGACAAATTACCAGATGAGCGATTGTTTCTTTGACAAGTACACTGGCTATACTGCGCTAAACAGTAGCAGTTAAAGAAGGTCAAATATCCAATTCTAATATTATTCATGGGATGGAAAGTATGGTTAAACATAGGCGCGTGAGCGAGCAAAGCTCGCCATACTAAGAATAAGTCTAATAGTGTACATTCAATGATGAGAAAGCGAGTAAATTCGAGCAAGTAGGCTACTTATGCATTACAGGATTTTATATCAACTGACAGCAAATAAATTTCATGGAAGCGGCAATGTATATATAGGCAGTTGAAATTCGCAATTCTTATATAGTTCTTAGCTTATAAGTGAGATTCATGTTGGAGTGAGATAACATGCTAAAGCCAAGCGATAGAAGATAACATGCTTGATGTTTTAATTGACTAGCTATATGAACATTCTACCTGGCGAGGCTAGTTAACGCGCTAGGGCATAAACGCAGCGAGAAAGAAGGAGCGTTAGCTTGATGTAGTGATAGGATTGTTCAGTCCGGACCTTTTGTCCTACAATAACATAGGTGATTGATAGAAGGGTTTGATAATGAACAAGCCATGAGAAATTGTGACACTTATGCATGAAAATTGACATGCATTTCCCTTCTCTTTTTTTGAGGACGAGAGTCTGAGAGCGATAAAAGTTATACAAGGCTACAGTAGAGCATCTAAAGCATGCATCTTGTAAACTCACTATACAGGCTAATATGCTATGATGAAATCATTGTAAAGAGAGTATATTTCCTTAAGGACGAACAATTGAACAGCTCGTGGATGTGCTCGGCAATCATGTAGAAGAAAAAAAAAAGTAAGTAAGTAATTGGGTACATGTATCGGACAATAGTACAGGCGCATCAAACATTACAGGTGGATAGGAAAATGGCATATTCTGTATTTAGAAGATTGGGGAAACTCTCCCCCCTTCTTCTTTTTTGCGTATCATTTTGTTCCAACCATTTAGGGTTTTAACCACTATGCCAGCGAATTTTAATCATGCTTTCAGGTTATGAATAAATTGATAATGAGATACTTAGCTCATTGTAGTGTGAGGGGATTGCGTAATTTGTAGTATCTATCAAGCTTTATGATCGATAAGCCTGGACTGCTGGAGTTGATTTTCCATGATAACGTATTCACCATTAATGAATATTCAAAGAGAAGATGATAAGTAGAGCTGAGTTATAGCAGCCTTTTCTGGATGACGCTTCAGCCACCAGAGCTAGAGCCGCGTTATAGCTATGTGCCGATCTCGTGATTTTCCTTGTCTTTACTGGTTTACAAGCCTGCAAGAGGGCCGATGGCCAGTTACTTGAACTGAATTGCTTCTGCATTATACTCGCCTTCCTGACTTCACAATCTCGCCCACTGCTAAGTTTGTCTGCTGCACCACGCTTCATCTTAGTATGTGCTTGAGAGCTCTCTATCCTCGTAGAATAGATCAAAGCAATACTCTGCATCTAAACTTCTTTTTCTTAGTGTCGGACCGGCAGTATTTCGGAGGTGGGAAGTGTTGGTGGTGCTGTCACGAATTGAGTCGCCTCTATATATGCATAATGAAACAACCACTGCTCCTGGATGTATATGGTGTAAGGCGCCGTTCCCACTTGATCTTCAATTTCGTCGTGGATGCTTCTGTAATTCTGTGGCATTTGTGCAAGGATGGTGTTGAGGGTTTGTGCGAGAGGACGATGGCTTGATCACGCGTCTAGCGGACTGGTTTTCTACTTTTATTCCTTTTCGCTTTTCTAAGCCTGCTCTCACATGACTGATTGCTGCAGCTCTAAATGATCACAAGTTCAGAAATTCCCGGCTGAAACTCTTTCCTTCTCTCATTGTAAGGTCGCGGGTTTCTTCCTCATCGATCGAGATTCAATCCAACAGACCTTTTGAACTAATTCCTGGCAATCATTCAAGCTCAAGTAAAAGAGAAGCTCAGATGGAAATTAAAAAAGGAAATCAAACTCAAGGCCTTATTAATTCTTTGCAATTTTAGTAGAACCAGAGCAATCTTCGAATAAATTAAAACCCTCAAATTCCTCTTAGCAGGAAGAAAACATAAAACATGCTAAAACCATAAACTGATAACCCTTAACTGCATCATATCAATTAAGAAGGATCTGATCATATCGAAGCGGGATAGAATGAACAGGTAATTGTAAATCTAGGCTTTGGTTTCGAGTCGAATTAGTAAATCGAAGGGAATTTTGGGTTTGGTTTTTATGAAAACCCTAGGATGTTTTTTCCAAATCCTATTTCGAAATCAATCAATTGCAGTGAATGATAACAGGTAGATTAAGTTTATTTTTACTGTTATTTGGGTACCTAGGTCTTGAAATCCCAAACTGATTTTTCAGAGTTTCAAATTCAAACTTAATCAATGAGCAATTGTGATCAAATCAAGAGGTTGAGCAGAGATGAACGTATCTTTTTATTGAATCTATGATGATTTTGCTCGTCATTAGTCCCCAAGTTCTTCATTGACGGTGATTTCTCTATTGGAAGATGAGGAGACAATGGTTTTCCTTTTGTATTTTCAATTGGACGGCTTCAGTGTAGTTGGGATGAGGATGCAACGCCGTTGGTGTTGTCGGAGAAGAAATACGCTGAGCTGATGAAGACGCGGTAGCCATAAACGCGGAGATGAGACGAGTCATAACGAGATTGTATAGTCAGAGATGAGGGAGAAGCATACCGGTATCCCTTGGAGGTAGTGTCCATAGACGCGGAGGTGATTTTGGGAGAAGCTAGGCAAATTTCTTCGAGTGCAAGAGAGGAAAGCGGGCATGAGTAGTGGAGAGAGAAAACAGTTGAGTTTCTGGGCCGTGCTTATAAGCGAGTTCCCGAGTAAAAGAAAGAAAGTTGGGTTCCGCGTCTAAGGGTATGAATGTGTGAGCGGGGCGCTGACTAGAAAAGAAAGACGTGGGATGCTATGGAAATTGGATGGTTGGGCTAGAGACGAGCCTCCGGGTGTGGTCGCCAAATGTTGAGGGTGGAATTTGGTTTTGGTGCTGTAAGTCCTAACCACAACACAACCAATTCCCAAGAGAAGAGAGAGAGAGAAAACAGACCCCCTTCTGTTGTACTATATACCTCTTTATATAGACTTTTCAAAAGCCCTTCCTTTTATTATATCATGCCACATGTCCTAAACCTCCTTAATTACTACTAATGTCATTCCTTCTCTAATACAACCTCCTTCTTTCCTATTAATTCCTCTCTTGTCATTTCCATCTCATGGATGCTTTCTTAGTGGACTTGGGCTTTAATCCCCAACTCCCCATGTTTTATGTTGGGTTTGCCTCCCTTTCGGGGGGGGGCACACCAGCCCGGCTAAGGGGTAATATTTTTCATGTATCAACAAGCGACAAAGTGCTGGACCACAAATGTTGCAGCGCATTGCGCTGCTTATGTACCCAACTTGTAACATGAAGGAATTAAGTACAGACCATAGTTCATCAACGTCAGAACTAGCAACCAAAACTAACTCATGTTGCAAGGCAAATGCCAAGCAAAGCCTAATCCGTATAGGTTAATGGACTTTTGCAACTGATGCCACTTAATTCGCAAATATGCATTCCCATGTTCGGGACATGCAAATTGGTGCAACACTGAACTTTCCTTCGAAATGCATCAAAATGATGTATTCTTGGTTAAGCAACATAACAACTACGCATCATGAAACTTTCCTTGAGTAGCAACACGACATAATGATGCTTTGGCATCAAATATATGCTTTAATGGCTAAGCATTGTAGCATAGAGATGCATTTCCCTTTATAAACCTTCAAGCAACACCCCTTCCTTATATATGTTTTAGTGACATTCCTATGACCTTTTATGTCTTTGATGTTAAACAATATATATAATATAATTCTCATCTCTGGTGAACAAATACTTAAACAGTATATATAACTATCAATGAATATATGTAGATTACCAAATTTTTCTTTCTAAAATTAAACCTATATAGTTACGAATGGATTAAAATTTAAAATTCAGACACTTTCCAATTATGGAGTAAAATCGTAAAAATTGAGGATCTTTTCACTTCTTCTCCGTTGAAGTGAAGGAGTAGGGGCAAGTTAATAAGAAAAGATGGCTAATTCTATTATTCTAAAGTCTAACAGAGTAATCATATATAGTTTACTGAAGTTTACACATAACCTCAATTGGATTACTAAAAAAAAGTTATTTATTTAACAGGAGGAAAAGATGGTTTAAGACTACAAGCAACAAAAAAAAAATGATCGGAAAACAATGTAAATATTAGGTTGCAGAAGATAATCTAGTTAGGTGATAATTTTTAAACTTTGAAAATAATGTTGTTTTTAATTTAAGTGTGGATTGTATTCAGGGATCACTGTTGCAAGCTCATTTTATACTTCTATAACTAATATCTCTAGTGTCCACTCAACAGAATTAGATGAGTTGCATGGCACAGTATGACCCATATAAGAATAGCCTCGGACCGTAAAAAAATATTTTTACTGAGAAGTTATTCTTGTGTAGAGATAATTTTTACAAAGATTAAGCCAAGTTGAGACTAAACTTTTTTATTCATGTATAAAGTATATTTTTTATAGAATATTCTTATATATATGGAGGTTCTACTGTATTTAGTTGGAGAGTGATGCTCTCCTTAACTGAGAACGTTAGCTTATAAAATTTTGATGGCTGTAACACGTCTGATGCTTGGTGGAATTTTAAGTGTTGTTTTATCCCTAAAGATTGTAATCTGAGTGCTATAACCTAGCTGCTTGGGTAAGAAAAAATGACTGTGATATATTTTAGATTTCCTTTTCTGCGTCATGTTATTATGTTATTTAGCTTCCTGAAGGATGAAGTGGCTTGATGAAGTTTTCAGTTTGCTTAAAAAATAAAATAAAAAGATAAGTAGAATACTTTTGGTGTCATCAAGAAAGTGAAGGCTCAAATTTACTTTTGGTGTAAGAACACTGATCCCCTTATGGCATATCTCTTGAAATGATGAAATCTAATTGGGATCAGTTTTTTTGTATCTTAATCTTTCTTGGAGTCTGTTATTTTTGTTTAGGGTCTAGGTTTTGAGTTCCTCTTTTGAGATTTGCTCTTAACTCTGTTGGTGTTTCTTTAGGGAGTTTGTCATGTATGACTTTAATGGTCTTTTCTACTTCTTGTAAGTTTCTTAATATATCTCTTTGTAAGGAAAAAAAAAAGCAGAATACTCGTGTAACATAATTTGGTGAGATTGGGGTATACCCAGATTAATTGGGGTATACCTAATGAGACAAAACCTAGGTTATTTTAAAGTAAAATAGGACATCCCTTAACCATGTATTTTCTAAATGGCTAATATACCCTTGTTTAATTAACACTAAAAAGAATCTAATTAGGTTAATTAATTGAGTTTAGATTAATTAATTGAGTAGATTAAAACTTATGAATTTAAGTTATGAAATTTTGTTTTTGATTGAACTTATGTGGGAAGATTTTTGATGAATTTTTTTTGTTTTGAGAATATCTTTTGCAACGGAAATGAAAGCACACTACCCAAACACTTCTAAAAAGGGGATTGCAAAGCCGTTGTATGATATCATACTCAAAATTAAATAAGAAATCAACACTTTAAGTTCTGAAATTATGAAAAGTCGGCAAGATCGACGAATGAAGAAGATGCCGACTAACTTTGGCCGGCATGCTTATTTCTAAATAACAATGTCGACTTTATTATTTTAACACACAGGAGACTGTTGTAAATGCTTCACTAGTCGGCATCTTATTGATATCTTACCTTGCCGACTAACTTATAGTCGGCAAGGTCGACAAAAAAATACCCTGCCGACTATACGATTTTTGACATATAGAGAAAGGTGTTACAAATGCATGATTAGTCTGCAAGGTATTAATTCCATAACCTGCCGACTAAACTATAGTCGGCAAGGTATAAGGATGAATACCGTGACGACCCTGTAAATGCTAATTTCATAGACGAAAAGTCGTCACAATATTCAACCTAGGAAGATAACGACTAATACTAGTCGGAAAGGTCGCCAAAAAAGTACCTTGCCGACTAATACTAGTCGACAAGGTCGACAAAAAGATCCCCTGCCGACTTTTGATAAAAATGGAGTCATACGGGATTTGAAACTGGGTATGATTTTGAACCCAATCTCAAACCGCGTATAAATTTGTACTTGGTTTGAGATTGGATACAAAATCATACCCAATCTCAAATCCCGTAGCCACAAAAATAAAATTGTTTTAGTTTCGTTTTGATTTTTGATTTCATCACATTGGGTTAGAGTTTTGAAAATAAATTTTAAAAATTAGTTGGGTGATCAGTCGGCAAGGTATTAATAGAAGGGTAATTTGGTCTTTTAGCATATTTTAGACACCCCTTAACATACTACCTTGGATGGGAACAAAATAGATATACCCCAATTTATCTGGGTACACCCAATCTTGCTTGGTAACTTAAGCTCATGTAGATTCTATCTGTTGTTACAAATTTAGTAAAAGCCAACAATCCCCCCTACTCTCACAACCACAACTCACAAGTGAAGTGGTACAGATAATTGCCCATCGAATCCATATTTACCCAAACGTGGGTCCCGAAAAAAAAAGTGACATTCATAAATGTACTTTCGGTACGAAACAAAAACGGTACATTCTCTGTCGAGTACAAGGGAGAGGCACGAGTCGCCGCAAGAGAGGGGTCGGTGCAGTGCTGATGCGGAATACGCGTTGAACTTTAAAGCTCTCTCTCACTCTTTCAAGTCTTAATGCCCCAGCCGTACTACTAGTGCTGCTGCAACAGTTTTCTTTCGTAAGATTTTGTGAAGAAGCAGATCTGAGATTTCTCTCTTTTCTAGAAACCAACATAATATCTTACTAGCACAGCTACTAGCTTTTATTAATCATTAATCTCTACTCCCTCGTTTCTCTTGGTGGGTGTGCTATGTCTGCTATCCAGCTGGTTCGTTGACGGTTAAGGAGTCTTATGCTACTTCACACTAGCTTATTACCTAGACGGTAAAGGCCACTGCCATCGATCTAAAAAAAAAAAAAAAAAAAAAAAAAAAAAAAAAAAAGATTAGTTATGTTATTGCACGATATAGTTGTTAAGCTCCCGCCATCCTTATTCGAGTGTTATGGCAATTTATATATGAAGATGCATAGGGTAATATCCGGTACGATTTTTGTCTAGTTTCGGTTGTGCTACATAATCTTATATGTGATTGGAGATATATTCACCATAGAGTCATAGACAGAATGAAGGATGGGACCATTGAACCACTAGGAATCCCACCAAGCAAGAAAGGATACGATGCCTTGCTCGGAGACGTTTTAGGGATATGCTCACTTATAAGTAGTACACATGGTAGATAGCGAAGACGTAGAATGACCCAAAGCGACTCATCTAATTTAGCAAATTAATTATTGGGACGATCCAATCGCTTCCAATCTCATCTCATTTTAGGTTTGATACGTAAATACGTAGGACCTTGTACGACTATTTGCAAGCATGATAATTAACCACGTAAATAATTGTGGAAGTGACACGCTAACAGTGATGATGAGAACATGATCATAGGTACGGTATAAAGTACCTATCTGTTCTTGCATGGAGATTCTGAAAGACAGTTGTAAGTGACGATGTTTTGTCTGTTTCACTTCTTCTTTCAAAAACTCACAGCTGAAAAGGCGCATTGACTATTAATGCCTTAATTTAGAAATGATGATTAACTTTTAGGGTTTGCAAATTGAAAAGACTGCACTAAACAACGAATCAAAAGTCTAAACGCGCGTGTTTTAAGCATGGCGGCAGTGCTCCAGAACTCGACTTTAATGCCAACCAAACCGATCTAAAAATACACATGTAAATCCACCTGGCCTACGGGCCCATATGATAAAACTGTCCAATCCAATGGCCAATTCTATTATTTTATGTAGGACTGTGTAGATAAGGTTTTTCAAACACGGGGTATGACGAATGTGGTGGTGTGGAAAGGCCAACTAAACGTTGAATTCACCGAGTTAAAAAGCTAGAGAGCATCACCGAGTGACATTAAACTTGAACTTGAACCTAGTAAACTTGAACTCGACTTTGAATCGACTTTGATTCCACATAAAATGAAAAGGCAGTTGAAATATAGCTTTCTCAATATGTACATGTCGAATCCGTTTGACAATTGAACCATTATAGTAGTTCCGAGTCTTAATAAACTATTTCAAAATTTTACTATGTAAAAACGAGAGGCTGTTTACCAGATCGGTGTATACATCAAGTAACTCCTGCCAACTAATACGGAAAAGAAAAGAAAATCTTGTGCCTCTTTGTAAAACTAGGTCCAAGAATCCAAGGTGGTGCCACCTCAACTGTTTCAGACAATCAAATATTGGAGAATTTCGAGTCCAATTTTATGCACATTTTTACCAACTATGTTTAGAATCTTTTCCTTCGTTATACAACTTTATAAATTAAATCAATGGTGGAGATATTGAAATGTTACATGCACACTCATTAAAAAACGTGTAAAAAATCAGACTCGAGAATCGGTAATAGTTGAAGAGAGTCTTAATTCCTAAATATGATTTAGGATTCAATGTTTCTAAAAATCTATCTCTAACGATAGGGACTTTAAGTTTAGAAACGATGAAATAAGCGAGAATAATTTTTTTTAACGAGAGTTACATTTCAAAAACACCGTGGTACAAGATAATCAAGATTCAAATACAACTGATGACATCAATTGCTAGTAAATCGCGAAGAGAAATATCCATGAACCGCAAAGATATCCATTTTATATATCGTAGTGAAGAAATGATGGCCTTAGAGCTTCTTCAATAGCTAGTTTCAAAGACTAAAAATGTGCGCCTTATATGATACTTGGAAAATATTTTTGAAGACATCCTCTTGGCGAACCTTTTGTTCTAGAGGTTCACCAAGTGGGTGTTTTTCCATCCTAATCACACTTTTACTAATAAAATAGTCCAAATATTTTTGAAAATGATAATTCGAGTTAATTATACAATGACAAAAATGTGAAGAAGAGATAACTAAATTTATGGGTTGATGACGAAAAGCTTTCTGCTCCTAAGTATCTAGGAGTTCACATCCCCGTATAATTAAGAGGATGTCTTCTAAGCGATACCACATATATATGAAACAACCATATTGATCATCATTAGAGAAGCTTCATATAAGACTTTCTCTTAGACCTCCAACAAATTCCACGCCATCGTTTTTATTTACAATAAATACGATTTTGAACTAGATAAATATATTTAATATTTTTGTTTCTTATCTGTATATAATTTTCTATTTGGAATAAACACCATAACCACGGGAGATGATTTTCGTCTCTAAATGAAAAAAATATTATCACCAACGAATAAGGTCGTATAAAGGCCTCTACATAGGATTCTCCTGACAAGCTATTGAAAGTGTTTTTCAGTCCGCAAAGGTTTTGAACAAACAAGTCAAATTTCAATATTTTTTGCTCGGTAATAACTTTTGGATAAAGTGAAGTAAAAACACTAACCAAATTACGAAAGACCTTATATGTGAAAGCTAACCCAAAGAGAATAAAAAGATTCAGATCATAGAAAGAAAGAAAAAAAAAGGAGTACCCAACATCCATCTATACAAAACATATATACAAACTTAACTAATATGGATCGAAAACCTTAAGTTATAGTTATTGATCATATCAACCATAATAATCCCTTTCAGAGACTCCTTGCAAGATGTTCGATGAAGAGGTTGGACCTTAATATTCCATGAGATCTTCAAATGATCTTTCTTTCAATCGAAACACGAGTATATCATAGAAAAATAGGAGTACCCAAGATCCATCTATACAAAACAGATATACAAACTTAATTAATATGGATAGAAAATCTTATTTTATAGTTATTGTTCATATCAACCATAATAATCCCTTTCAGAGACTCCTTGCAAGATGTTCGATGAAGAGTTTGGACCTTAATATTCCATGAGATCTTCAACTGATCTTTCTTTCAATCGAAACACGAGTATATCTTTCCTCCCAAAGATAGCGAGGGATGCTAGCAAGGAATATACACCACAAAATCTTTTCCCATACTTGTAAAAATACAATCTTCCTATGAATTAATTAATAAAGTGAAAATCAAATCATGTAGACTTTCTATTGCTACATGAAAATGTAATTATTTATAGTATGTGCCTCATGTGTACACCAAAAAAAAAAGTTAATTTATCTTTTATGTAAAGATAAAAACGGGAGCAACACTCCGTTACACACAAATAATCAATAAGATCCCGGTATAATTCACAATAGTGTGACTGCCATATGATTGAGTGTGCCTCTTTGTGAATGTGGGAGAGATATTATATATATTCTCAAAAGCATCAATTAGTTTTTCTAAGGATTTAGATCCAGACCCAAAAAACCTTCTCATTGTATTCGTTCCAAATATCCAGAAAAGCCGCGTAACAAATATTGAGCCAAATTTGACTCTACCTCTAGAGTTACAATAGGACCATGTCATAACTTTGTGGATGGTTGTTGCAGACCAAACCTATTGTAATTTGAGGGAGTTACAAACAAGTTTTTTTTATAGCTTTTCCTTTCGTTGCAGTGAAGTATGATTTTCATTACAATTACAAAAGAAGCACATATCATCAAAGCTCAAACAAGTTTTTTTATATCTTTTCCTTTTGTCGCAGTGAAGTATGATTTTCACTACAATTACAAAAGATGCACATATCATCAAAGCTCATACATGTACTTCTTAGATTAGGTATTATTTCTTGGGGGCGGGATTTCATGCATGGAGATAGACTATGATTATTGGACTAGTCCTGACAGTCTTATAGGCTCTTGATTAGCTTTTCGTGCTAGTAAAAAAAAAAACTTGATCAGCAAAGAAAATATTTTGATTATAAAAAAGGGTAAAAATGCTTGGATTACCCTAACCAAAAGAAAAAAAACGAAATAGTGGTAAAAAGCTGCTAAATTGCACAAATCACTAAAGAGGTCCGAAGTTTACTCATATAAGTTAACTTGTACGTCATGAAAGTTGAGCGACTCGAACTCCACGAACACTAATATCCGAGTAAAATCATATATATTCGGCCTTATATGATTGCAATTGAAATGTTTTCTGCTTAAGACTCTAGTATTTCTTTCCTTCCATAAACTCCACATTATTACAACTGATATTAAATTCCATGTTGCAATCTTTTGGAAAATTGGCACCTTGCATATAGTGAAACACAGGGTCACGAAGGGCATAAATGGTGATTTGAACCTCATGTGAGACATAAACAAGCACATATCTATAACAGAAGATATGCATGGTTTATGTTTGGAGGATACATTCACGACCAATACTACCACCCTAAAAGCATTCATGTATCAAAATCATTACAACGATATCTTTCTACCTACCTACCGGAAAAACCCTGAAAACATAAAATGCATGTATCTAAGAATCCTTAGAAAAGCATTATTTAAACATTCTCAAAACCATTTTAACTCTCAACATCTATCTCCATGGTTGAAAACATGGGAGATACATGGAAAAACACCTAGAAACCACTTTGGCAAGGGAAATCCCCAAACCCCATACACTAACACCCAAAAATACTTTCTCACCCAATTTTTTCTCTCGCACTGATATTGACTCTCAAAACAATGAAACCAAATACCTGAACGCAAGGTTATACCACTCTTTTAGGTTAGATATCTACACACACCGAATTCTGGTATGTTATATAGATGAAAACAAACTTAACCGCCAAGTATTAGTCTCTTAAAAATACGAATCTCATAAATTAATTATTTTCTTACTGGATTATAAACTCATCAAATGTGAAAATGAACCAAAACAAGAAACACGTTGTTTTCTTACATTATCTTTACTTAGGCCAGGCACTATGGTAGTGTATTTTTCTTGGTTATAATGTATTTTGCTTGGTTATAACCATATTATAACTAAGGAAAACTTCTATGGGCCATAATGTGGTTGTATCTCTTAACAGCTAAAGAGGGGAACATATCTGTTTCGCGTTATAGTTAAGAAAGGCCTGACGAAAACTCAGTTTTCATACGTCAACAAATTCCCGTCACAAAACTTACGAAAACTTAGTTTCCATATGCATATTATATTTACTTGGCCTTTTTTTCGTCGCACTCCTCTTACGCCTGACTGTAACCATCCATTATTCATAACAGATTGATCTAATATTAATCCATCGTCAGATGTCAACGGATATTTTTTGAAAATATGCGGCAAAAACGTATATAAATTAGAAACTAGTATTTTTTTCTCAAATCACTCCAAAGCATCTTCTTACAACTTTAAGTTTTCTTCCATTTTTATTGTTCGTCGCTTCCGTAGATAAAAATGTCGCAATCTAAATCGAAAAACAAATACTTTATTCTAGAATATAAGCATCTTGCTGCTGCATTTTTTGTTATAGAGAAATAATGTTAACTTATTTTGTGGATAAGAGCATGCATTAGGAAAAAGATAATTGAAATATTTGTACATGCTTGGGGTGGAAATCCTTGGAAAAATACCGAACCCACGCTTCTTCTAAGTCTTTATACTTAGAATATGGAAACTGAGTTTTCGTACGGTGAGGTTAACGCTTTAACCGTGAAGAAAACTTAGTTTTTGTATTGTATTGTTCTGACTGATACCACGCTTCCATCGCATTAGGCCAAGCAAAATGGGAGCGTTGTAGTGGTTGCAATGTTGCTGTCTTTTTGCTAGCTATATAGGAATTATAGCCAAGCAAAATGGCCAACACATTACTTAGCTTTGGAAGATTAAATTAACTGCTATGATTTATCAACATTATGATGTTTGGAGGATTCAAAAGTTATCAATTCAGATTTACCGGTGTCATTGTAGTACAATGGTAAAGTCATTGGGTGATGATACCAGTAACCTGAGTTCGAAACTCGCTAGCACTAAATTCTTTACCGATAAAAAAATAAATAAAATAATATCCTTGAAGTGCTTCCACGAGATAGATGTAAAAGAACATTGGAGCAGTAGATGATGCTAATCTCATTTCATGACAGAAATCACACCATCCGGAACATGTAACCTTCTTATGCACAATAAGTATCTATTTGGAACTTGGAATACTATCATGAACCAAAATCCAAAAATTACGGTGTCAAGTATATGTGAATGGACAAAAAGATAGTTTGGATTGATCTCGTATAAACATTATGTTCACCAATTCTCATCAATTACATTATGTTGCATTAAGAACGTAACAGTCTGTTTGGAGCTTCAATGAATTAATGTGTATGCGCAGTTGATTGTCGTGGTGTATCTATGTTTCCCCGGAAAGCTTTGTTTAGACAAATCGAGAGGTGGTCAATTGAGATTTCAAATGACTTTTGGAGATTTTCCAAATCTATTGTTAGTCCATAGAGAATTTTGGAGAGTTTCCTAGTGTCTCTTGTTATTGGTTAGAAACATTTTTTTAAGTCATTTAAATTCTCTGGAACTCAATGTTATTGGATTAGAATTTCGTAAGAGTCACCCAACACCCCTGTTATTCGAAAGAGAATTAAAAGTCATTGATTTGTAATTTGCATAGATTTGGGAAGACTTTTTTTATGAAAATAGGCATGGTAGAAATCTCTCCTCAAAAGATGATATTTCGAGAGACTTGGAAATTTAGGGAATATTTGTTTTTGAGAGTAGGGCCAATTTTTTTGTTTTTTTGTTTGAGTTGATGGCCAAGGGATGAGCCATTTGCACAGTAATACAGCCGACCTCACCTGAATATATTGGACATATCCTCTCTCTTCTTCTTTTCCCTCCCTCGTGTATACCGATTGAGCTTTCTCTTTGCCACTTCAAAGGACATCTCCTCTGATGAAACAAAGAAAAGATGCCAACCAGTGATGAGATATCATAGCAAATAAAAAAAATGGCATGACAGATAACTTAGGCATGGGACAACAATGAGATTTATTCTGACAATGAACAAATATTTTACTAGGTATCCATAGTACTTTTATTAACATTATAACGTGCATAATAATAATAAAAATCAGTAGATATGTTAAATTTTTAGTTCAATATTATACATTTTTTGTCTATATAAATCATAGAGACTCTTTACAAATCTTGTTTTTTTGTCTCTACAAGTCATAAAGACTCTCTAAAATACTCTCTGAAAATTACTAGAAATCTCTAGATTTCCAAAGAGTCTCCGGGAGTTACTCAAATAAAAAATCTATGAAAATCTATATAAATCTCATTGAACTATCCCCGAAATTCTCTTTTTTTTGTTTTTCGTTTCACCCCAAAAGGAAAAAAATAAGCACAATCTTTATTTTAAGCAAATTAAATACTTTTGTTTAATTTTCTTGATACTGCTATCTTCTGCTGTATATGTATATATCCTTGGATTCAGCGGGCTACTTAGCAAATCCGTTCAACAACGAGGTTTGTGAAAGAAACAATAAGTCAAAACCACTCACTGAGACCGCTAGTTGGTCATAGAAATCAAACTTTAGGCCTTTTCGGTACTTTTTAATGATGAAGTGTAAAGTGCAACTTTCTTATCAATCGAAAGAGTAAAGGTGTAAAGTCTAACTTTTTGGCATGCGGTGTTGATTGTTGACCAGTTTAATCCAACTCTTGTATTCGTGTTTTACAATGGCAGTTCTGAAGCTTTATGGTGAGACTCAATACATGTTACATAGAGTTTGGCAATCGACGGAAAAATAAACATAGTTTACTCTCACCGGCGTAAGATAAATGGCAAAAGCCAAAAATGCCAATTATATGCTAATTGAAAAGTTTAAGAATAAAGTAATACTGGCAAGTGTGTTTATAAAATAATACTGATATGTGTACACGTATAACTCGACCCTTTCAAGCTGGACATGGAATTTGTCTTTTAGGCAAAGCATGTTTTAGAGACTAAAACAAATGACAGCAGTCGGTGCCGTGGCTGTCTTCCAGGGACCGCCAAAGTACTAGTGCGGAAACAGTTACTTGAGCTAAATCTCAGAATTTGTATAGTGAGTGTTTGAAGTAGTATTCCGTCTGTCTTTCGGAATACCCTTGTCTAGGAAAGAAAATGAAATAAAAAATAAAAAATACGGAGTCTGAGTGTTGCAATTTTATCAAAATGGATGTGGATACTATGCACGCGGTGCAGAAAATGTTTAGACACTGACCACTCTAATCCATAAATAATAACAAATGGACATTTTGGGTTTTTTTAGTCAATTCAAATTTTTATCCTTAAGTTTTCAATCTCCACAATCCGTCCAAAGAGTTAGAGTTCCGTGTTTGCATCATCAAACCAACCACGGCCCTAAATTCACATATTCGAGTATCTGATGACCCCATGGGTCATTTAGTATTAGTAGATTGTTTGACAAGGCCTAAGTCAAAAGCCTTAGTTTACACAAAAATCATTTAAGAATCTTGGGAGTTAAGCCACCTGGCCAAAAAAATCATAGTCACAACAAGTGACATCAGGAGTGTCGACATGTGATATTGCTTGATTTGTTAGGTTTTGTGGTCGCCAAGTCTTTGGAAAATACACTCATTCGTCGTCCTGGGAAAAGGTGTGTAATCGGACTAAATCTTGATTATTTACAGAGTAAATGTGCGTGTACATGCTTATGAAAATGCATTACAAGTTTACAAATTTTGTATAACAATTTGATGTTTATGAAATGATACCTGAAACTTGATAATATTCATTCTGGAAATATTAGTATAAATAGCATAATATTATTGTCTCAAGTATACTGGTTAATGATTATGAAATGATCACTTCACCTATAAACAACTATTGCATCACCTTAATCGATTGTCCCCGACAAAACAACAAAAAGAAACCCGAAATGAAATTAATAATCCCGCCTAAAATTAAGATATGTAAAATTATACACTGCGAGCGTACGTATAACTAAGTTAGATGGGTCCAATACAGTGGCGAAGGTACGTCTTGTCTGTAGTGTCCCTAACCTACTTGCAACCAAACGGTATCACGTACACGAACCCATCCTTACAACCCAACACCTAAAATAAGATGGGAACTAGAAGTTTCGTGAGTTGATCACGACCAACTAATAAAAAGAAGCAAAACAAGCTCGGGTTAATGCAGGTTAATTTGTTTTAGCAATTGCTTTTACGTGAACACACTAATCAAAAATATAGCTAAATTTATACTTAGACCAGTACATATGGTTCAAAGAATAAGTATTAAACATTTTCGTAAATGAAACAGAAATTTGTACAATGGATCTTTTGACATAGCCTAATTTCTGTATCTTTTCATATTCTTTTGATAGAACAAACGAAAGGGTTGACAATGGTTCGATGAAGAAGACATTTTCAATGAAGGGGTCTAGTTAAATTCCCACCAAACTTCATTTCATTTGGAATCCTCCTATCCAAGTAAGTTATTTTGAGTAACAGTGTGAAAGATGGTTTCCCTCAATAGTCAAAACACGTGGTTGGAGGTAGTACTGGCAGTCTGTTACTGTTCTCTCTCTCTCGATGTATATAAATAAGCTAGTCTAAGATTAGCTAATACATCCATCTCTTTTTTTAGAGCTCTGAAAACTAACTAGCCTAGACTAGGAGGAAAAAATCCACTCTGTAATCTACACGTTCCAAGCAAAACTAAAAACCATTCTCCCTCTCTCTCTTCCCATTCTATTCGGATTTTCTTACATTCACAGAAACCCATCTCCGATCTCGTCTCCCTCTCTCTGAACATTCACTCTTCACAAACACCAATCTCATTTCTCCTCATTTCCTTGTCTCCCAACTCATTAAAGGTAATGCTTTTTACCTACATTTCTAATGGCTTTGGGTTATTTTTCTGTCCATGGTATATCATTCTTCTGTCTATTTTCTTTTTCATTTTAATGAAAGTTTGATGATAATGAAACGGGTTGCTGCAAATTTATCATTTTGTTGCATTTTTTCTAGCTGTCATTCAATAAATTTAAACCAGTTTTCTGTCATCTGTGTGTTTGCTACTATCTCTCAGAGTAAATTCTTTTATTTAATGGAATTTTGTATTGACGTTTAATTGATTCCCTGTGTGTTTCAGTTTTAATGACCCAAACTCGGCCTTGATTAATATTATTTCCTGCTAAATTATGATCCTCATATCTTGGGATTCTTTTCTTTCACATTAGTTTATAGATTAATAAATAGCCTTCTTATGCATATGATTTCCGTATAAATGTTGGAATTTAAGATTCCTACACATTTATAATGGGATGAGCCGGAGGACATAGAAACATTTCTTGATATTCAAGCTGTAACTTATTTGTTTTCTCATTTTTTCCTTCTGTAGGGATTGGGAGATCTTTCTTGATCAATCTGTCGACTGCCGAGACTCCCCTGTGGAGTAATAAACAAGGTTTGAGCAAGAAATAGTATCGGTTTTATAATCGAATGGGAATATCTTTTTCCTGTCCTGGAGCTGATTATGATGTTTTGAATGAAGGTTTTGACGGTGTTATTGTGAGATCTATTAGTTTCCATGGTGATGATGTGAAAACAGCGCTTCGATCCATAAGCTTTAATGGAAGAGATTCTAAACCAACCATTCTGAAATCAGCTGGCTCTGGAAAAATGATCTTTGAAGGATCCGTGAGTTTAAAAAGTAATGATATGGATACAATGATCTCACTTAAATCTTCTTCATCAGATATC
The DNA here is from genome assembly GCA_023531105.1 of Papaver atlanticum. NCBI lineage: Eukaryota > Viridiplantae > Streptophyta > Magnoliopsida > Ranunculales > Papaveraceae > Papaver > Papaver atlanticum. The sequence continues at coordinate 3,846,845 of JAJJMB010008334.1, forward strand.
GATAACAATGTACTTATTAAGCCTGTTATCAAGGATGTTAGCATTCCGTTCTCAAAATCAGACAGTCTCACCACCAATAAGATTTCATGGTCACCCCAGTTGGATTCCGGTAATCCCAAACATGAAGCTGCTTTGAAATTGCAGAAAGTTTACAAAAGCTTTCGAACACGAAGAAAGCTTGCAGATTGTGCTGTTCTTGTAGAGCAAGGATGGTGAGTTTTGTTTCAAAACCTTGTGTTCATATGTATAATTAATAGTACTATTATTAGTCGTCTATCCTCTCGAATTCATTTTGAAAGTCTAACGGCGTTTGGTTTGTTTGTATATCTGTAGGTGGAAATTATTGGATTTTGCTGAACTGAAACGGAGTTCAGTTTCATTCTTTGAGGATGAGCAACATGAGACTGCTATTTCTCGATGGTCAAGAGCAAGAACTAGAGCTGCAAAGGTTGGAAAAGGTCTATCCAAGGATGACAAGGCTCAAAAGCTTGCCTTGCAGCATTGGCTTGAAGCGGTAAGCATCAATGCTCTCTATAATCTTCAAACAGAACAAGATATGCATTCATATGTTAATAGCTCCGTTGGTTATTACTAAATTTTGTTTGTTTTTTCTTGATACAAACAGATTGATCCACGACACCGGTATGGCCATAACCTACATTTCTACTATGTAACTTGGCTCCGATGTGATAGTAGACAACCTTTCTTCTACTGGTAGGTTATTGAAAAGAGAATCATTTCCTTAAACGATGACACTATAGATGAAAATTTTGGATTTACTAAGGAATTATTTGAAATTTGAAAATGCAGGTTAGATATAGGAGATGGAAGGGAGATCAATCTTGTGGATAAATGCCCTCGGTCAAGGCTTCAACAACAGTGCATCAAGTATCTTGGTCCGGTGAGTCCCATCTTCTTACTTTCGCAATCAATATTTTCATTTCTCTGAAAAGTCGAACTTGTATCCTAACTTTAAATAAAAATCCTGATTCCTTGGTGCAGATTGAAAGGAAGAATTATGAAGTTATAGTGGACGATGGAAAATTCATGTACAAGCAGAGTGGGGAGCTGCTTAACACATCTGAAGCATCAGATGATGCTAAGTGGATCTTCGTTCTAAGTACATCAAAGAATTTGTATGTTGGGCAGAAAAAGAAAGGCACATTCCAACATTCAAGTTTTTTGGCAGGTGGAGCGACATCAGCAGCTGGACGATTAGTCGTTGAGAATGGTATACTGAAGGTATAAAACTAAAACACATTTTCCTTCAAATTTGATAAAGATACAATGTTTGTGGATACTGGTTTAACAAAAATTTCATTTTATCTTGAACAGGCGGTTTGGCCTCACAGTGGACATTACAGACCTACTGAGCAAAACTTTCAGGAATTTGTGTCATTTCTCACGGAACACAATGTTGATCTCACCGATGTTAAGGTAACCCATTAACTATACTGTACATTTTTTTCCACATTCCTCCGAATGGCAAGGCCAAAAACCAAAATTGAAAGTATGTGGACTGATTTGAACTTTTGTAACTTTACAGAGAATTTCAACTGACGAAGATGAGAGCAGCAAAACAAGCCAACACGGTAATATCAGCCTCCGAAGCAATTCGTCTGAAGATGATTTGACGAAAACAGAAGAAGAAACTAATTCTGATGAATCGAATGAAGAAGAGAAAACTGACTCGGATAAACAAGAAACAGATACTGAATTACATAAACCCAAGTCAAAACGGTCTCAACGTTTCAGCGAAAAGCTGACTACACTTGAAATACCAAACAGGGTCGATTTGTTTGTGGCTTCGGAAATTAGTCTATCACGGCAAAGTTGTAATCGTTTCTCCATGGGATCTCCATTGGTTGGTTACGAGACTGCCGATGAATCACTAGAGGATAACGAAGAAGATTACGCAGTTCCCACAAGGAAACTGATCGAATCAGATGAAGAAGGTGAAGAACCACAAGAACAAGAACAAAAGGAAATCATTCCCAAGAAGTCCATTCTTCGTAGGATCAATTCGAAGAAAGAGTTAAAATCATATCAACTAGGTAAGCAATTGTCTTTCAAATGGACAACAGGTGCCGGCCCTCGTATAGGTTGTGTGAGGGATTACCCATCAGGACTCCAATTTCGTGCATTAGAGCACGTAAATCTATCTCCACGGCCTGGTGGTAAGAGTAGTCTCAGTAGTCCGAAACCATCAACTCCAACCATTTTTTGGAGAGATGCCACGACGACACCCACAGCAACGACACCAGTGACACCCACAATATCAAATTTTAGATGAAACAGAAACCAAATAATTGATTCATTCATTCATCCATTCATTCTTTTGTGAGTAAAAGAAATATAGGCATTCTTTTGCATTCTTAATTATTTTTTCATTTTTTTTACTACAATTCTTTTTGTAGATCTTACAGTGAATTATGACGAGAAATGTGTAGAAATTTTGTTGGGTTCCAAATGCCCTTTAAATAGTGAAGATTAATTCTTTCCCATTCTTTATTTCCTTGTTATATTATTACAATCTACTGTACCCCATGTACCAAAGCCACAGTACACTCCCAGGATGAGTAACCAAGGTTGTAACAGAGTTGCCAAATTGCACAGGATTACCAGTACCACGCAAAAATATGGAATTTGGTAACCACGGTAGATGTTGGAAGGTAAGCTGCACGTGCTATTCAAGTTCTAGAGGTTATACGACCGCATGCGGCATGCTTCTCCATCCCTCAACATCATACAGTGAATTATTGAAGTTTAATATATAAATAAATGAAAGTACATAACAGTTGTAACTTGAACAAGATTTAGGTTACTTGAATTTGGAAGAGATGTGACATAGGTACATCAAATGTTTGGTTGTGGAAGATTTCATTCAAGATTACTTGAACAAAGAAGAGATATGATAGCAACATCAGAGATTTTTGGAATCTCAAAACTACAGATTTTAAAGGTAACCTTCAACTAAGAATAGACTCAAGCATTTATTGTGACTCCATTTCCTATGTTTTATATTGCAACAGTAAGTTTGATTAGTATACGACTAGTTCCAGGAATACATCAGCAAAGTTCACAATTCTTCTCGACGCGTTTAAGGACAAACTCGAAGAATTTTACGTTGTCGGTGATCATAATCATAATTGCAGTAGTTTTTGTTTTCTTGAAGGATAAGCTTCCCCAACTAATTAGTAGAGCATTAAGAAGAGGTCCTATGGATAAGGACTAGCTAGAAAAGAAAGGAAAGTGATACTCGTATGCAAAACCAAATTTAAAATTTAAGATAAAAGAATTGTCGACTCGAAATGATTCCTTGACAGAGTTATGATTATTGTATGGATTCAAATCAAAACAACTCACTCGCTAATACTAATAATTTTGAGACCTTTGTTTGAAGAAACAGCGGCTTTAAATAAATATTTGTTGTTGGAATACTAGTACTAACTACTACTTCATAAATTTTCTTCTTTAAGCCTAGTTGGATTCTTAGCAAAAAGACAATGCATTGCCATTGTATTAATAGTTTCTTGGAAAATCTACAGAATTGAGAATTGGTTATTATTACAAGAGTTGGTTAGTGTTGATAAGATGGAATTATAAAGTTCAAAGGTTTGGTCTAGTTTGAGTGAAATGTCAACTTGAACAAAAATTTTCTTAGCAAGTTAAAAGGTTGGGTCTTTCATTATCTCTTTCGGTCTAACCAGTCTCACATGAACAAAACTCCTAATATTCAGCTACAAAACATTAATAGTAAGTTTTGCTAGGCATTTATATTTATATTTATTTTATTTATTTTTTTGATAAACAAGGAACCTTTTCATTAATGGAAATCCGAGGTTACAATGAGTTTAAGATCGGAAATTAGAGAATACAAAGTAACTAGTACATACCGTAAAAGTACAATACCTAAAAATCCGATAAGAGAAAGAGAAGGATTACCGGAGTAATACACATACAAGTATGAATAAGTTCCGATTAAATCGGAGGAAGAATGGTTTTTCTCGGAATTAAAATTCAACCATTTAGTTTCTTTTTCTTCTTTAGAAAGATATGCTCCCAAAATATGAGTGATTTGCTCAAATCTCTTGTAAATAGTGATGAAGCTTTCGTCGTCAAAAAAATCACCGTTAGAGATTCCGTCGCCGGAGATAACAAAGATGAAGATTTCGTCGTTGGAGAGCATCACTATTGATCTTAAAACGCAACCCAATAACCAAGAATCGCTATTAAAGCGAAGATAAACCTCAAAGGAGAAAACATAATAATAAATAAGCTAAAACTAAGGCTGCACATGAGCAGGTACGGTCCGGGTTTCTGATGGAACCGGTACCTGTACCTGGACTTGTACATGTAAGACTGGTCCGGCACAAGTCCGGTACCGGGTTTTTACCTATAAATTTTATCATTCAAATCCCTTGAATCATCGTCTTCTTCTATACCTTCATACCCATCACTATGAAACCTTGCTTACTCCAACAACAACACCCCCATCTCAGCAAATCAATTACCTAGGGCTTAATCCCCCAATATCTCTTAATCCATAGCAACCCCATCAAAATTATCATTATTTGCTACAATTTATGTCCACAATCATTGCACCTGTTGCATCTTCACCAACACCAACAACTTCTGTAATTTGTTCACAATTCCAGCTTAAACCCAACTCTCTAAATCTTCATACCCATCAATCCTCATTACTGTTGACGGTTGTATCACCACATCCACTATTTGGTCTCTGCCATTTTCGATTTCAATTTCATATTTGAACCTAACCCTAATTCTGAACCAAACTCAGTATTCTCCCCTTTTAATCACCATCAACTAGTCATTTTTAATCCACCCATCAACAGCAAGTAACCATCAAAACAATCCAATACCACTGATTTTCAATCGATATCAAAATTTCATCCAATTTCGAACCTGCATGTGTCTTTCAAGATCTATGAAACTGAAATTAATTGATGATTAATTGATACCACTACTAATAATAGTGATTGTTGATTTGTTTCGATTGAATTGATGAAAATAAGAAATTGAAATCAGAGAAAGAAGAAGGAAGATTAGTAAGAAGGGAGTCGTCTGTGAGTTTATGAGTGAAAGTGAACATGATATGATGGATAAAAACCTATCACCTATGGCTAAGATGGATTTAAATCAATGGATAGAATCAAACGAGTATTTCAGTCCGGGACAGGTCGGGAATAAGGATGGAACCGGTACCTGTACTCCTATGAAACCGGTTATGAAATTCATTCCCTTCCCTATACCTCCTCCCCCGGTTCCGGTTATTTTTTTTTTCGGTTCTGGTGTGGTTCAACGGTTCCGGTCCGGTTCTTGTGCATCCTTAGCTATAACTACTAATAACAAACATAGAAAGCAAGGAATAGTGAAGAAATTTGCTCAGATCCAATCCAAAATGGACCAGGTCATTCATAGCTATTAGAGTTGTCAGAAAATCTCTCTGTTTCATTTCTTGATCAGTGGCGCTCTGACATCCTCGATAAATCATTTACAAAACATAAGCATCAAAACATAAATAATCATTTTATATCCTATCCTTCCAGCATAATGTGCATCTTATAACCCCATCCATGAGGTGAGATTATGAATCCCCCGACCATGGAAGGCGTTGGTAAATTACTACTAAACAGTAACGAATTTGTCCCAAAAAAAAACTGAAAAGTACACAATGAAGTGAGAATTCCGATAAGCCACATCTGCTACCCGGACTCAAAATCTATTCTTAAATCCAAAATATGTCATGTGATCTAAAATCCGCATTGCCCCAGGAAAAGCATTTTCGGCTTAAATTCGTGGAGTGATCCGATAATCTTATGAGTTAGAATTTGTCTCATGAACCAGAATCCGCTTAATGACACTCTGCATCAACTCAAAAATATATAAGTTAAAATTTGCCAACAAAACTCAAAATCTACCAAGTCCCCAAAATCCATAATATATAAGTTAAAATTTCATCTTTTCTAAAATTTACATTGTGACCCATAATCTTTCACATAAGCAAAAAAAAAAATGTCTCATGATAAATAAATAAATAATTGTTAGGTGACATTAATTTTGTCTTGCATTGAATTGTTAAAATCTTCATCTCTAGCTATCCATCGAAAGAAATTGAAGAAAAGATGAAGTAGCATATGTTTCAATTGAGAACATCCTAATTAAGTTTTTTCATAAATTCTGGATAAGCACCAAATTAAAATTTCTCACACATTATATATATATAGTTTCAGGAGAAAATACTCTGTTGTGGTTAAAAGCTGTATCAATCTCGAATTCTAGAACTTCTGGCCCCATCTGAGATAATATAGACCAATAGGAGATATGGGTATTGAAATTTTTTCGGTAGTTTTTGTTGCGCACCAAATGGACCGGCCAGCTAACAACAACCTGTTTTCTTATTTCCTATTAGGTTTTTCCCAATATCATATTCGCTGAGAACAAACAAAAACCACAACAACAGCATCTCTTCACATTCTCACAATTGAAGCGCAGAAACACAACCTTGGAATCTTGTATATCACAAGAGGAGTGCAGGTGGTCTAGATAATTATAATGATACTTTCACGCGTGGAGCAAGTTTAATTGTTATTACAGATCAATAAGTTTTTGAATATGTTTACTGTGCATATCCACTTCTCCTCTTTAATATTTTTGTTTATTTCATCCTTTTTCTTGATTCTGTAAGTTCGTGAACTAATAATAAATGCATCGCCTGTCTTTCTCTCTTTTGCCTCGTAATATATCCTCTTGGTTTCAAAGGTAAACCCTAAATTTATCTATTTAACCACTACGTCTTTTTCCATTTTATATTCTCCTTCATTGTCTTAGTTTCGTTTATGCTCTATTAGAATCTTCACATTCTCTGAATTAGTTCAATATAAGCTTTATTTGATAATACAATAGGTTTCTTTGGTTTTTAACTAATCATATTTACCTGATACTGTGGGGAGTGTGGTGTTGAGGGAGTGTGGTGCTGTGGGGATTTTGTAACACAGCCCTCTCTGTTCTTGGGGTGTTGTAAAGCGCTTACTTCGCGTAAGCTTTCTTAATATATTACTTACGTTTGCTGAGGAAAAAAAAATATTTACCTGATACTAACTCAGGTTTTCGACTTAGAAACGATTCATTGTGAAATTAAGGTCACGATTTCTGTTTTCCTTCCTGGCTTTACTCCGTTTCTCTCTGCATGCCTAAGTTATTTGATAATACATGTTTGTTCTTAGGACGACTAGAAGGATTGGAAAACAGTTTCATCTGGAAATATTCAAAGAGAAAGGGGGCATCTGAAGTTCATAATACGTTTGGAAAGGTAAGATATTTAACATATTTTTTTTAGTATTGGGAAAAGAAGGTAATTCATATATTTATGTAACAATATCCAAGTCTAGGAAAAGAAGAATTAAAAAAACAATCTATGTGTAATTTGGATTTTTGTTTTGTAGGATTAATTTGGTTTTCAGTTATGATTGATTATAATGAACAAATTATAATTAATAAAATAAAATAAATTATAATGAACAAATTAGTATTTTGGTTGATGCAATTTTAAAGTGTTTTTTTTTTTACTGAATCTTATTTATGAAATGTGTTTGATTTTGATTCCTTTGGATATTTCTGAATTCTGACTGAGTTTTATTTTCAGGATTCCATTGCGGTGAGTTTACATGCCAAAATGTTATAATGGTTGTATAAGATGGTGGTGTTTCACTGAATCAGGTAGTCGGTATGTCCTAGCTTTTTCTTTCTTCATTCACGTACATATGTTTTATAGGAGTTTGCCTAATAGAGTTACTGCATCTTTCGTATTGTGGATTTTAGATTGAATGAAATTGAGTTGTTTTTTCTTTCAAGCTACTCCCTTTTCACTACTTACTGTTGACTTCGTACACTAATTTACTGATATCAAATACAGAAGTGGTTTATGAGGTCTCACAGGCTTCACCGGAGGTTTGGGTTTTAGTGTGTTTGTACAAATAAGGGTAATATTTCGATCTGAGATTCTCTTTGGTCCAAATTTTACATTTTTTAATCTCTTTTTCCTACATTTTTTTGTCGGTCTTTACGATGCTTAAATGTACTCAATTACGTACCTGCAAAATCGCAGACTATGGGGGTACTCTTGCAGTGCCATGGTCCCTGGATGAATTACTATAAGATTCCCATTAGAGAAATACGTCGAACTAATATATGTAGAATCCACTCTGAACTACCCATTGTTGTAAGAGGAACTTACGCAGGCTCGCATCATTTGGGCTGCAGGTGTACTCCTAATAGAATTTAAAGGAGAGCACCAACTGGGATGTTCTAAGTCAAAATTTGAAGGGGAGCACTCATTGACGGATACCCGCAGTGAAGAGAAATTGTAGAAATCCTTTGCAAAGGCAACCGTTAAGTAAGCGTGATTTTACATTTAATAGTTGGTGTGTTTTTAAAGATAAGCAAGGTAAACTGCAACGGTTAGTTTTCTAATTTGTATGTTATTTCACTGTCCGGATGATACTAATTTGTATTCGACATGCAGGTCTGTGATGAACTTACATAGTGAATTTGAAAATTCGTAAAAGCTAACCTATGTAGGATGATACCGCCAAGAGTTATGGCATCGTCGACTTACCCGGCCGAAAGAAATTGCTTTACTGAAGTGTGTACTACTACTTCAAGGAAATGGAGGTTATGCATTAGATTGGCATACGTGACCTGACCATCCATACTTTACATGATACATTCAAGTTCAGTAGGTTCCCTTGCATCCTGTTGGCGTGTTTCTCCTAATCATGTTGTGCGGTAGAGTAAGGAGACTTTCGTATTTGTATTGAACAAGAAAAGATTTAAACAAGTGGGATGAATTTTCCAAATGGATTGATGTAAAACTAAATGCTCATGGATTTGTATTTTTCCTATTGGTTCAGTGCAGAATCCATAGAAGGGGTATAGTGATAAATACAAAATACTATAGATTCTATAGAACGTGATTTAGGTTTTTACATTGTAGGAAATTTTCAAAACAAATTTCCTTGAAAAACGAACATAGCAACCCTTTCCTTCCATTATAAATATATATAGAAGACTACCGATCTAAATTTGAGGAGTACTCAAATTTCCCCAACTATGGGTCAAGTAATTTGGGCCCATGCAACGCACGGGCTAACAACTAGTTTATATCAAAAACACTTGAATTTATATCAAAAACACTTGAAATCTAAAATTAACCATTTGAGCTACGACACATGGCATCATCCGGGAGACTATATAAACTAATTGTCAATTGTTACTAACGACTAATACTACTAGTACTGTTAAACTCAATAACAAGGCTAAAGCACCCCCAATCACATGACGTTACCACTCCCACATAAGATATCCTTGTCCTCAAGGATAAAAGTAAAGAAATGTGTTAAGATGTTTGGTACATCCTCCCAGGTAATTTATTCTTAAGAATAGTTGTTCCATTGAACAAGAACTTATGAAATCCCTTTCACAGCGAAGCACCCTCCTTATATCCAATATTGTTTCAGGTTATACAATGATGTGGCCTTCATAATCTACAAAAAGCAAGATAGGATAAAAAACATGAATCTGACCAGTTTTCTTTCTTAGCTGAGATACATGAAAAATGGGATGAATCTTTGCACCATGAGGAAGGAAAGAACTTCATAGTATGTACAGGGAAAGTCGTGTGTTGAGGGTTATAACCATATCATGTCTTGAAAGAAGTCATCTTCAAGTTGGCGTGATGACTTGTATCGTACCACCACTCTACTAGAGCAAGCCATTGATACCCCACTTTCTGAGTTGATATCCTGGCACACATTTAAGTAATTTTCCAGACAAGCATTCACCCTATTTTTTTGTTCATCAGATTGAGGATGATAGGTACTCAAACTCAAATTGGTACCCAAAGCTTTAAAAGAATCTTGCTAGAAGTTGTTAGCGAAGATTTTATCTATCTATGAAATAATTGATGAAGAAAGTCCATGTATTTTAAGCACTTGATTCCGAAGAAAAAAAATTCCACAATTGTTGTCGTGGAAGGTTGATGTAGCCCAACAAAATGACTATACTTAGTTAACCTGTCCACCACTTGTAAGATCGTACTTCTCCTCTCACTGATAGGTAGCCCTTCAATAAAATCCATCGTAATATATTTCCAAGCTTGATCAGGGATAAGTAAAGAGTGTAGCAGTCCACCTGGAAAATTGTGATTTCCTTTCTTTCTCTGGAAAATGTCACAAGTAGAGAGAAATAGGAGAACTTCTTTTTTCATTCATGGACAATAAAAGCAAGTCTTATCCCTGATATATGTATTTTGCATCCTTGAGTGACCCCATACTGCAGAAGAATGAACTGAAGCGATCTGACACCATTGTTATTTTCCTACATATAATCTGCTCTTGTACCTTGACATTTTATCTCAAAATGTGAAATGCTCCAGAGCTGTAGTAGAGACTATAAGTTCCGAGATGATGGAACATATATCTTGTGCCCAAGAGGGTTTTGAGAATGCCAAATAGCTGCAACAAACATCTCCATATAGTCTCCTAGATAGAGCATATGCTACTATATTATCGACACCTTTCTTATACTTGATGTCATAATCAAAACCTAGCATCTTCATCAACCTTATTTATTGGAATATTGTAGTGATCTTTTGTTCTATGAAATATTTGATACTCTAGTGATTAGTTACCTCCTTGTAGATAGTGTCTCCATTTTTTAAATGCCATCACTACAACTAGAAGTTCCTTATCATAGGAGGATAGTGCTTTGGACCTTGGACCCAATGATTTAACGTAGAAATCAAATGGCTTACCATGTTGTCTCGGTACAACTCCAATACTTGTACTACTAGCATCTTACTCCATGGTAAACTGCTTTGAATAATCATTTGCAAAATACTATATATCGACTATTTCCATCTGCCTTCAACCTTACAGACAAGCTTCAGTAGCCTTGCGCAGGAATTTCAAGTTGTCAGCAAAATGCAATGAACCATTTCCAATTTTGCAGAAGATATGAATGCTTGCGTACAAGTTACAACTGCCTCCTAGTGCCAGAATTCATCATATTTTTAATGTACCTCAGTTAAAGAATAAAATTGGTCAGATTCATGTTCCTTCTTATGCACTCTGATTTGGTGATAACTTGATTTTGGATAAATCTTAGAGAATACTTTAGACCCATGAAGCTCACTTAATAACTCATCAATGATAGGAATGTGAAATTTTTCTTTGACAATGATGTTATTTAGTCTTCAACAGTCCACACAAAATCTCCAAGAAGCAAATGGACTATATATAACTTTATTGAATAATACCTGAATTTAACATCTATATTGACCAACTGTTCTACTACTTCCTTCTGGATGTATGGGAATTTGTAAGATCTTTGATTTATAGGTTCTGAGTTTGGATTAAGGGGAATAGTATGATCAAAACTTTTAGGTGGGGGTAACTGTTTTGGTTCATCAAAAGTTCTAGAAACCACTGCAATAGTGGTAAAATGGGTTGTGATGGAGGGAAACTGGTGTGGTAATGGAGAAGAGCTGACAAATAAGACCATGAGAGTTCTCCATTAAAAAATTCCCATCATCATCAATGAAGTTTTCTCCGTAGAATCTTTAAAGGTAGTCTTCTTACCCCACCCCAACCCATATTCGAAGGATATACTCAGCTTAAAAACATTAAACATCACATTACCTAATTTTCTTAATTAATCTTTCCCAAGGACCATATCACAACCTCCTAGAGGTAACAGTCTAAAATCCTCATTAAATCTGTACCTTTGCATATTGCACTGGAGTTGTGAGCAAATTCTAGTGTTAATTGTTCTTTTCCCATTGTCCACAATGACAAACATGTGTACGGTGGGTTCAGTGTTAAATTTAAGTATCTTTGCTAGAGCATAATCAATGAAGCTATATGTGCTCCTAGAACATAAATACGATGCTTCTTAATGACACCAGAAATCATATTTGTGTCACTACTGACACTACCAGTTAAGGCATGTTGAGAGATTTTCATGTCAAATTGTACAGGTGACTCTACTGCCTCCTCATGTATCTCCTCTTCTAACTCAACATCTGTATATTCTGGGTGCTTCATCCACACGATGAAGAATTGATGTCTTCCTTTATACAAATATTCGAGTTTATAAACTGTAACACAATTATTACATAATCTTTTTTGTATTCTCAACCACATCTTCTCTTGAGTTAGTCTTTTTTATTAGTGGCAGTGGAGGGCTGGATTTGATGGTGTAGTAGCTCCAGAGTTAGGAGTGAACAAAGTGGAGGTTGAAGTAGTAGGTGTAGTAATGATTGTCTTATAAATGAAATTAGAGGTGGAATAGGGTCTATTAGAGGATAATGAATTTGCAAAATATTTGTTAAATGGTTCCACAAATTTAGATTGTAAATGAAATTTATTCTCTTGCATTCTAGCTCGGGAAAAGGCTTATAAGAGAGTAATAAGGTTAAACATCAAAACAAAATTTTGATTCTCATCCTTGGGACCATTGATAAAACTCAAAAGAAAATACTCTTCAGTCAAGTGGGGCTTCTTACATAACATGAGTGCTTTAAGGGCTTCAAACTGCTCAAAATACT
>JAJJMB010008334.1:3859482-3949029 GCA_023531105.1 Papaver atlanticum
ACATGAGTGCTTTAAGGGCTTCAAACTGCTCAAAATACTCTTTTATGTTGGTGATTTAAACCAACTTGTTTAATTAACCCACAAAATTATCATCAATAGGATTTTCAAAACAAGCACACATACCTTCAGATATATCTTCCATGTTAACACTATCTTACCAATTTGAAATCAAGAAACCACTCATCTGCTTTACCATCTAAATAAAATGGATCTGAGAGTCATGTATTTGTTTGAGCTGAAAAATTTCTTACTTTTCTGCACCCATCCTCTTGGATTCTTACCATCAAAACGAGGGAAATCAAGTTTTGGAACACTCGATTGATGATGATACTCTTGATTTCCTTGATGAAAACCAAAAAAGTTACCACCACCAAAATGTGAAAAATCTTTACTAATATCAGATCTTGAATATTCTCCTGGATCTCCAAATTTTTGGTTGTTGTTAGAATTATTCTAGGTTAAAGTCGCGACTAATTTAGCCAGTTGTAAATGTAAATCCTCTTTGGTGACCAAACTGCTCAAACTGCTTACATAACATGAGTGCTTTAAGGGCTTCAAACTGCTCAAAATACTCTTTTATGGTGGTGATTTAAGCCAACTTGTTTAATGAACCCACAAATTATCAACAATAGGATTTTCAAAACAAGCACACATAGCTTCAGATATATATCTTCCATGTTAACACTATTTCAACAATTTGAAAATCAAGAAACCAATTATCTGCTTTACCATCTAAATAAATGGATCTGAGAGTCATGCATGCATTTGATTGAGCTGAAAATATTTCTTAGTTTTCTGCACCTAGCCTCTTGGATTCTTACCATCAAAAAGAGGGAAATCAAGTTTTGGAACACTCGATTAATGATGATACTCCTGATTTCCTTGACGAGAACCAAAAAAGTTACCACCACCAAAATGTGAAAAACCTTTACTAATATCAAATCCGGAATCTTCTCCCAGATCTCCAAATATTTGGTTGTTGTTAGAAATATTCAAGGTCAAAGTCGCGACTAATTTAGCTAGTTGTAAATGTAAATCCTCTTTGGTGATCATCGTAGAAGATAACACCTCCCGTTTTTCTTCCAACGTAATTAATTTTTTCTGATGATTGTTGGTAATTTCAACTACTTCTTTCACGGTTGGATTACCAGATCCTCCCATGGTGATCAGGAAGAAACGAATCTGATACCAAATGTATGCTTAGTGCAATTTGAGATCAAAAATTGAAACAAATTGAAGAAAAAGATGAAGTAACCTATGGTTCAACCGAACACAACTTAATTAAGTTTTCTCATAAATTTTCGATAAGCACCTATTACAACTTACTACACATTTATACCAAAAACACCGGAAACCTAAAATCAACCATCTGGACTACGACACATGGCACAGAAACAACAATATAATCTAACTATCTGATTATTACTACCGGTTAATGCTATTAATACTTTTAAACTCGACAACAAAGTTAAGGGCACCTCCAGTCATATGACAACAACCTACATTTCGACCTTAAATTTGTCGCCTGACTCAAAACTACGCTTTACAGAGTATTTACTACTGCAAATTGTATCTTGTGTTTGTGTCTGAGTCGTGTAACCTTGGACCCTAATAGCACAATATGGCTAAATCTATCATGTGACCTAAATATACTTAATTATAAAATCTGTCTCATTTACTAACATTTGCGTTGAAGCTGAATTATCATATCACGAGTTGAATATATTCCTCCGCGTAAAAAAAGAAAAATTACTTACCCAAAATCTATATCATAACGAACCGGGCCACAAAATATTCTAAGTGAAATCAAATTTGCTATTGATACCTAGATTTTTTCATTCGACTCTAATTTGCTTAATTCCACAAATTAGCTACCATGTTTGATATGAATCATATGATCATCAAGGAGACCAAAGACCTACCTCATGACCCGTAGTCCATACCATAGCCAAAATATATCACTATAATCTAAAATATATCTAATAATCTAATATTTATATCATTACCTAAAATCCGCCATTGTGTTTGAAAATTTGCTCAATTACACAAAATATATCATGTGATACAAATTTGTAAGGATTTTGTTAAATTAACATTATCTCTATTGTTTTTTATTATTTTTTACATTTTCCAATGTAATGACTGACTGTTATTGTTAGCGCACTGCTCGGTCGAACTCGCAATCGTTGCTATCTCAAGCTTGTTGTCAAGTTTAGTTGCCAAAACTATAAGTCTTGATTTCTAGTCTACTTATAGCTAAGTCTCGGATTAGGATAGAAAGTGTAGTTGAGCATTAGACTTCACGGCGTTCATCGATTGAAGACGAAGAACTACTAAGGGGAGCTTGTGGAACTTCATCAACAAAAGGTATGTAGAGACTTGAACTCATCTATCACTCAAAAGTCTATCTACTCTATCTCCTATTTGAGACAAAAGTCATATAGCTATATAGACTTCGATTATACACATTTGATATTTCGAGCTGAGTTTAACTCGCTTACATATTTCTCGAAATATGTGTTGGTAAGCTTTCGCTTTAACCAAGTTCATCTTATATTCTTGACGAAAGTCAAAAGATGATCATGTGAAAATCTCCTTGTAACATCTTACATGATTTGTGTGAGACAGTCATTTGATGTAGACTTGGAATGTTTCGTATTGATCATTCGATCACTTGAAAATTGCTTCGAAGCTAATAGTTTGTGTGAGACAGCTATTGTCGTCTTCTAAGAATGTTTCAATGATTGAAATGGGAGTTTAGAACAAATAACCATGATTGGATATAGCACAGTATGCGTACTTGTATGCTAATTGTTGCAAGATATTCCAAGGTCGGGAACCATAGTATACATACCCGTATGCGTACTGATTGGTTTATGAAAGTCCGAGAACTCAGTATGCATATTGGTATGCGTACTGGCGTGAGTTTCAAGTTCCCGAATTCAACCGAGTTTGGATGGTATGCGTACCCGTTCGCATATTGGCGAACCCAAACTTGGTCCGGCCACTTAGGTATGCGTAACCGTTCGCATACTTGAGAAGGTTATGTTCTAAAATCGATTTGTTCATGAACTAATACATCTATATAATAAGGAATGCAATCTTTTGCACACCGTGGCCATAATGTTCATGAATTGATTTGAGTGAATCAAAATCGATTTTGCTTCAATTGTATACTTCTATGAGAATATAAACAATTGAACAACTCTAGAACTAGTTTCATTTGAGTCATTTGAACTAGTGATGGTTAAGATGAATAAGGTTGATATGAAAGTGTTCATATGGCTAACTTCGGTTAACTATTGTTGAGCCAACAAGGTGCACACGTTTAGGTACGGTTACTCATATCTAAATGAAGTCACTTTTCATTTGTGTGTAACAAGCTAAGTTTGATCTAACGTTTGAAAGATATTAGCTTGACTCTAATCAGGTTTTCATCTAACGGTGAATATTGAATGCTTTGTTACCAAGGTAACATTGATTGTAAACCCTGATTTGAAGACTATATAAAGGAGAACTCTAGCAACTGGGAAACCTAATCCCCACACCTCCTGTGTGATACTAGTTGTATAAGCTAGAGTCGATTCTCCTTTAACCTTAGGTTTTTCACGAAACCCTGTAGGTTAACGACTTAAAAACTTCATTGGGATTGTGAAGCCAGACCCAACTATTTCTCTGTAGTTGCGTTTTCTGATCTTGCTGTTTTCTATCGTGATTTAGTACTATCTTCTCTAAGATTTGCTCGAGATTTAATCTTTGGTAGGTAAGATAAAAAGTAGTCACAAACATCTTCGTCTCATCGTTTGTGATTCCACAATATCTTGTTTCGCTACCATATGATTAAGATTATTGTGAGGTGATTGATATTACTAGGCTGTTCTTCGGGAATATAAGTCCAGTGTATCAAATTGTACCTGTTCACCTTGATTTATCAAAAGACGGAACAAAACTCTTAAGTATTTCTATAGGAGACAAATTTATCTATTCAATAGACTTTTCTGTGTGAGACAGATTGGTTTATCAAGTCTTCGACTTTGGGTCGTAGCAACTCTTATTTGTGGGTGAGATCATCTAAGGGAATCAAGTGCGCAGAGTCCTGCTAGGATTCATAGGCGTAAGGAACACGATTGTACCTTGATCAGTGTGAGATTGGTTAAGGCTCAACTACATTCCAGTCCGAAGTTAACTTGTAGTGCGCTAGTGTCTGTAGCGGCTTAATACAGTGTGGTGTTCAAATCTGGACTAGGTCTCGGGGTTTTTCTGCATTTGTGGTTTTCTCATTAACAAAATTTATGGTGTCTATGTTATTTCTTTTCCGCATTATATTTGTTTATATAATTGAAATATCACAGGTGTGCGTAATTTCAATCAGTTTGTGAATCCGACCTTTGGGTTGTTGATTAAATTGATTGACACTTGGACATTGGTTTTTGATACCGTCCAAGTTATTTCTTATATTCAATCGGGATCGCAAATTCCTATTTGTTTTAGTGCAGATTGAATTGAGAAATTTAGATATAACTCTTGGATATACTTTTCTTAAGATTGAGTCTGACCTTCTAGTTGATTCTCTTGAAAGTATATTGGAGTTAGTCCACAGATTGCTAAGCGAAATATTGGGTGTGGTTGTTAGACCCCCGCTTTTTCAGTTATCCTGTGCATGAGAGCACAAGATAACAAAACTCAATTTGCTAACTGGAACAAAATCTGTTATGAGACAAAAGATCTACCTTGAGATTTGAAATATGCATTCCAACACTTTATGCATGTAAACTCAAATTTTTCTTTTGTGGCCTAAAGTTTTCCTCTCGATCGATATTTGTTTACAACCCAAATTTACATTCAAGACTGTAACTGTGACTAATAAATCTGTGACCCAATTACTTATTTACTTTTAAGATGCATAGAATTTATTGTGTGGCCGATATTTACCTAGTGATCCAAATTTGTTAATGGCTTAATATTTATTTTTTCGGAAAAAATTTGAATCTATCATGAGATTTAGAATATGAAAAAGCGCGAGTACAACAACCACACCCAATATTTCCTTTAGGCAATCTGAATGGACTAACTCCAATCAACTAGACAGTCAAACTCAATCAAGGAAAATATATCCAAGAGTTATATCTATGTTTCTCAATGTAATCAGCAAATCAAACAGATAGAAATCCGCAAGCCTGATTATTATGAGAAATAACTTGAACGGTACCAAAGACCAATGTTCAAGTGTCAATCAATTTCAATCAACAACCAAAGGTTGGATTTACCAATTGATTGAACTATGCACAACCTGTGATATTTCAATTATATATAAAATATAATGCGGAAAAGAAATAACACAGACACCAGAAGTTTTGTTAACGAGGAAACCGCAAATGCATAAAAACCCCGGGACCTAGTCCAGATTTGAAAACCACATTGTATTAAGTCGCTACAGACTCTAGCCTACTACAAGTTAACTTCGGACTGGAATGTAGTTGATCCCTAACCAATCTCACACTGATTAAGGTACAGTCGCATTCCTTACGCCTCTGAATCCCAGCAGGACTCTACGCACTTGATTCCCTTAGCTGATCTCACCTACAACTAAGAGTTGCTACGACCCAAAGTCGAAGACTTGATAAACAAATATGTCTCCCACATAAATACCTACGATGTTTTTGTTCCATCTTTTGATAAATCAAGGTGAATAGGAACCAATTGATAATCCGATCTTATATTCCTGAAGAACATCCTAGAAATATCAATCACCTCACAATAACTTAACTATATGGTAGTAGAACAAGTTATTGCGGAATCACCAAGAATGAGACGAAGAGCTTTGTGATTACTTTTTATATCTTACCTATCAAATATAAATCTCGAGCAAATCTTAGAGAATATAGTACTCAACACGATAGAACAAAGTAAGATATGAACACGCAACTACAGAGAAAATAGTTGGGTCTGGCTTCAGAATCCCAATGAAGTCTTTAAGTCGTTAACCTATAATGGTTTTAGGAAAAACCTATGGTTAAAGGAGAATCAACTCTAGTCGCAACTAGTATCACACGGGAGGTGTGGGGATTAGGTTTCCCAGTTGCTAGAGTTCTCCCTTATATAGTCTTCAAATCGGGGTCTGATAGCTTTGCAACAAAGCAATCAATATTCACCGTTAGAATGAAACTTGATTTAAGATTCAAGCTAATATCTTTCAACCGTTAGATGGTCTTTAGCTTGTTACACACAAAAGAAACATACCTTTATTTAGATATGGGTAACCATACCTAAACGTGTATATTGAGTTGGCTCAATAACAGTTAACCGAAGTTAGCCATATGAACACTTTTGACTTAACCATATTCATCTAACACTTCTAGATGAAATATGATGATCAATCAATCATGATAGATAATCAAATGAATTTAATTGTGTTTCAAATAGAGTTGTTCAATTGTATATTATCTCATAGAAATATTCATGAACAAATTGAAACGAAATCGGATTGATTCAAAAGAATCAGTTCATGAACAATTTAGCCACGGTTTGCAAAGATTGCATTCCTTAGTATATAAAAGTATTTGTTCATGAGTATGAAATCATACTTAACCGATTTAAGAACTTGAACCACTTAAGTTTGCAAATGGGTACGCAAACTTAAGTTCCGGACATTGGTCACAAGTCGACAGTTTGCAAACGGGTACGCAAACGTTAGCTCTGGACCGAATTCAGTTGAAACCGTTTGCGAACGGGTACGCAAACTTGGTTACCGGACTTCAACAGTTAAATCAGTTTGCGAACGGGTATGCAAACTTAAGTTACCTAACTTAAAAAGTTGAATAAGTTTGCGAATGGGTATGTAAACTTAAATTCCGGTCCTGAATTCCAACAAGACAGTTCGTGCACTAAGTACACAAACCGTAATGTGTCCAGACATAGGTTTTAGCTCTTAACTCCCATTTTAATCATTGAAACATTCTTAGAAGACGAAAATAGCTGTCTACCCACAAACTATTAGCTTATAAGCAATTTTCAAGTGATCGAATGATCAATACAAAACATTCCGAGTCTACATGAAATGACTGTCTCACACAAATCATGTAAGATGTTGCCAGGTGATTTTCACATGATCATCTTTTGACTTTCGTCAAGAATAATGATGAACGTAGTTAAAGCAAAAAGCTTTCCAACACGTATTTCGAGAAATATATAAGCGAGTTAAACTCAGCTCGAAATATCAAATGTGTATAATATAAAGTCTATATAGCTATACGAATTTTGTCTCAATAGGAGATAGAATAGAATAGACTTCTGAGTGATAGATGAGTTCAAGTCTCCACATACCTTTTGTTGATGAAGTTCCACAAGCTCCCCTTAGTAGTTCTTCATCTTCAATCGATGAACGCCGTGAAGTCTAAAGCTCAACTACACATTTTATCCTAATCCGAGACATAGCTATAAGTAGACTAGAAATCAAGACTTATAGTTTTGACAACTAAAATTGACAAAGAAGCTTGAGATGGCAACGCTTGCGAGTTCGACCGAGCAGTGCTCTAACAATCTCCCTCTTTGTCAATTTTAGTGACAAAACTATCAATACATATGGATTACAAAATAAATAAACTTTGTAGCTCCTCATCCAAATGATTGATTTCCTTGGTTCTTCAACATTCCTTGAATTCTTCGTCACTCCAAGTACTCCAGTGATTCTGAACGTGTTCAACTCAGCATCATAGTTGTTGAAGATCCATAGCCATAACAATAATTTCACAAGATTGTTTTCTTATTGTTATACAGTGTCATAGTATTATTACACAGCATCAAAGTTCAATTGTATCACAACTTTGACAATAATACTATGGTGATATGTATCACTCCCCCTTAGTCAATACTTCATCTCACAATGAAAACCACTCTTCTTTACATAATGATCCGTAAACCATATGTATATCTGGTGTGAAGTAGAAAATAATTCTCCCCCTTTTTGTCAATATAAATTGGCAAAGGTACGAAAACTAGCGAGATCATAATGAAATTCTCAAAGAGATACTTCATGACTAAAAGAGAACATATCAACTTTGTTTCGATGATTTCACATAGTCAAAACTTAGTCTATTCATCAAGGAGCTTATAAAGATACAAGATAACTCCTACAATATTCCACAGGCGCACTCCCCACAAATATTTGGCAACTAAGCACAAGTTCAATTAAGAACTCTCCCCCATAAAATGCCATTCCCGAAAGAACAACAAGAGCGGCCTTACTTTTATAAGAAAAGAAGGATTTAGTTGGACATTAACAAATCACATGAAACATGAATTTGTATCCAGAAACTCAATTAAATTAACCACAAAGGAACCTTAATGATTAATTTAATCGAAAAATGCTCAGCATAAGAAAACTTACGGAGCCATACAGTACTTTCACATAAAAGTGGATCAGGGAAATATTAATACTGCGGAATATTCAAAAGTTCATTCTATCTTTTATCAATATTTTCATAATGACATAATAGACTTAACTTTTGACGTATATGGGACAATCATAGTTCACGGACGCAAACACACATATCCCATAACTTTATTTGCAATATATAAAACCAATAAAGATTAATAGTGCAAAATCATCTTCCAAATAACTTAGAATTTAAATAAATAAATCTAAAACATTGCAAGATGAAAATCGTTGGCAATAGCTATGTGTAATCACAATATTTGTTATTCCAAACCCTAGTTATCCTTCTTAAAACACAAGAATAAATTCTCATAAGAAGTTTCCTAGGTATTGTAGAGCTTTCTCGGGGCATCTACTGAGAATTCCTTCTCATTATTGAAGAACCCATTGAGTATGGGATAATTAAATTCCTCCAGATTTTCAGAAATATCAGTTAACTCACTAAGTTCTCTTTTCAGTTCACACAAGGTGTTCTTTGTCACAGATAACATTTGTTCATCGTGAGCTATCTTTTCCAAAGAGAATATGATTTGAGATTTAAATAATTTTGTTACTCATAGAGTTATTCAATTGTTTATATTCTCATAGAAGTATACAAGACATAATTGAAGCAAAATCGGATCGATTCAAAAGAATCAGTTCATGAACAATTTAGCCACAGTTTGCAAAGATTGCATTCCTTATTATATAAAAGTATTTGTTCATGAGTATGAAATCATACTTAACCGATTTAAGAACTTGAACCACTTAAGTTTGCAAACGGGTATGCAAACTTAAGTTCCGGACATTGGTCACAAGACGACAGTTTGCAAACGGGTACGCAAACGTTAGCTCCGGACCTAACTCAGTTGAAACCATTTGCGAATGGGTACGCAAACTTGGTTCCTGGACTTCAACAGTTAAATCAGTTTGCGAACGGATATGGAAACATAAGTACCCTGACTTAAACAGTTAATAAGTTTGCGAACGGGTATGCAAACTTAACTTCCGGTCCTGAAGTCCAACGAGACAGTTCGTATACTAAGTAAACAAACCGTAATGTATCCATACATAGGTTTTAGCTCTTAACTCCCATTTCAATCATTGAAACATTCCTAGAAGACGACAATAGCTGTCTCACACAAACTATTAGCTTATAAGCAATTTTCAAGTGATCGAATGATCAATATGAGACATTCTGAGTCTACATTAAATGACTGTCTCACACAAATCATGTAAGATGTTGCCATGTGATTTTCACATGATCATCTTTTGACTTTCGTCAAGAATAATGATGAACGTAGTTAAAGCAAAAAGTTTACCAACACATAGTTCGAGAAAGATATAAGCGAGTTAAACTCAGCTCGAAATATCAAATGTGTATAATGTAAAGTCTATATAGTTATACGACTTTTGTCTCAATAGGAGATAGAATAGAATAGACTTCTGAGTGATAGATGAGTTCAAGTCTCCACATACCTTTTGTTGATGAAGTTCCACAAGATCCCCTTAGTAGTTTTTCGTCTTCAATTGATGAACGTCATGAAGTCTAAAGCTCAACTACACATTCTATCCTAATCCGAGACATAGCTATAAGTAGACTAGAAATCAGGACTTATAGTTTTGACAACTAAACTTGACAAACAAGCTTGAGATAGCAACGCTTGCGAGTTCGACCGAGCAGTGCTCTAACAGAATATACTCCCTCCATCCCTATTATGAATTTTGAATTTCGCTTGTTCATTAGATAGGCAGAACCCTGTTTCCAATATATATTTTTCCGCTTATACCCTTATTTATGATATAAGGATAATTGTGTCATGAATATGACAAAGGGTAAGACATGAAAGAACACAAAAAATTATGAATTCAAAATTTTTGGAACTTGGAATTTATCACTGGACCAAAATGTACAATGTGAATCAAAATTTATCTCGCGACTCAAAATATTCATTGTAATACAAGATATGGTTTGTGATCCAAAATGTGTTTTTGACCCAACACAATTTGTCTGGAAATGGTCGACACAGTCCAACGCATTTGCATCTTGAATATTTAATTATTCTAAAATTATATTGTTTTTTTTTTGTATTTTTAAAGAAAATTATATCGCATTAAAAAAAATACCAATAGCAATTACCTGAGGAGACTTTTTGATGGAAACTGAGAGCAAGGGCTATGAGATGAGAATTCAAAATGAATGAGTTTGATCAAATTAGGTGCTAATGTGGGTAGTGGAGAGGTACGCTTTTATACAAACTCTTTCACACACTCATTCAAATCGAAAGAGCGTCCAACAGTCGAGACGAAGAGGCACATGATCAGCCTTCTGATAATAAAGACAAAAAAATATATATTAAAATAACTAAAAATGGGTTAGGGAGGCACATGATCAGCCGCTTGAGTGATTTTTTCATACGAGGAGGCACATGATCAGCCTCGAGTGAGTTTATCATCCCATGAGGCACATGATCAGCCTCTTGGGTGAATTTTTCTTCCAAGCGGCACATGATCAGCCTCTTGGGTGAAAAACACTCTTTCACTCAGTCTCTCCCACGGTGCAAAAAACACTCTTTTACTTAGCTTCTCACTCGATTTGGTAGTTGATGGACACATTTATGTGTATAATATGATCTCAATTGTATGTATTGTTTGTGCTCGATTTTGTATTTATTGTGGCTTTTTATGTCTTTGTAGGTGTTTTTGGAGAAATAAGCTTTTGCGGCGAAATTGCCTCGAAAAGTGGTGGTTGAAGTCCCAGGAGAAATTACTAAAGGCACCCAGAGGACGTGATAAAGGCACCCATGGGCATGTACTAAAAGGACCCCATGTTGGATAAGGGGCACCCACCTGCTATTCGCACCCCAGTAGCAGAATAGGGGTGACCAGCATCTTCTCAAATTCAAAATTGAATTTTGGCGGGAATACTTGAAGTTTACATGTTGATTTAGGATTCGAAATTCTGAGGAGTTTTAAAGAGATTCAATCGGAGATTTCTGCTGGAATGGACTGGATTTGGCCAAAATAATGGTATAGGTGATTGAATGGATTGAATTGGGCTGGATCATCCGTTTGAAGCTAAAACGAGGAACGAGAGTTTTGGGTATTCTGCCAATTCCAAATATGGAAGTTACGTGAAGATTTGGAGATTATATAATCCCTGTTTTAGTTAGTTACCAAATATAGGGTATTCTGGAAGATTCAGACGCGTGAAAATAAATCCCAAAGGACTATTGCTGTGAGAAAGAGGAAAGAAATATCGGGGAAGATACGCAATTGGGAGGAGATTTAATCGTCCTGTGAAGTATATATAAGGATCAGAGAGTAAAAAAAAATCATTATCGAGAGTTTAGGGAAGTTTGGAAGAACACAGAGCCGGGAAATTGAAGTTGCAGGAATTGAGTTTCTGCTAGTGTAGAGGAAGAACACGAAGAACATACTACGCCCAAGAACAGTCGTTCATTCTACAACTCATATCTTTTATGGTTTCCTGTAACAGTTCGATTGCAACAATTATAAACGTTGCGAATCTCTGTATTAGCACTTTTTCATTTTTTAAACACCATTTGAGTTATGTACCAATATTTTGAGTGTGTTTTGAGCATGACAAGCTAAACCCCATCATTGGGACAATGGAGGGAGCCATTTTTCGTCACTGTGGTTATTATATCAATTCTTTTTATGACTTTTTGAACTAATTTAAATTGAATCATGATTTTTATTAATTAGCCTCTTGGGTGAATTTTCCCCCCAAGTGGCACATGATCAGCCTCTTGGGTGAAAAACACTCTTTCACTCAATTTCTCCCACGGTGCAAAAAAAACACTCTTTTACTTAGCCTCTCACTCGATTTGGCAGTGAATGAGTGTTAAAAACACTCAATCCATGACCTTTGCTCTGAAAAATTAACAATAGAAGACTCTCTCAATCCGCACTCCAACTTCAGAGACTTTCTCCGGACCAACCCAAAGGTCCTAAACAACCAACCGTGATGGGCTCCCTTTAAATTCTACTAGAACCAGTTTCGAGTCGGAAATTCAGGACCTTCAGGTAGGTTCTGATAAATCCGCCATTTTGGGTCACATCACGGATCACTTACAAACCAAATGGGGATCTTCCATTTAGTGAATTGTTAGATACCATTCCGTATTACGTTATTACATCTGGAGAGCCAGATGTGATCCAATAAAAATTCTTATGCTCTGTTAAACCCCAAGAGGTATATTCAGCTAGCAAACTCCATGGGAAAATAAAAAGTTCGTAATATTTTCAGAATAATCATGTAAATGACATTGTTCTGTACTAGATGGAATCCACCGGTAAATGGCCAGCTACAGCTTAACTGCAATACAGATTATGGCACTTTTCAGAATAATCACCTAAACAACACTGTTGCATACTGGACTATCCACCGGTAACCAGCCAGCTGAAGCTTAAATTACAAGAAGGGGCAGAAAGAAGGCTGCAATAGAACTATAGAAGCGGCTAAATAGACTACAAAACTACAATTCTGAAATCTGGATACAGAAAGTTGTACCAAGTTTCTGAAGGCAAAAAGACTACTCTGGAGGGAAAAGAATGATGCTCTTAGAAGAGGATGTTCAAGTTTTTGTTCCTTTTGACTACTAGGAGATCAGGTACCGAGACTGCAGAAGCATTCACAATATTAGCTAATCCACAACCTTAGTTACTAAAGCTTGATTTGGACTTCACTCGCACGGAGTTTATGAACTGAGTTATGGTCCCTAGCTTAAATCATCTGAGATGGCTCAATATGACCAACAGATCGAGAGTTCGACAAAACCCAGTTATATTTACCCACCAAATTACTGATACATTTTATTACATAGACAAAGGGACGCATCCATTTGCACATGCATATGTACACAAATGCCCGGTAATTTACAAAAAAAAATCTCTGATTAAAAAAATGATAATATGAAAGATGGACATCTATCAGATAAAAGGAAATATGATGTATTCAGAATAGAAGAGATTCCAGACAAACCGATAGTACCCTGATATCGCATCCTGTAAAAAAGTTAGTGTATGGTTTATTAGAGATGATATTTATTATGTTTGATAAAAAAAAGTTTATGAAACGATGTTCTCGAGAAATGGTATACTTGGCTTGGTTTTACACAATGGTACCTACAAAATTTCTAGCCAGATGAAGATTGTAATTACCTTGGTGTAGTTTGCTTGCTCTAACATCCATGTCTGTCAAAAAATTGATCTTATATTAGATTATAACTGATACGAGGAAAGGAAATTGCATAAAAATGATGTTAAAAGAATATACTCCCTCCGTTTTTATAAAAGATTACTTTCACTTTCTCATTTTAGCCTAAAAATAGGCCAAACTGAAAAAGTGATAGTATCTCTTTTTTTAAAACGGAGGTAGTAACTCTTTTTTTCATCTGAACATACTTGGGAAAGAATGAAAAACAAAGACAGTGGACCTGCACATGTTTTCAGCTGTTTCCATTGTTATATTAGAAGAAATTACTCAGAAATGATATACTTGAAGAATAAACACAGAAGCCCTTTCAGTGGTTCAGTAACCAAATGCATTTTACTGAAAATATTTCAAAATGCAAAGGCTCATACAAGACTGCATGATACTCAAACTGGAATTGACGAATACCAATGACAATAGAACATGTCCACTATATAATATAGCCGCGACAAGTAGCAGCTTGTCTGCATAATACACTGTCATGAGCCCTTTTAGCTGGACTTCTTGCCTCAAAACATGAGATACAAAGAGATAACCTCAAGAGGGTTTGAAGGAGTGCTCTGACAAATGGCGGGGTGAGGTAACCTTTTGCTTTTTCTTGTATCTATGACTGCGCTCCATGCTGATGGTTAAATTAAGTTTTAAATGACTACCTGAATATATTTCATGGATTCGTAGGGAAGGCTGGGAACCGAGGGCACTTAGCTTAACCTTAGGTGGAGGAAAAAAAATCTCATTGTTATGATTTTGGCGGTTTGAGTTCATTTGGACAAGGTTTCGGCAATTGATAGAAGTTTCTCATGTCTAAACATTCAGACATTGGAATTACCTACGCAGTCATGCAACTCAAATGCCTCTCAAATATACCTCGTGGTAAAATGTGTAGATTGAGGTATACAATTGATTTCAGATGTTAAATAAAAGAACAGAAGTAAAAACTGCATGCAAGGAGAGAAGTGTAATACCTGGAAAATCAAACCCAGGGCTAAAACTGCATGCAAAGGGATCATCAAGCGACTCCTGAAAGACTGCAATACACAAATGTTAAAAAATAAAAATAGGACTTTTTTGCGGACCTTCATCAATGTGTCAGCAAAATATGATTAATGGAACAATCAAAACACCACATAAGATGCCTTTTTACCTGAGGAAAGTAAATTGCAGCAAATATAGCACCAATATAATTTACAAGCAAAAGCCCGGACCCAAGTAGTGCAATATTTCTAACACCAAGCTTTGTTGCGAAAGTTGATATCTGAAACCTACAAAATCATTTCAGAAATTTACCAAACAATAATTATTAGAAAGTGATCATCAACCTGCTTTTTGTATTCATCGCAATCTGGATAAGGCCTACATCAACTTAAGAACTGTCTTACTGTACAAGTAAGGCACAACTCTAAATTGAGCTTCATTAACGTGCTTACATGATACTTTTAAACATTATGTCAGATAGGGTATTATTCATAAAATGAGTGACAGAATACATTAGCAGAAAGAGAAAATATCCCGTGTATCTCGATTTGAGTTGGTCATACAACTTACTTGCGATCTCCCTCTACATCTGGCAGATCCTTTGTTATGGCAATGACCAGGGCAAAAACCGTCACGAAAGTCGTGATGAAAGCAACGGGTGAGCTGCAAGTAGAAATAGGTTATATAGACATTTGTTACCAAAAGGAAGGTATTATTAACAAAGACTTGAACAAACATGCTTGAACCTACTTTTTTCCTGACTGTCATTTAACTGAATTAAAATATAAAATAATAAAACAATGGATGGAAATCATTTATCACCTCCACTCAAATGCAAGCCCCAACGCAGCTCTCGTGGCATAATAAACACCAAAGTTCAGAAGAAAACCACGTACCTGCCAAAATAACCCTTTCTACTCAGTTTGAAGCTAAAATTTGGGCAATATTAGATAAGCAAGGTTCAACGTGCTTATTGCCTTTGCCAGTTAACAAGCTTACATCTAACGACAACTAAGACCGTTAGAGCAAGTTTGCTAAGGAAATGGCACAGCCAATAAAAGTTTATGCAAAGGTAAAAGTGTATATAGTGAAAAAAATTGTTTGGACTATGTAAACCAGCATACAGAAATCGTTCTCTCTAAATACCCTCGGTAGCATGTAGAGTCTATGCACAATGAAAACTTTCCACTTCTCTGTTTTATTTGCACAAAATAGAATATGATTTATGGAGCAGTTAAACCCTAAAACCATAGTTTTATGATAACTACAACATTTAAACTGGCTATACACTGATATTTGAGGCATTTAAGTTATCAATGAGAAGTGTCCCTGTAGACAAGATTAAGAAATAGTTATTTTTTGTTTTCGAGTAAGAGGAAAAAAAATATACATGGTAATGTCAAAAATGAACTTACTGTAGCGATGATGAGAAATGCTGCAACAGGAAATCTCTTCAACCTCAGTGGAGGAACAGAATATATGGTGCCGAGAAAAAGACCGAGAGAGTAAAGAGAACTGATAAATGGACCAAAATTTAAGAGAACAATTGAAAGGCCAGCAACTGCAAAAAATAGAACCAAAAACCATGCGGACTGAACTGATAGGTCCCCTGCGGCTATTGGTAAATAAGGCTTGTTTACCCTGTGAACAAGATACAAATGGCAAAACTAAGAAATTTAAACCGTCACAACAACAAAAAGAAACGCGCATGATTGAGTATTTGGACTTACTTATCAATTCCAATATCATAAATTTGGTTAATGCCCACTATATAACCATTCCCACATATAAGAGCAAAAAGACCACATAGTGCTTTCGTCACCAACGACCACTTTATTAGATTTGGATTTTCAATCAGGGCTTTTGATACCAATGCACTGTAAGCAGAACAAAACATAAATTTGGTCAGCGCTTAAAGAAAAGGCTAAATAGATCAATAAATTGCCAAAGGTAATCACTTACAAAGACCCTAGCGCAGTCCCACGAATTGTATGAGGCCTTAAAAATCTCCAGATTGCATCTTTAAACTCTGAAACCTTATGCAATGCACCGGGATCGGATCCAGAAGCTTCAACTCCACTGCAGCCCTGCCCAGCATCGAGTTCCAGATGAACCCAAATCAACTCTTAATAATCCGTATATTAGCTAATTAGGAGGCAACTCCGAAATTACATCTAACTCAAAACTTAAATTACATGACAGTTAGATGGTTCACTGATTTCAATTCTGTTTGTTATCTTCCTAAGAAAAAAAAGTAAAGCGTTGCTACTTAAGCTACAAAGAGGTATCAGGCACGCATTCTTAAAATTCATATTTAAGCGAAAGAATGATAATGATGAAACATTCGAGTTGTTTACTGGTATTGGGTTTTAATTTGAGCATTGTCACCATTCCAAATCGTTTCATCCTAGATTAAAATTGCTAAAGACTCCATATCCATATAAAGACAGTAAGTTTTTTTTTTCTTTGTTAACAAAATTTATATGCCAATTGATAATTAATGATTATGTAAGAAAGACTAACATGAAACAGTGTAAAGAAAGCAACACTAACACAAATTTGGTAGATAACAAACATACCCAGATTGAAAATCGCCTAGAATGTCTATGCGAAACACCCCAGCTGCTGCAACTTGTACACTCAGATAATCCAAAGGTTGATGAATAATTCTTGGAGCTATTTAACAAAGACTGACTATAACTTTCAGGGGGTTTAATAGGAAATTTTGTACGATTGGATTTAGTTCTAGAACTAAGAAGTTTTACGGCTGAAACTCGAAAAGAACAAGAAGACGGAAAACTCAAACAGATATCCATCGAAGGAGATATTAGGGTTCAAGAAATGGGGTATTTTCAGTATTCCTCCTTACTCTCCATTTGGGGTTCACACTCTCTCAGCGGATGATGAATGATAAGAAATTGGCCTCAAAACTCAAAAGAGAAGCACCCTATAATACTGATCTGCTACAGCAAGTTCTTTTATCTTAACTCACATACCGGATCCTACCTATGACTCGCCTCATCGGAACCGTTCATTTTCTATCTCTCTAAATATCCCAAACTCCTTGATCTTTTAACGGTCGGCTCAATTACCAGTTTAGTCTGTGTGCGTTACAATGGCGACCTCATTTCTGTCTCCAACCCTTCAAATCCTACAAAAACAGCAAACATTAAAAACCCTAATTCCGGCACCCTCTCAACGCAGGCACCGGTTACTTCTACAACTACCTCGATCATCGATGGTTCCAATTCATCGGAATATCAATCAATATCGAGATTCTCAACGTTTTTCATCATCAAGCAATGACTGGTCGTTTGAAGAAAGAATTGAGGAAGCTCTTGGTGTATTGGATTTAATGGAATCACAAGGAATTGAACCTGAACCTAATTTGTTCTGTACTCTCCTGAAGAGCTGTGCTGAGGCGGAGAATATTGAATTAGGTAAAACGATTCACTCTAAGATAGTTGGAACACAATTAGAAAACAATGCTTATGTTGTGAATAATCTCATTAATTTATATTCAAAATGTGGGTGTTTAGAAACTGCTCGTGAACTGTTTGATAATATGTCTGCTAGAAATACTGTGTCTTGGACTAGTATAATTTCTATGTATAGTCAGCATGGTTTTCATGAAGAAGCTCTTCGCCTTTACAATTACATGAAATTTGATCCAAGAATTAGACCTAATCTGTTTACTTATACAATTGCGTTGAGTTCTTGTGCTAAGATTCAGAATTTGAAAATGGGTATTCAAAT
The DNA here is from genome assembly GCA_023531105.1 of Papaver atlanticum. Classification (NCBI taxonomy): domain Eukaryota; kingdom Viridiplantae; phylum Streptophyta; class Magnoliopsida; order Ranunculales; family Papaveraceae; genus Papaver; species Papaver atlanticum. Next base: position 3,877,866 of record JAJJMB010008334.1, read on the forward strand.
TCATGAAGATTTGGTTAAAGATGGATGTGAAAATGATGATTTTATCGGCACGACATTGATTGATTTCTATTCTAAATGTGGGAAGACCGATAATGCACGTCGAGTATTTGATAGGATTCAAGTACCAACAATTCCTAACTGTACAGCAATGATTGATGGTTATACAATGAATAACTTAAGTAAGGACGCTATCAACTTAATTAGAAGGATCTTGAGGTCTGGGTTAGATTTGAAGATGGTTAAAGATTTGGGCTTTACTTGTTTGCTTAGACCTTGTACTAACGAAAAACTGCTTAAACAAGGTCAAGAAATTCATGTTAACATGATTAAATTTGGGTATAAACCCGGAGCGCAGACAATCATTTCTCTAGTTAATCTATACGAGAAATGTGACAAAATGGTAACTGCTCGTCGTTTATTTGATGAGTTGATTGAGAAGCATGTAGGGTTATGGGCAAGAATGATAGCTGGGCATGTAAGAAATGGATTGAACCATGAAGCTATGGAGTTATATTTTGAAATGATTTCTGAAGATGTTGAACCGAATCCTTTTGCACTTTCTTCTGCTATTAGTGCTTGTATTGCTACATCGGGTCTGAAAGAAGGGAAGGAAATACACGGTCGAGCAATTAAATCTGGTTGTAGGTTATCAGAAGATGTTATTGTAGTTAGCCTTGTGAAGTTTTACAGTGAGTTTGAGCTGCTTGAGGATGTACAGAAGGTTGTTAGATGCCATAGGGAGCAAGTATATCCATGATGCATTCAAAAAGAGGTATTTCATCTGATAATAATTTTTAAGTTTTCATGTGGGTATTATAGTGAGAGAAAATGAGAAATTTGATGTCAGTTGGCAGTAACCTAAAACAGAGCACTTGTATCTTCAGTTTCAACCCTACTGAATGGTTGGGTGAACTCTATAGCATTGCAAGGTCTTTCTACTTGTGAATCTTGTCAATATAATGTAACATGTATATTGAAATTTAAGAGCCTAAACTCAAAATAGTTGATATTAGTAACCTCCTTACTAATCACTTTAGTTAGTTCTATTGGTTTGTACTAGTAATCCTGTTTTTGCCTGCTGAAGATTCCAATACTATTCCCTCTGTTATTACTGATATTGATAATGTTGGTTTACTTGAATTTCTTAAGTTGTTAAATCCATGCCAGCTTTGAGTTCACCTGATCCAGAGGGTTTCCAAACTGATTTTTATCAGTCTCAATGGCAATTGTGGGTAAAGATGTGCTCGATGTAGTCCAAAGATTTTTTGAGTCTGGTTTTATGCGTAGATGTTTGAACATGACATACATTTGTCTTATCCCAAAGGTGAAAGATTAAAAAAAAAAAAAAAAAAAAAAAAATAGTTGATTTTAGACCTGTAGGTCTATGCAATGTTTCTTATAAGGTAGTATCCAAAATTCTAGCTAATAGGATTAGGCCTTTTCCTAAGAAACTCATCTCTATCTATGAAGCTGCTTTTGTGCTTGGTAGAGCTATCCATGGTAATATTATAGTTGCTCATTAACTTATTCATACCATGAAACAAAAAGAAGATTTTTGAAGAACTATGGCTCTCAAACCGGATCTTTCTAATTCTAAGGCTTTTGACAAACTTGAGTGGACTTTTCTTTTGAAAGTTCCGTCTCATTTTGGTTTCAATGAGGCTTTCTGTAACTTAATTCACCAATGTATTTCCACTACAAGCATTAGTGTTCTTCTTAATGGATCACCTTGTCAGGAGTATATGCCTTGAGGCAATTAGACATCATTGTCACCTTATTTGTTCATTTTGGCTATGGAATTTCTATCTAGAAGCTTAATGAATGTTGAGACTAATAAGATTATTGCAGGTGTTAAAGTTGCAAGAATAGCTCCTCTTATTACTCATTTTCTGTTTGCAGATGACATCCTCATCTTTGTAAAGGCTGACATGCAATACATTGATAGTATTCTGAGTATTTTGCAATAATATTTGTGGTCAGATTCTGATTTTTGACTTAGTCCAGGTGCATGTGAGGATTTAGTTAGAAACTCAATATGATTATGGCAGGAGATTCTGAAGAAAAAAAATAATAAGGTGCTCCTTTGCTCCTAGGACATTCTAAGGGAAAGTCCTTTGATCATATAGTGCGGTCCTTTGAAGCTAGGCTTAAGAATTGGTGTAAATGGTAAAATTTGGATAAGGGGTAAAAGTGTCATTTCAAGATCATAGACAAAATTCGACTCTCACGAGAGATTAATCCCTTGGCCCTTAAGGCATTCTTAGCCACGATTTCTAGTATACGTCCCCGCGAGACACTGTTGGTCGTGATGCCATGACTCCTAGTGCACATCCTCGACGAGATACTGCTGGTCACGTAGGTTCTGTAGAGCGTAAAACGTCCCCAGTAGACTTATGAACCAAAAAAGCCACAATTCCAGCATGTCTTCGCGAGACGCCGCTGATTGTGATGCCATAATTCCTAGTATACATCCTCGACGAGATACTGCTTGCCATATAGGCTCTGTAGATGCGTAAAAACGTCCACGGCGGACTTATGACCCAGAGCGGAGATATGCATGTCTCCTATAAGCACGACTCACCCTATTTGAGATCAAGGACTGATTCCTAGTACATCATCGCGAGATACACTGGTCATGCCTGCTCTAGGCTCTGACTCGACTTACTGAGGTTTCCGAATAACTCTTAGGACATCCCCACGAGATACGCTGGTTATTCTGCCTCCCTTTCGACGGACTCCTAAAACATCCTTTCGAGATACACTGGTCTTGTTGGCCCATCATATGGACACATAGTTGATTTCTAGGTCAAAGACAAGTGAGCCGAAGTCTCGCAGAGGCATTAATCGGGCGTACAAAGCCTTTTCTCTCTCTCCTGGACGAGTCCCAGCTGACCACATAGAGATTCGGATCCGTTAAGAAAATCTTCGTAGAGATTTGACCCGTCTGCAAAATCTCGGAGAGATTCAAATCTCTCTTCCAAATCTCAGAGAGATTCAAATCGGGGAAACATTTTTCTAGCCCATTTTTGGTTTTCTTTATATCACTAACCCACCATTAAGTTACCCTATATGTGAAATCCATAATTAGTAAATAGTACTAAGTATGTGATAAAGAATAAATATGCCTTAGTGATAATAATTTTTTTTAAAATCTAGATTATTTTTTTAAATAGTACTAATTATGAGAATTATAGTACTAATACCTTGCAAAACTAACCTTAGTGATAATAAAAAAAAAAAAAAATCTAGATTATTTTAAGAATAAATATGCGATAAAGTCAAATATTATGATAATTAAGAATATCCCTAAAATTTCTCCTTCCCTATTAATTCTCTCCGCGATTTCGGTTTTAGCTTCTGATACGATCCACGATCTGTACTTTCATATTTCATCTTCCCCATTTTCTCACAAAAAAGAAGAAGAAAATATAGAGGCGATGAAAAAAAAATGAAAAAAAAAATCACCATTATCAACTTGATGATATCATGAATAAGGCAAATGCTATCCAACACAACAGCGTATAAGTGTTGTATAAGCTAGCAACTTCCTAGCCGTGGATATGCCAGATTTTTATATTTTCCCGATTTTTCCCATAAACTTAAAAACCGTGACAGCTGTCAGAAAATTTTAATTTCTAATAGGACCTCAAACTTAATTTTATTTATTAATTACTCATTTCAGTGGGTCTGATACTGATTAAGAAACTAATTTGAGAATTGAGATCAGATTAACTTCAGTACTTGGTTTCCATTTTCTTCTTCTTCTGAAGAGATAGGAATTTTCCTCCTGTTTTCATACCGAGACATGAAAAAGTCACTTGCCATATACTCCAAATAATTTCTTCTTGCTAACTGACTTTTAGACGAAACAAATTCCCTTACTTCATGCCCAATTGAGAAGTTTCAGTTGTCATCAATTTGCCCATCGCATGTTTAATCCAACTTGTCGATTTCACTTGAAACAGTTGTCATGAATGAAAAAATTTGAACTAAAAAGGTCAATCACAAAACCAAAAGCCAATCTACTGCCTAAATTCTCCAATGAATATCCACAATAATCAGTCTCTATTTGGCCTGCCAAATCCAATAAAAAATCCCCAAATTACATTTTGCCACCGAAGCAGTAAACTTCTAGATAATTCTAGCCTTATATGGAAAATTAATGAAACCCAAGTTTTGTTTCACCATCTGAAATGAGAAAAAGGGTTCTTTTTCTTCTCATCTTCGTCTCGATCTTCAAATTTAAGATAAGAGTAAAGGAAAACATTAAAATCTATAAGGGCTGTTCTAATTTATTAAGAAATGTAGAGGACTGGTTTGCAAAAATATCCATCGACAGTTAGCTTATTCATCATCAACGGCTGAAATTAGATTCTTATTGAAATCCAAGGGTGAATGCCCGCTTACTTATATAGCAGTTATGCGCTGTCGTGCGGGACAGCACAGCCCCATGAATAAAGGCACTTCGTATTAAGTTCTGTACAAGAATCGATTTGATTATTATATTATAAGGTTAGAATCCAGATTTACTTGATGTGTACTAATTAACGGTGATACATGCAGTATGGTAGTATACTATTTAATGTTGCTATATGCCTACGTAGTTGGATTTTTAAAAGTTTATTCGTGATTTTAATCCCGTGAATACTGTTTCTAAATCTTATTACCCATTTGTGTTGTTGTTTAATGGGGTTCTTCTCGAATCAGGAACAAGAAACACAAAGATAGTAATAGAAACGGTGAGAAAGTTTCAATTTTCACATTGTTGTAATGAAAATTTGAGTGTTCACATTCTGTAATTGTGAATTTGTCAGAGTTTGGGTTTCACATTTGTCTCTTGTGAAATTTAAAATTTTCACTTTATGTATTTGTGAAAGCTTCAGTTTTCACAGTTAACAGCCAGTGAAAAGTACCATTATCATCTAATGGACAGTAGATTTCAGATTTTGTTAGTATATCACTAATTTTCATCTCTTTTCTAGACACACAAAGCTTTTCAGAAATATTATTGCAACCAACTACATTTTGAAAAAATTGCAATTATCACCACCTGCACATTGAAAATTCCAATTTTCACAACTGTGTGATAATTTCAATTGACACCCGATAAATATATTTTTATTCAACAATAAATATACCCCTATCATTTAAAAACCTTATCTTTTAAAAATAGATTACCTTGATACCCTCATTCATAAAATATATTTCTTTATTTCAAAATACAACAAAAAAAATTCTACCACTTCACCCACTACCGCCACCACCACCATTCCACACCACCGCCACCACCACTAGCTCCACCACCAACATTCAACTACTATTCCACCGCCGCCGCCACCACCAGTCCGTCGCCGCTAATGGTGTCAACAACCTAAATCCCAAAAACTAAAAAATGAAAATAATAAGAAGAAAAAAATGGTGTCAACAACCGAAGTTGATCCCCAAACAAAAATCATAAAATAAGAAGAAGAAAAAGACTGTGTCAAGTGGTTAAGATGGCGTACATCTTTAGCATATTTCATATTAAACCAAGGATATAGATTAAACTTCAGATTAGACTCGTAAAAAGAGAACAAGCAAAAAGTAATCACTAAATAATGATTATGTTTATTGAATACCAAAATAGTATAATCCCAGTGAATGTGGGAACAGTTGTTTTATTACTTGCAAAGATACAGACTTCCAAGTATAAGGAGTGTTAAATCCCATGCAATAACCAATTTTATAGCACTATGAGGAAGGTGATGAACATCTTTAGGATAATACCTAAATTCAAATAATACCCAAAAAAACTAACTCAGTGCAAACGTGCACTACTCAATATTACCAACTCAAAAGTATAGCACTACACAAATTGTAGACACTGCTAGCAGTGGATCGGTGAGTAGTACGTACCACTGTTGTACAAATGGTGCCATCCAAATTGCATCACCCGATAGAACTTGATACCTGTGTTGAGAAACAAAGAACAAGTACAACTCTTTAGTGAAACTGGAGTATAAATACAGGTAAATTAAGTAAATGTATCTTGCTAGGGGTCAAACACAGATTTTCTGCAGTGCGCAATAAATCTGGCAATTTCCCCCCACATTTTTCCTGGGTAATGCATTGTCAATGGAAGATAAATCATACTCATTAACCACTCTTACCAATTTTCTCCCAACCGATAGATTCCTTGACCTTCTAAAAGCAACAATCCCTGCTGATTATAATGGACTTCCTGGAATCACAAACAAGTAAACCATTATGTACAACTCTATCTTTCAAAAATTTATGTTAACCTTAGTCAAAAAAAAAAATTGAACAAAAATGGGTCTTACTGAAATTCAATGAACCCCCAGAGACAAATACAACACACAGATCATACATGATAATAATAATCAAAACTTTAATCATTACTTCACCTAATTCAATAAGATTTTCACCAGGTAAATGTTGCTACTGTAACCTTATAAAGGAGATCAAATCTGAACATTCAGGAATAGAGAGTGAGACATATGAAGACGAGACGAACTCTATTGATAAATTAATATTTTAGGTTTTTTAAGCAGTCTCGAATTGAAAAGTTAGATCCAAAATTTTCATTTAACTTCACTACCGCCGCCTCCTCCACCATCAACACCACCAGGATCAATTATTTCTCCATCGATCAACAAAATCAGTAACAGCAACACATGTTGGAAAAGAAAAATAAATTTCCGACACTAAGAACGATTAAATAAAAAGTAATTTTCATATTATACAATGAAAGACGGCGGAGAAACAGTGGTAATTTGTGGTGGGGGTGATGGTGATAACCTAATTCGATTGATTCACAGAAAGGAATCTGATATCGAATCTGGGATATGAATCTGAATCACAGATAGATTTGAGTTCTAGGGTCATTAATTCATGAATCTATTTGCAGTGGCGGAGGTGAAGGCGGAGGAGGTGTTTCTGAATCTATTTGCAGCGGCGGAGGAGGTGGTAATGGTGGTGGCTGTAGTCAGAAAGAGAGAGAGAATTTCGATCTCAAGAGAAAAGAATGAAAACGAAAACTTGTGACGTGGGGTAAATATGGAAAGAAAAAATCCCGTTAATGGACCCTGATAGGATTAGGGATGAGGAGAGATATATTTATTATATGATAAGGTTATCTGTGAAGTTTATTAAAACAAAAAATATTTATATAATTTCCGTTTCTTGGCTCGTGTAAAACCAAAAATTGATCACGGTATAGTAGTATATATGGGAAGAGATAATTAAGTGAAGATAAACGTTACCTTTTTTATCTCTATGAAAATCTTTTAGTTTGAACAACTATAATATACTCGAAAAATATTATTTTGGTATATATGCCATTCGTTGGTAGGCGCAGAGCTGTAGACAAATTTTTTGGTCCAGATAATACAGACCTAAACCATGAAAGAAATGAAATCAAAAAGATTTATTTTCGTTTTAAACAAATTATTCATATCTCAGGAAAAATAGCCTATTAATTGACCGATTATGAAGTGAATTTTTCCTAAAATATATATCATTAATAATATAATATATAACTAATTAAGGTTAGTTTAGTCCACTTGAAAATGTAAAACTATAAATCTAATCTAAAACTATTGTTTTTAACCGTAGATCTTTATATTTTGGGCTATACAAATATGCCATCTTAATGATGGGTTTATCAAAGAGAGAGGAACCAAACTTGGGTTCTCTAGAAATTTCCACGATTCAAATCTCTCTTTAAGATTTCAGAGAGAGTCAGATCTCTCGGGAAATCTCAGATAAGGCTGAATACTCCCCATGGTAGGCACGAGCCTCATGTAGGAATCGAGTCTCCTCTCCACACGAATTCTGAGGCATCCCATGCCTTTTCACGTGACTCATCCTAGTCATTCTTACAAATTGGAGAATATCTCTCTATCTTGTCCAACTCGGCTAAAGAGAATATTTCTCTCTCTCAACACGTCATCACAAAAGGCTGACTCAGCTTCATACAAATGGGGGGATAACAATTAGGGTTTTGGTCTGGCGGTCTACGGCACGTGTGAGAAATACCCGGTTTATTTCTCACCGCAAAAGAGAGTAAAAGCGGTGGAATAATGAGATAAACTCAACTTAGTTTATCTCTATCTATTCCTGAAGAGACGAGAGAATTGCTCCGCACGGCATGGAAAGAGATCATTATCTTCACCGACCTGAGATTAGAGAATTCAGCTATAAATTGATCATCTATTTTTCCAAGCTACGATCATCCTTCTCATAACCTCTCTTCATCTGCTTCCCTCCCTAAGACCAACCCTAAATCTCTTCCCTGTGACTGAAGCAGCCTTTGAATGGCCACTGTGCGTGGTTTAGGCGAAGACTGTTCGTGCTCAACCTCTCGTAACTCACTTTCAAAAAACCCTAGAATCCCACTTCTAACCTCTCTCATATTTTAGGTACCTACATTTTGGCGATCACAGTGGGAGGTTGTCCACTCAGTTACAGATTTCAACCATGGTCACTATTAGGAATGAAGCCGATTCTATCAATCCGATCACAAAAACATTCCACTAATTCAGTCTCTATAAATCCATCACATATTTAGCCGAGAGAGTTATCCCTACCAGTAGTTTTCTCTCTCAGACGAGTGTTTGACCTTAGTGAATAGGTTAATGCTTCTCGGATCGCCTGGATCTCTCCTTGAAACGCGCAGGTAACCTATTTCCATGAAATCCTACTACTAATCCTCGAAACGATTGGGTAAAGACCAAGGCGAGCTCCTGGGTACTCAACAGAATCTTGCAAAATCTCAGATCGATATCCAGACTAAACTGAAAACGCGTTTAGAGTTACCAGTAGGGAAAGATTCAACAAATCTAGATCGAGTACACGTTTCCTAAAGAAAGAGTACTAAAACTCCTGAGAATAGCACGGACGATGATAACCATATGACACGATTTGACAGCCACTTATATCACCCTCGCCGTATGCTCCAGATTGTGAAATAATTATCCCCAACAGTGTATAAAACCCTCCTAGTCAAATCTACAGTACCCCTCTCCCTACGTGGGCATCTATTCAATAAGTTGATCACCTTCCGTCCCTGATGCCTCTCAAGGGAGGTTTTAAGAATCAGAAGAAAGGGTTTTAACTCTAAGTTACCTGAGTAACAAGAAAGGAAACAATTTCACGTAGGAGTACGATCCTAAGGGGGAATTTTAACTTACATAGCCACTGAAAGCAGTCGGATATGTGGTGAGTCTTTCTTCTGGGAATAACCAAGTCGTTAGTTTAGGAGACGAGGCTTAGAAAACTCCATGGATGAAGAAAAATGCCCCGGCTGGGGACTGGATAGGATTCAGACTCAGGACACAAGTCTACGACTTATCTAGTATGACATGTTTTTTGTTAACTCTTTTGCCTTAGCATTCAAGTTAGTGGTTAGTTAGATTTTCTTTCAAAAAATGCACTTACTCATTCAATAAACTGTGTGCAAATCTCATTACACTCAAGTCTTTAGCAAATATCATATAAAAAGTTCACCTAAAACTACCGCTACCCGTAAAACTTGTCCCTCAAATCAATCAATCTAAAGGAAACCATCCAAAACGAGTTTTTCTCTTCGGGAAAAGATTTCCTTCTTCCTATTCATCTCCTGCACTTTAACTTACGCATCTCGGGTCATTTGTTTTGCACGCTCCACCTCCTCGGCTACCAGTTTCTCCTCTAGGCAAAGATTTTTACAAGTGGTCACAAGCTTTTCAAGATCTATGAAGTAACCAGAAGGGATGTTGTTCAGAGTCAAGTCCTTTATTGCATCAAGGATCTCCAACAAGTCGTTAACTATTTCGATCGTGGGATGAGCAACATAAGTTATTATCTCCATTGTAGCAATATGACCATATCTTTACCGAATCAACCGGTACAACTTGGCATATTTTGTATCAATGCAAAAAAAACCCACCAATGTCTCATTCGGTTTCAGAAAGGTAAAAGAGCCCACAAAGTCAGCACCAGCAATAGGATAACCAACTATGCCCCTATGGTCTGCCTCACCTCTTTGTGATTCTCCATCGGGATTACTAATAACCAGGGATTGTTGCACACTCGATTCGTTGTTTAGGAAAATATCATCTGCCCCATTATCAATAATCGTCTCTTGAGAAGTACCCATGGTATGAGCCTGCAGTACAAGGAATGATTTATATCAAGAAGACATAAAATTGAAGATATATGTGACGCACGGTTGGGGTTTTGGTCGGTTAAGGACATGTCAGGCCTCATGAACAAAAGACGAAGCCTACCCTCATGCCTAAAGTCATATCCTTGTTTTGCTCTCAAGAAGTCCAGATCATGTCTATAATAATTCTCATGGGTTCGTTCGGGTGTCACCCTTTCACAAAGAATCAATAAACTACGTTTTTTTTAACCAACAAAGGATATAAACGTAAAACCTAAGGATGGGCATGCCTATGGCCTATGGAATCCGAAATCACGTCTAATACTGATCTAAAGATGGATAATGGGGGCATGATACTCTAAGGGACGTTTCCACATCATTGGGTTATATCAAGAATCCAAACAGGACAAGGATTCCTCCTAGGAGTCGGATTATTGTACACTGCATCACGAAGACGTGAAAACCGGCAGTAATCCATAAACAATTTGGTGATCCTTCATGCAGAAAATATATTCTACTAGGTCTTCCCAAAAACATACCAAAAGGGCGCCTCAAACGGACAAACGAGCTAGGAGATGTGTCCCCAACACTGAAGTAGACGCAATCTGAAAAGTTTTTGAAATTCTATACGGGATTCCTGAAGCCAAATGTACACAAGGTTTAGACTGATCTAACGAGCTCGGAATCAAGTCTTTCTTTTTGCATTGGATATATTATTATTTTTCCTAAAAAAGTAGGGGTCGGGCTCTCAAATATGAATCTGTATGAAGAATCTGTGACAATTCTCCTCAGATGTCTCAAATCTAAAGTTTGTTACTGGAATTCTAGCCAACAACGACCAAACCTATGCATGTGGTGGTTAAAAAAATATACATGGGCATTAAATGAGTAATTATAATAAGTAAAACTTACCGGTGGAGTATTAACGCCTGATGAATGAGAGGAACTAGCATCAACAAGCTCAAGTTCATTCACAATTCTGTTAACCTCAATTTTGTGTTGCTGAGAACTTACTTTACTTCGAGTACGAACGGAACCACCAACCTGGACACAAAAGCATTAGTATTATGAAAGGTTATGCTACCACTGAGATTAACCAAATTACTTGATACTTACTTGTTCGGAGTTAGGAGACGCACGCTTAAGGCTTACTTCATGAACTGCAAAAACTACATCATCCGCCGAAATCCCCTGCAAAAAAAATTGTACTCTGATCAGTTGCTCTTTCTAACATTGTTGAGCCTTGGGTGATACGTGACAATTTCTTTGAGCTAAGGCAAAGGAAATTTTCTCTGGAGTCCAATTACAATGCCAATTTCACGTCGTACTCTCGCTATGGAAGTTGGTCCTTTACGAATAGGGACGCCATGGTCGAAGTCTATTTGATGAGTTGTCCTATTTATGTTATAAGCTTGCACCGAGAGTTCACCAATATTATTCAAACTCAAACTCAAAACATGACCAGGCTTACAACTAAATTTGTATGTAGCCTCTGCTTCGGACAAATAATCATAATCAACAGGGAGTATAACAATATCATTCATTAAGGAAAAGGACTGCAGCTGAGCCACACCCTCGGGAATCCGTGTCCAAGAAAAAATGATGGATTTCTCGCCATCCATCAATACAGATAGTTTCTGAATCGGATATCTATTACACCAACGGCAAATTCTACCTACTAGAGGATCACTGGCCTTAAGCAGACGAGGAACAGGGGCATACTTCTCAAAGTGTTCCCCTAGCCATAAATGGAGAAAGCACACTCACTAAGAAAACGAGATCGTCACTTAACTGGGGACTAGGGTAACTATCAATCAATTCAGTACAGCGATAAAACTCGTCATCGAAATTACGGATCTCTTTAATGATGGCGGCTCCATTGCTCGTTGCGGAATCGCCCATGTTGCTCCTACTGTCATCTTCATTGGAAGAGCTATGAACCATTCTTGAGATGAGATCAAAACAAAAAGAAGGCTGATTTATTTTCTATGCAAGAGATATTAGACAAGACAAGAGAAGAAAGTAGGAGAATTATTCATGTAAACAAGTTATGCATGCGTATATGCATGTCACGGCCAAAATATGGAATTTTAGTGGCAATAGAATTCATGGGAGGAGGTGGACCGGTTTCCAAACATTAAGGCATGTCAGAATATCTCTTCTCTTTTCAATTTAACTTCAAAAAGGAAGCCTTGAAGCAAAAGGAAAAGGAGTTGGAGCTAAAAGAGAAAATTAGAGGAATTTGGATCAAATAAGGAAACTGAGGGTTTTCTTTCTTCTAAAAATTCCTCCAAACCGTGGACAAGCCCTTTTCATGCGTGGGGATACTCTAATAGGCCAGTGGGACGTGATTTATTCTCTCGGAATTTTTTTCAGAGGGATCAAAGTCGAAGAGAATTAGGGTTTTGACGAAAATAGCCTTAATTTCAAGAATTTGGTGGAAAAAGGATTTTATTCTAGGGTATATTAATTAGATACCCTTAGTTTTCACAACCAACAAATATACCCTTATACAACAATAAATATACCCCTATCATTTAAAAACCTTATCCATATAAAAATAGATTACCTTAGCACCCTCACTTATATAAAAAAATTTTTTATTTTAAAATACAAATTTTTTTCTCTATCAACTTCACAGTCATTATTCCACCGCCACCATTCCACCACCACTCCGCCGCCAAATTTTGGTGTCAACAACTAAAGTTGATCCAAACTTAAAAGTTCAAAAATAACTTTACTAGTACATATTCACGTTTTTGTGTATCAATAAAGGAAGTTGATCCCAATGAATGGAGTCAACAACCAAAGTTGATCCCAAAAATCTGGTATCAACAACCAAAGTTGATCAACTTTCTTTGTTTAAAAAATAACTGAAAAATACTCCCAATTTTTTTGGGTCAACAATGGAAGTTGATCCCAAAATCTAGTGTCAACAACCAAAGTTGATCAATTTCCTTTGTTGACACAATAAGTGAAAAAATACTCCAACTTTTTTGGGTCAACAATTGAAGTTGGTCCCAGTGAATGGATCAACAACAGTAGTTGATCCGATAAAAAATGGTCAACAGTAGGAGTTGATCCCATAAATAGTTGATATCATGCATTGTTGGTGATTTCAGTACCTGATATATACATAATCCCCAATGTAGTAGTCCCCAGATATACATAATCCCAATGTAGGAGTCCCCAAATCTGCTCCTGAAGCTAAAATAGTTGCAAAATAAGCCACCACCAGCACCTTCACAACATACCACCACCATTATCTCCAATACAAAATCATCATTACTCCTCTCCTCATAATTCCATATATATTCCCTGTAATTCCTACACATTCATCTAATCATTTTAATCAGAATCCATTAGAAGCATTAGAAGCTTTAGATTCGAACACACCCATTACTTCTCAGCAACAACAGGTTCATCATCTCCAACATATCCCATTGATTCACACAACATAACCATCTCGAAATTCAATTGACCTCGCCTGTATCTCTGTGTATCAGTTTTGGTTACGATTTGTTTTTCTAGTTCTACTTCAATCTTCAGTCACTCACACCACAGCAATACCCATCCTGCCTTCTTTTTTCTATTTCGATTTTTCCCAAAATCTTGAGCAATCACCTATCAGACGCACCTCCAATTCCTTCGTAAATCAACCATCCAAGGCTGTAACAAGTTCAATCCCGTATTAATTTCTTCAACTGAATTTTATCTTCTTGAACTCAATCCCCCATTAAACCCATCATCTATACTGTTTCAGATCAATTTTATCGTAGAAGCTCTCAGATCCCTTTTTCTTAATCGAATCGAATCACATCACCATCTTCAATGCCAATAGCGACCACCAATCATTCGCAGACTTTGCTCAAAACTTGATTTCAAAACCTAAAAAATCAGATCTGGATTTCTTTGGATCAGATTTTAAAAATCAATTATAGAATAAGAAGAAGGTTTCATATGTTACTGATACTTCTCGATTGTCGGCGGCGAATGTGGGAGTATTTGCAGAGGTGGTGACGATGGAGATGCTGGTGGTGGTGGTGGAGCGATGAAGATGGATGGTTCGCTGCTAATTAGAAATGAAGAAGAAGAAGGGGAAGTACGTAGGGATAGATATACAATGAAATAAATGTGGGGAGGGTGAATCTGGGATTAATAATTCATTCTAGAACCGGAGGGGTATTATTATTGGTGTCAAGGGTAGTTGTGAAGGTCAGTCAAGAGTAAGGGTAATTATATAATTACCACTTTATTCTAAAAGAGAAGGGACCGAGCCTCTCCCATTCTCTTGGACGGTTATATAAGCCTCTCTCAATCCCTTTTAGCTCATTACTCTTCAATAAAAACGAGCTCATAAGGAATTTTGACCAAAATACCCTTATATTGCAATTTTGAGTATTTTCAAAGAAGAAAGCCTTAATACAGCCAGAGACCAACCAAGCTCTCATCTACTCATTCCAAAGGCCTCATACACGTGAATATTGAGTTCTCTAAATGTTCGAAGAAGAATGGGATTGAAACGGAATCCAGAAAAGCAGAATGTCAGAGAAAATAAAGGGAGTTTAGCTCAAACAGGGAAGTTTGAGTTCACAATTTTCAAAACCAAGACCAGACATGCGCCTCTCTCTCTCTATCAAGCCATGACTATGCCTAAGGAGTCTCACGAAGTCTTTCATGTCAGAAAAATCATGCTCATATTAGCTTTTGACGAAAATACCCTTGGTTTCAAAGATAGGTATTTTCTCTCGAAAAGGAGTGTTTGATTAGTATAAGGGGTTGAACGAGTTTTCGTCATACAAGGTGCTAACCCCACAAGATAGATTCACACCTTTCAAGCCTCTTCAAGCCTATCCAGAGTGTCTAAAGGAGTCAGACGAGAATAAGAGAAAAAAGAGGGTTTAGGTACAGTACAAGCCTGAATTCAAAATTTGTATGAGATAGGAAATCCGTAACTGCAAAAGCAAGTGCCAATTTATTCTCATAGGATTTTTCCCAACTTCACAGACAGCCATGAAGCCACTCAAACCTCTCTCTTCGCCAACACAAAGAGAGAAAATTAGGGTTTTGTCCAAGTGAACCCTAATTTGCAAATCCTATTCGACCAAGATGGAAGTTTCCTCTACAAGACTCTATTTCCATGACGCTTTCCAATGAAAAAGCCTAAAAGGATTCCAAGTCCAGGGTCAATTCCAAGCTCAGAGTGGCACAAAAGGAAGAAGTTAGGGCTTTGGTCAAAGAAACCCTAATTTGCAAGTCTAGTCTCTCAAAACAGAAATTTTACTTCATCAAGGCTCAAGTGTCGCACTAGTAATGACTCCTAATATAAAATTCTAGAAAGCTCCCAAGTCCATAGTTGATTTGAAGCCCAGAATCAGAGCAAGCAAAGATTAAGCATCAATTCGGGGACTCCTAAAAAAAATTGTAAATTTGTGTCTGAGCGATTCGTAACCACCTATATACACATCATAGAAAAATCAAGGTTCTACTCTGAGTAGGGGACTTAATGTAGATGGTGAAATTTGGATAAGGGGCAAAAGTATCATTTCAAGACCATAGACAAAATTCGACTTTCACGAGAGATTAAGCCCTTGACCCTCAAGGCATTCTTAGCCGCAATTTCTAGTATACATCCCCGCGAGACACTACTAGTCATGATGTCGTGACTCCTAGTGCACATCCTCGACGAGATACTGCTGGTCATGTAGGTTCTGTAGAGCGTAAAACGTCCCCAGTAAACTTATGAACCAGAACAGCCACAATTCCAGCATGTCTTCGCGAGACGCATCTGATTGTGATGCCATGATTCCTAGTATACATCCTCGACGAGATATTGCTGGTCATGTAGGCTCTATAGATGCGTAAAAACGTCCACGGCGGACTTATGACCCAGAGAGGAGATATTCATGTCTCCGGTAAGCACGACTCACCCTATTTGAGTTCAATGATTGATCCCTAGTACATCATAGCGAGATACACTGGTCATGTCTGCTCTAGGCTCTGACTCAACTTACTGAGGTTTCCGAATAACTCCTAGGACATCCCCGCAAGATACGCTGGTTATTCTTCCTCCGGGTCCTTTCGACTGACTCCTAGAACATCATTTGGAGATACACTGGTCTTGTTGGCCCATCATTTGGACACATAGTTGATTCCTAGCACATCTCTGCAAGATACGCTGGTCAAAGACAAGTGAGCCAAAGTATCGCAGAGGCATTAATTGGGCGTACAAAGCCTTTTCTCTCTCTCCAGGACGAGTCCCAGCTAACCACAGAGAGATTCAGAACCGTTAAGAAAATCTTCGTAGAGATTTTGATCCGTCTGCAAAATCTCAGAGAAATTCAAATCTCTCTTCCAAATCTCGGAGAGATTCAAATATCTCTTTTTAAGATTTCAGAGAGATTCAAATCTCTCGGGAAATCTCAGATAAGGATGAATATTCTCCATGGTAGGCACGAGACTCATGTAAGAATCGAGTCTCCTCTCCACACGAATTCTGAGGCATCCCATGCCTTTTTACGTGACTCAGCCTAGTCATTCTTACAAATTGGAGAATATATCTCTCTATCTTGGCCAACTCGGCTAAAGAGAATATTTCTCTTTCTCAACACGTCATCACAAAGGCTGACTCAGCTTCACACAAATGGGGGGATAACAATTAGGGTTTTGGTCTGGCGGTCTACGGAACGTGTGAGAAATACCCGGCTTATTTCTCACTGCAAAAGAGAGTAAATGCGGTGGAATAATGAGATAAACTCAACTTAGTTTATCTCTATTTATTCCTGAAGAGACGGGAGAATTACTCCGCACGGCACGGAAAGCAATCCTTATCTTTACCAACCTGAGATTAGAGAATTCAGCTATAAATAGGTCATCTATTTTTCCAAGCTACAATTATCTTTCTCATAACCTCTCAGAGTAATTCTTCTTCAAACCCTAGAATTCTCTGATCTCTCTCTTCATCTGCTTCCCTCCCTAAGACTAGCCCTAAATCTCTTCCCTATGACTGAAGCGGCCTTTGAACGGCCACTGTCCGTAGTTTAGGCGAAGATTGTTCGTGCTCAACCTCCCGTAACTCACTTTCTGAAAACCCTAGAATCCCACTTCTAACCTCTCTCAGATTTTAGGTAACTACAATTGGGTAAGTGTGTCTCTAAATTAAGCAGGAAGAATAACCATGGTTAAGTCATTCTTGAATTCCCTCCTCACGTATCAAATGGGATGCTTTAAAATTCCTAGCAATCTTATTAATAAACTTGATTCTCTGCAAAGAAACTTTTGGTGGGGATATAAAGGTAATAAAGGATTAAGTTTGTAGCTTGGAAAAATCTTAATAAACTTATGATGGGTTTGGATGCGGAATTTCAAAGATGGAATTCATGGGTCCTGGAGATTTGATGGAATTACGATTCCCTTGGAACATTTGATTACACAAATCCCTTGAGTTCATGTTTCCTTCGGAATTTATAATTCCACCAAATCCCCCATTTTGAATACCACCTCCCTCCCTAAGATTTGATGGGAAACCTAGGAGGGATTTATGGTCCCTTATTTTCCCCCATTAAACAACCTCCAAACAGTATATGGGATTTAAAATAGGGAAATCCTAAGAATTTTAGAAATTTTCTCTTAGTTACCAAACACACGAGGAATTTGCATGATTCCCGGTATTTATAATCCCAATGATTCTCGGTATTTATAATCCCATGGAATTATATATCCCTTTGAAATATGATTTTTGCAATCAAACACATGCATTTATAAATGCCCTTCTAGACCGATGCAATCAAACACACCATTAAGGAATTAGGTGGACTAGGATTTAGGAATTTAAAAGTCTTTAATAGAGCTATTATAAGTGAAATAGCCTTTCTGATTCTGATGAATTATGTGTTAAGATCCTAAAGGCTAAATATTTCAGGAATGGTTGTTTCTTACAATTAGAAAAACTCAAGAGTTGACAATAGCTTTTGGATCTAGAAGGGCATTTATAGATGTATTGACACTATAAGGAATAATAGCTTTAGAATGTCAGATGTAGAACCAGAATGGAGATTTGGTTAGATATATGAGCCTAGATCACCCACCAAAAATAGTTGTGAATCCCCTACCCTTATATTTGTTAATGAATTATATTTACCAGGTACTAGGAACTGGAATGTCCATCTTATTCATGAAATCTTTTCTGATAAATCTGCCACCAATATTTTGGCCATGCAATTGCCAATGACCGGTGATGATACTCTTATCTGGTTATCTGACAGGAAGGGAAATTTTTCAGTTAAGAGTTCATATAATGTCTTGTGCGGTAGCTCTATTAGTGATGTGGATAACCAAAATGTTCCCAGAGAAGTATGGAAAGCCCTTTGGAAGTGTGAAAATTTTCACAAAATTAATTTTTTTGTTTGGAAGTGCCCCAAGAGCATAATCCCTACAAGAGATAAAATCTCTAGATACAAACAAGCCATTGACACCCTGAAAACGTGGGGGTACCAAAATACACCACCAACTTTTCCTTAGGCAACCTATGGACTTAACTCAAATACAATTTCGAGAGTTCAACTTAATGAATCTCAATCAAAAATTATATGAAGAGCTTATATCTCTTTCTCTCACAATCAGAAAGTTAACAGAAGCAAGTCTGTGAAGCCGATTATGTGTGAGAGTACTTGGACGATTCCAAAATATCCAAGAACCAATCAAGTCGTATCCAACAAACAAGGATGGATATATCTACTTTGATTGATTAATGTACAACCTGTGATATTTAAATTATTGATAATAAACAATATAATGCGGAAAAAGAAATAACACAGACACCAGAATTTTTGTTAACGAGGAAACCGCAAATGCAGAAATACCCAGGGACCTAATCCAGACTTAAACACCAAACTGTATTAAGGAGCTACAGACACTAGCATACTATCAAAACTTCAAACTGGAATATAGTTAAGACCGAATTAAACCGTCACAACAATTCAGTTAAAGTCGCGCTCCTTACTCCTCTTGAATCCCAGCAGGCATCTGTGCAAATGATTCCCTTAGATGACGTCCTTTACAGCCTAAGAGTTGCTTCAACTCAATTGAAGACTTTAAACCAATCTGCCTCCCACAGATAAGCCTATATGTGATTTCCGTTCTGATCAAAGATCAAGCCGAGATAGGAAATCGATTGCAACATACAAAGAATAGAAAACCTCAAAATCCGGTCTTATGACTCCCGAAGAGCATCCTAGATTATTATTCACCTCACAAGTCGAAACTTGTGGAATCACAAAGTCTGAGACGAAGATACTTTGTGATTACTATCTATCTTGTTTGAGTGAGCAACTCAACAATCAAAACAATATCAAGATAATCGAACTCTCAAGATAAAGATAATTGGACCCGGCTTCACGAATCCCCATGTGAAGTCTTTTTAGTCGCTAAACCCTATAAGGGTTTTACAACTAAGACACATAAGAATAGTGTCAGGGATTCAAGGATCCCAGTTGTTTGAGGTTCTCATTTTATAGACTTTTAAGGTTAAGGTTGCTTCAGGTTTAATCTAAGATAGCTTTGGAACCAAGCAATCAATAATCACTGTCATATGAAAAACCTTACTTAGAGATTAATATAGTAGAATATACACTCTGGTTAGGATGAACCGTTACCGAACCGTGTACAATGACCTGTTCATGTAGGTTAGCCGAAACTAGCCAATTGAACGATAAGCTTAACCACTTTCATATAAAACTTTAAGACTTTTCTTGAATCACACATATGAACAAAAATGTCTAGATAGTGTTTTTAAAGATTTGTTCGAATGCTGATTATCTCATATAAATAATTATGATGCATCTGAAAATATTCGACAGGGTAAGTACGTGTACTCTACATGTTCGTGAATGTTCTTGTCATAGTACATGTACCGGGTATGGATACCCTTAAGACAAAGACGAGTTCAGGAACTCAAAGATCTTTTATGGTATGCGTATCTAATTTGGTTTTGAAACCAACAGAACTAGTGTTGATGGTGGATTTTCAACAAGGGCTAAAATCGTAAAATTATGATACTGCATGTTTCTGACCCGGCTTCAGGAGCGCATGTGACGATTCATATTTTACGATTCGTGAACCGTTTCATGATCTCTGATCGAGTTCCTCTCAGAGCCATGATGAATATGTTTCTCGAAAGGCCTCCCATTAGCTGAGCGTTCGATGCTACGCATTTCATCGTGACCTCTATGTAGAATAACATGATTGGGCGGTCCTCCTACATAATTGTTTGTTGAGAGGGATTAACGCCTTCAGGACGTCGGCGATACTCGCTGTTCCCTGACTACATAGAGAGACCGTGTATAGATTCAGGCGGCTCTCCTACATAATTGTTTGTTGAGGGGGCTAAACGCCTTCAAGACACCAACGCTGCATGTTGTTTCCTGACTATGCACCCAGAACGAGTATGATGCTTCAACAATCTCATATCTCGATTCTACAATAGATTAATTCTACCGTGACATTCACCGACTGAATTCCTAGAAAATAATCTATTCTATCTCATTACTCCGTTCCATGGCTATCCCCGGCTGATTCCATGGATTAGTAATAGATAACCATCTTATCTCATTACTCCGTTCCTTGAATTCTCCTGCTGGATTCATGGATTAGTAATAGATACACAATTCATTTATTACTCCGTTTCATGAGTCATTCTCCGCTGAATTTCATGAATTAGTAATAAATATCCAACAATCGGGCATCTGACTATCACCGAGTAAGCCCCAATAAAATGGTGCAAGTGTACTCAACAATGATGCACGAACGAGCATTCAAAAATATGGACAAATGAGGAATCCTACACAAAACATGAGAGAGAAAATAATGATAAAAATAATAAAAGAGGCGCCTAGGGACCAGGCCCACCGGTCGGCCGGTCATGCCGCCATGGCCGGTCCCCCACGCCTCTTCCCTTTATTTTTCTTATTTTCTTATTTTCATGAACTCAAAAACTCCTTTATTCGAGCAACTTTCCTTGTTTGAGCAAAACTCACGGTTTCTCCATATTTTCACGGTTTCATGAAAAAATAATAAAATAGGGAAATGTGTTGCAGGACCGGGCTACCTAGCTGGCCGTCCATGCCCTAGCCTTGGCCGGTCCCACACCTTACATCCCTTGTTTTCATAATTATTATTTCCTCATCTCATGAAACTCCTCCATTTGAGCAAAAATCATGGTTTCTTCATATTTTCTCAAATATTGCTCAAACCATGAAAAAAGCCAAAAAGTCAAATGGTCATGTGACCAACTAGACTACTCACGTCAAATATAAAAATATTATTTGATCAAACGAGCAAAGTTCTACTTGCTCATTCGAGCAAAAATCAAGAATTTCAATCAAAGATCAAACTCTTCTGAAAATCCAAAATATTGCTCAAACACACACCATAAAATACCAAAACTCTCAGGACTAAGAAACGGAAATTATGGTGACACGGGCATGCTTCCTTGACCAACCAAGTCCGTCCCTAAGGCTTGCGAGGATCCTGTCCCACACATCTTCATGATTTTGACCTAATTTGCTCAATTGCTCATATTAGGTCCAAACTCTTTTCAACCAACTTGGAATTTGCTCAGTTGACCATCAGCTGGTCCCACACCACCAAGGGCCGGTTCTATGCTCCCTTGTCCGGTCCCTCACTTCTCCATAATTAGGTTTTATCACCTAACGCTCGCACATGCATTATTCTAATAAATGATGAACATCCTTTCACCAACCGGTCAACTAAGGACCATGGTGCACGCTCACTCGAGCACTTGGGCACCACATGGTCGTCCATCATCGCATGTGGTCGGTCCCTCACTCACTCATGACCTATTTTCAGCAATTCATCAATTGACGAACAATTGATCAAAAATTAGGGTTTCAAACAAATGCTCCACAAATCATCATTCTGAACAAGTTCAAACACTAATAACTTTATGTTGATCCAGTAATCGACATCCAGATTAATTATATGATATTTGGTAGACTACCAATATTTTAATTAATATTTTATTGGGTCACGTTACCAGTAATTCATTGAATTGAGCAATACTTGCTCAGTTGCTCGAATATTGATCCAACTATCAATATTCAGTAATTTATCGAATTGAGCGCTCAGTTGCTCGAATATTGATCTAACTCAATATTCAACAATTCATCGAATTTGCAATATATGCTCAGACGAGCAATATTAACATCATTCAAGAACTATACGTTTGACATGTTCAATCCATGAATCACTAGGCATTCGTCAATCATTCTCAATTCAATAAAACTTAGACTCATCAAGTCAACGACTGACTAATCAAATACACGTCTGCTTTGCAGACTCCACGTTCATGAGACATCAATCATGTCACATGGGGGGATATTACTTAAGGTTTTGGTCTGGCGTCCTACGGCACGTGTGTTCATCCACGATGAGAAATGTGAGTAAGTCGTGCAAATGGTTGAAGGAGTTAGCAAAGTAGTGGGTGGACGGTTAACTAAGTCTCCACATGACCTGGAACTGGTTTCACCACGATTTCCCATTCTTTCACTTAAGAAACCATCACACTTACTGGGATCAATGTGTTCACTATTCTGATAATATAAATAAGTCGCTAAATCCATGATTGTACAACACAAGAAAATCCACGAGATATTGAACAGACAATCCATCGTCTAACCAAGAATCATCGTGTGAGCAACACTCTCTCAATCATTCGAAACTTATTTATACAAACTTGCATAAACCTACAACACATCCACAATCCCTGATCATCATTGATCCCAAAGTTCTCAGCTTCCCTCCTACAGACCAACCCATCTCCCTCTTTGTGACCGAATTGACTCTGGAATGGACATTGACTTGGTTTAGGCCGGAGTCCTACAGATTGATCTCTCGAATTCTAAGAACTCCCGTGCAGTGCATCTGTGTGAGGTTAGGCAGTTTGCTCGGTTAAGGAGTCTCGTCCGATCGGTGGTCTCTTCAATTCCCTAAAAAACCAGCAAATCGTTTTCCCCCATCTACAACTAGGTATGCATACCTTTCCTAGTTCACGATCAACGGACTTTTTATGGTAAGGATACCGGGTATGCGTACCAAAAAGTTGTTGTCGAACTATAGCTATGCCGGTACATGTACTGGGTCCATGTACTGCAGCTTTGGACTTATAACAGTTCTCCCAATATGTGAACTGGTATGCATACTGTCATGTATCCAGATTAACAGTAGTTTTATCTCTCTAATAATCAATATGAAACATTCCCAAAACATCAATGACATATATCACTGTTCCAGGCTATTTTCAAATGATTAAATCTTGAATCATAATTAGGTTATAAACAATAGATTGTTCTAAACCAAATTCATCAAGTATGAACAAATGTTCTTAAGCTTATATAGTCATATTTCGAGAAGATATACAAGATAAACTTGACTCGAAATTTATATTATGTATGTACTGTCTAATTTAGTCATGCGACAATATCTCAAAGATAGAAAGGTGAAAACTTGAGATATAGGTGGTTAAGTCTTCACTCAATTTTTTATGTTGAAGTTCTCCAAAGCTCGTGTTAATCTTCGCCTTCAAACGGTAAAACGCAGTGATATCCGAATCTCAACTACACACTTTTATCGTAATCCGAGACTGACTAATTGTAGACTAGAAATCAAGATATAGTTTGGACAACTAAATTTGACAACAAGATTGAGATAGCAACACTTGTGAGTTCGACCGAGCAATGCTCTAACAATCTCCCCCTTTGTCAATTTTAGTAACAAAACTATCAATACATGTAGATTAAAAGATAAAGCTTCAAAACTCTAGAATCACCATGCTTGATTTCCTTGGTTCTTCAACTCCTTGAATTCTTCGTTACTTCAAGTTGCAATGATTCTGAACGTTTTCAACTCAGCATCTTTATTGTTAGAAATCCGTAGCGATAACAACTTTGAAAAGAGATTCAATCGTCGTTATACATAAACATAATACAGTAGAACCTCTATATAAGAATACCCTTGGGACCATATAAAAATATTCTTATATAGAGGTAATTTTTACACATATTAAGCCAAGTTGGACCAAATATTTTTATTATTATACGAAGTTTATTCCTTTATAGAGTATTCTTATATGGAGGTTCTATTGTAATATTATCTTCTCCAAAGTTCAATTATATCACAACTTCGAAGTAATACTTCGGTGATATGTTCCCCCCCTTAGTCAATACTTACATCTTTTGCATAATAAACCTATAGATATTGATTCACTCTCCCTTACATAATGATCCGTAAACCATATGTATGTAGTGCGAAACTACTAATTGATTCTCCCCCTTTTTTGTTAATAAAATTGGCAAAGGTACGAAAACTATGGAATCGTAATGAATTCAATCAAAAGATACTTCAAGACTTAAAGGAATTACATATCAACTTTTATTAGATGATATCACAGGGTATAAAATACTTAGAGCTCATCTAGGAGATTTAAGATACAAGCATCCCCTATAAATTCCACATCCACTCTCCCCACAAAGATATAGCGATTAAGCACAAGTTCATTTAAGAACTCTCCCCCATTTGATGTCATTCCCGTGAGATCAGCATGAGTGAACTTACATTAATGAAAATAAGGATTTTATTGGACATTAACAAATCACATGGATTTGTATCCTGAACATCGACATAAATTAATCTCAACGCCAGTTACGAACAAAGAGATAATTTTAATCGGTATGACTCAACATAAGAAAATCTTATGGAGTTGATAGTGCAGTAATAACACATAAGTGTGATCATGAGTAGATCAATACTGTGAAAAATTCTCACAAAGTGTGTTCTATTTTTAGTTTATAAAACATAATAGATTTAACTTTTGAGCATATATGAGATATCAGTTCAATTCACACAAAGTAAAGGATACATATATCTCATAAGACTTTGCAATACATTAAACCAATAATGATTAAATACTGCAAGTTCATCTTCCAAAAACTTTAGAATTTAAATAAATAAATCTAAAAACATGCAAGATGAAAATCGTTGGAAATAGCTTGTGTAATCACAATATTTGCTCTACCAAACCCTAGTTATCCTTCTTGAATGCTGGAATAAATTCTCACAATAAGTTTCCTAGTACTTAAAATCTTTGATTTTTTTTTATCATCTCCGAACTCCTTATCAACGACGGGCATAATAACATATGGTTCATGAATGAGTTCTACACTTCACCGTTCATCCCCTTCGGAATCATAATCATCAGATGTTTCATCAAGTGTTGCAGCCAAACTCTTGTTTCCAGTGTATTTCCTTCGATTCAGGCACTCATCGGCAAGGTGAACGAACCCTTTACACTTGAAGTATTGTGGCATATCCTCGTCATCAATATCATTAGAGTTTCTGTTTTTGACAGAAATATGATTATGTGGCTTAGTTGACGTATAAGGCTTTTCTCTAGTGAACCGTTTATTTCTCTTCCTAAGAAGTTCTCTAAACTGTCTTGCAATCAATAAAACTGAGTTATCAAGATCTTCATCTGAAAAATCGGGATCAACAAGATTATTCACAGAGTTGTCAACACTTTCACTTTTAAGAGTTCTAGTGTTTTTTAGTCCCTTGAACGCAATATCCTTTCCGTCTTTGGATTGCAGTCCATGAACAAAGATCTTTAACTTTCCAGCTAAGGTATTCCTGGAAAGTGTTGCAAGGTTATTTCCTTCCATGATGGCATGTTTATTAGGCTCGTATCTTGTTGGTAAAGATCGGAGAATTTTCATCATAATGTCTTTTTGGGGAATAGTCTTCCATAACGCATAACATGCATTAACAATTCCAGACACCTTTTGATTAAACTCATCAAAAGAATCTTCATCAGGCATACAAAGATTATTTTGTTTGACTCGCAAAGGGAAAAATAGATTAAAAAAGTCAAAACTCCTCACCAAGATGGTAAAGAGCAGACTGTAAAAAATACATGAACAAAAGCTCAATTATAACAGAGCTCCTACGAAAAACCAAAATGCAGCAAAAGAAAACTGGGAGTCACATTAGTGCATTACTGCTTCCCAGTTGTACAAAACAGAATTCAGATGGATACCTTGAAAGATTTTTGTACCTAAACACCAGTTATATATAAACACCTTAACCATTTTGAGAATCTCCTCCAAAGTTTTGTAACGGCCATTGAAAAGCCTCTCATTTCTCTCTAGCCAAACAACCCACCATACCGCAAAAGGAATGATGTCCCAAATGTAGTTTCTAATACTTGAGTTTGTGGTGTTTATTCTCTTCCATTCCCATATGGTATCTCTGACTGAACCTTGAAAGACCCATTGCAATCCATAACAATTCAGAAAATAAAGACACACATTCCTAGTTGTTTCGTAATGCAAAAATAGATGTTGATTTGACTTCACTGCTTTCTTGAAAAGTAAACATCCATTCACCATAATAGAATTCCTATATGTATCCAAAGTAGGGGCTGCACCGTAACATAGAAGTCCACACGAAAAAAATTACCTTTTGCGGAATTTTTGGGTTCCATAAGCTTTCATGTGAGAAGAGCAGCAAACCGTCCATCTCCATAGCCTTATAATATTCAGCAACAGAGAACACACTCCTTCCTTGCTGCCAAATTCTTTGATCTTCACCACCATTTCCAAAATTGAAAGTTGAAATCAAATTTAAGAGATGTGCGACCTCCGCAATTTCTTATTCTTTTAGTAATCTGCAGAAAACCAGGTTCCAATTTCTATCACCACTGTTGACACTCACCAAGTCATTAATGGTAGCATCCTGCATTCTACTTATCTTGTAAAAACTAGTGAAAAAGCGGGGGTCTAACAACCACACCCAATATTTCGTTCGACAATCTGAATAGACAAACTCCAATATACTTTAAAGAGAATCAACTAGGCAGTCAGACTCAATCTATAGAAAAGTATATCAAAGAGTTTACATCTCTATTTCAAAATGTAATCAACAAATTAAACAGATAGAAATCCGTGAGCCTGATTATTATGTGAAGCAACTTGAACGGTACCAAAGACCAATGTTCAAGGATTAATCAATTTCAATCAACAACCTAAGGTTGGATTTACCAATTGATCGATACAACGCACAACCTATGATATTTCTATTATATAACAAAATATAATGCGGAAAAGAAATAACACAGACACCAGAAGTTTTGTTAACGAGGAAACCGCAAATGCAGAAAAACCCCGGGACCTAGTCCAGCTTTGAACACCACACTGTATTAAGCCGCTACAGACACTAGCCTACTACCAATTAACTTCGGACTGGAATATAGTTGAGCCCTAATCAATCTCACACCGATCAAGGTACAGTTGCGCTCCTTACGTCTCTGAACCCCAGCAGGATTCTGCGCACTTGATTCCCTTAGCTGATCTCACCCACAACTAAGAGTTGCTACGACCCAAAGTCGAAGACTTGATAAACAAATATGTCTCACACAGAAAAGTCTATTGGAATAGATAAATCTGTTTCCCAAAGAAATACCTACGAGTTTTGTTCCGTCTTCTGATAAATCAAGGTGCACAGGAACCAATTGATAAACTGGACTTATATTCCCAAAGAACAGCCTAGTATTATCAATCACCTCACAATAATCTTAATCGTATGGTAGCGAAACAAGATATTGTGGAATCACAAACGATGATACGAAGATGTTTGTTAATACTTTTTATCTTGCCTATTGGAGATTAAATCTCGAGCAAATCTTAGAGAAGATAGTACTCAATACGTTGGAACAAAGCAAGATCAGAACACGCAACTACATAGAAAATAGTTGGGTCTGGCTTCACAATCCCAACGAAGTTTTTAAGTCGTTAACCTACAGGGTTTCGTGAAAAACCTAAGGTTAAAGGAAAATCGACTCTAGTCACAACTAGTATCATACAAGAGGTGTGGGGATTAGTTTTCCCAGTTGCTAGAGTTCTCCTTTATATAATTTTCAAATCAGGGTTTGCAATCTAAGTTACCTTGGTAACAAAGCATTCAATATTCACCGTTAGATGAAAACCTGATTAAACCCAAGCTAATATCTTTCAACCGTTAGATCGAACTTAGCTTGTTATACACAAATGAAATGTACCCTCATTTAGGTTTATGTAACCGTACCTAAACGTGTAGACCATGTTAGCTCAACAATAGTTAACCGAGGTTAGCTCTATGAACACTCTCATTTCAACCTTATTCATCTTAACCATAACTAGTTCAAATGACTCAAATGAAACTAGTTAAAGAGTTTTTCAATTGTTATATTCTCATAGAAGTATACAATAACACAATTGAAGCAAAATCGGTTTGATTCACTTGAATCAATTCATGAACATTATAGCCACGGTTTGCAAAGAATGCATTCCTTATTATATAAATGTATTTGTTCATGTTACAACCGATTTTAGAACTTTAACCATTCAAGTATGCAAACGGGTACGCATACTTGAAATAGCCGGACCAAGTTTGGTTTTCGCCAGTATGCAAACGGGTACGCATACCTCCAAACCCAGCAGAAATTTCCGGTCACAAACCTTACGTCAATATGCATACGGGTACGCGCACTTAGGTTCCCGGACTTCTCAAACCAACAGGTGCGCTTACGGGTATGCATACTATGGTTCCCGGACATGGATCACACATATGCAAGAGTGCACAACATGTTTATAATCCAATGTTGGTTAAGTGTTCTAAACTCTATTTCAATCATTGAAACATTCTTAGAGGATGACAATAGCCATTTTCACACACTATTAGCATCAAAGCAATTTTCAAGTTATTGAAATAATCATAACGAAACATTCCAAGTCTACACCAAATGATTGTATCACACAAACCATGTAAGATGTTACTGGGCGATTTTCACATGATCATCTTTTGACTTTCGTCAAGAATATAAGATGAACTTGGTTGAAGCGAAAGCTTTCCAACACATATTTCGAGAAATATGTAAGCGAGTTAAACTCAGCTCGAAATCTCAAATGTGTATAATTAAAAACTATAATAATACGACTTTTGTCTCAATATAGGAGATAGAGTAGAAATAGACTTTCCAAGTGATAGATGAGTTTCAGTCTCCACATACCCTTTGTTGATGAAGTTCCACAAGCTCTCCTTAGTAGTTCTTCGTCTTCAATTGATGAACGTCGTGAAGTCTAATGCTCAACTACACAATCTATCCTAGTCCGAGACATTATAGGTAGACTAGAAATCAACACTTATAGTTTTGATCACTAACATTGACAAACAAGCTTGAGATAACAACGCTTGCTAGCTCGATCGAGCAGTGATCTAACAACTAGGAAAAAGATACTGCAAAGATTGACCATTTAACCACTGATCCTTCCAAAATAGTACCTTGTCACCCGAGTTAACCTGCAAATTATAATTCTGTTTTACCTCCTCACTGCTCTTTAAGATACCAGCCCTTAGACTCTTCCCTACTGCACCCTTTGTTTGATTAGGATAAAAAGCTCTAACGTTACCACCAAATTTGTGGTTTATAATTTTTCTCCACAAAGAATTCTCTTCATTTCCGTATATCCAAACCCACTTGGCGTGCATGGCTCTATTCATAAGTCTTAACTTCTTTATTCCTACTCCACCTCCTTCCTTAGTCATAGCAAGTTTTTAAACTTGACCCAACCTTTTTTAGCCTTTCCATTCAATGTACCCCATAGGAACTGCCACATTATCCTTTCCATTTGTTTCTCCACTGAGGCAGGCAACTGAAAGTATATGGGTAAACTACTCGAAACACTTTTTATTAACAATTGCCTACCTCCCTTGGAAAGGTACTTCCTCTGCCAAAGACTCAACTTCTTCTGAAATTTTTGAATAATCGCATCCCATACTCCTACAGATTTTAACTTACTCCCCAAGGGGATTCCAAGATACTTCATAGGGAAAGAAGCAGTTGGACATCCGAAGATTTTAGCACTATCATTCACACTTTCTGCATTACCCACTGCCACTAAAGCGCTTTTGCTAAAATTAACCTTGAGACCCGAGATAAGCTCAAAAGCTAGTAACACATGCTTAAGATTACTTACCTTCTCAATATCATCATCCATAAAAACGATAAGATCGTCCGTGAATTGCAAATGATTTATCTCTGGAGCATCAGGTGATGGTTTAAATCCAGACAATAATTGAATTGACGTTGCTTTTTTGATCAAAGCTGATAACACCTCCACAACAATGATAAAAAAAGATATTGGATCTCCCTGCTTAACTCCTTTAGTACTTCTGAATAACTGAGAAGCAGTCCCGTTAATAGTCATTGAAAACCTAGTGGTTGATAAACACCATTTAATCCAATTCCTCCAGATATTACCAAATCCAAACCTAGACATAGTATAATCCAGACAACCCCAATTTACATTATCAAAAGCTTTTGATAAATCTACCTTCAAAACAAACCCCGACTTGCCTTCTCTTTCTCTCGAATATATCAGTTCTGAAGCAATTAGTATCAATTTACCATATGAGGGAAGGTCAGGGGGTATACTTGTTATGTGGAATCCATCAGTGGTGGTAATGGAGGAGAGCTTACTGGGTGCATTCTCAGTTTCTTTAAAGTTTCGCAATATAGATGATGGTTTTACATGGATTTTTACCTCAGTTTATGGAGCAACTGACCCAACAGATTACAACCAATTTTGGCAGGAGATTGAAGATGTTAGATTATTAATGTCAGAACCATGGGTACTGTGTGGAGATTGGAATGAAGTTTTTTATAATTCTGAAAGAAATAGAGATGTGGGCTGTATTAGAAACAAGAATAATTTCAGAAAGTTTGTAAACAACAACAATTTAGTGGATATCCCAATGTCAGGAGGGAACTTTACTTGGAATAATTCGCAAAATCCACCAACTCTTGTGAGGCTTGACAGATTTCTTTTCACGGCAGAATGGGAAGAAAGGTGTATTTCTGTGGTGCAGTTTAAGTTAAGAAGACCAATTTCGGATCATGCCCCAATACCTTGAATTGCAATGCTGGAGTTTCTCGTAAGTCTCCTTTCAGATTTGAGAACTATTTTCTGTCTAACCCAATTTTTCTGGAGCAAATGAAGATATGGTGGGCAAATTTATTTTTTTATGGAAAACCAAGTTTTATTTTGGCTAAAAAACTGCAATCTTTGAAATTTTTCATAAAGAAGTGGGGGAGAGATACTTATGGTTCTGTGCAAATTGAAGTGGACAAATTGGAGACTTTGATCGATGTGTATGACTCTCTGGAAGAGATAAATACTTTGAATGACGAGGACTATGCAGCAAGAGAATTGACGAAGATAAATCATAAAAATGCTTCCTTGAATCTCACTAGGAATTGGTTTTCTAGATCCAAGGGGCAATGGATTGCTGATGGCGAAAAGAATTCGAATTTTTTTCATAACAATGCATCTTACAATCAAAGGATTAATTCAATAAACTCACTTGTGATTGATGGTGCTACGACTCATGACAAATATGTTATTAATGAGGAAGCAAAGAGGTATTACACAAAAGTTTTTACTGAAAATGTGCGAGTGAGACCTACTTTCGACAATCTTGTTCTGCCAAATATTAGTGTTCAATAAAGTATTTCAATGGAGAAACCTTTTGAGGATGAGGAAGAGGAAGTGAAGGCTGTAATTTGGAGTTTTGGTAGGAATAAGTCTCCAGGGCCGAATGGGTACAAAATGGAATTCTTTAAGGCTGTGTGGGATATTATTAAGCCGGAGCTAATGGCAGTCATGAGGGAGTTTCAACACAATGGTAGCATTGATTGGAGACTCAACTGTACGAACATCATTCTAATCCTCAAGTGTGAAGGAGATACTAATATGCATAATTTTAGACCCATTAACTTAATTGGTGGAGTCTATAAGATCATCTCAAAGCTCTTGGAAAATAGGTTGAAGTTAGTATTGCCTTCTATTATTTTAGAATTCCAGGGTGCTTTTGTCGATGACAGGCATACAAAGATTTTCCCAGTCATAATTTAGGTTTTGAATCCTGGCTTCTTTTTATGAGGTATCTCCTTCGAATACCATTTCTAAGATATGCCAAGATTCTTTAGATTTAGTGCTGAAGATCTTGGCTTATGGCGTGGATAATAGCATTTAACCCGTCAGAATTATGTTTTGCTGCATTTATCTCGGTTTCACTATATTTTGCTAAATCCTTCGCAACAGTGTTTCCGTTTCTAACAACTGTCGGAAAATCGTATCCCATTACTACAAGTTTCCATGTCTGAAAGTCACGATCTTGTAAAAAGGAACGCATAATAATTTTCCATCATAAGCAATTTGTTCCATCAAAGGCTGGCGGTACATTTATCGAGATTGCACTCCTGTCCATATAGTCATATTGCTTCAAACACAGATTTGCCAGGTTTTAAACATGTTTGCCTGCTCTGATACCAATTGAAAACGTGGGGGTACCAAAATACACCACCAACTTTTTCTTAGGCAACCTGTATGGACTAAACTCGAAAAAAATCCCGTGAGTTCAACTTAATGAATCTCAATCAAGGAATTATATGAAGAGCTTATATCTCTTTCTCTCACAATCAGAAAGTTAACAGAAGCAAGTCTGTGAACCCGATTATGTTGAGAGTACTTGGACGATTCCAAAGATCAATATCCAATAACCAATCAAGTCGTATCCAACAAACAAGGATGGATATATCTACTTTGATTGGTCAATTATTCATCAATTGAATGGTCAATTAATTTCTTCTTCTCTATATTTCATCTCATCCTTTTCAAACGAAAATAAAAAAAATCGTTTATTAATTCATCTATAATCGTCGATTCGAAAATTTACATTGTCGATTAATCCATTCAAACTCTATCTAATACTTTATTTTGTTGTTTGAATGGAATATTAGGTTGGAAAATTGAAATTGTTGAATTACAGTTATACAATATGGTATTTCTTCACCAACCATGATAACTTTTCATGTTAATGTTTAGTCGTCACTATTGTAGAATGAAGAGCTTAACGAATTTTCAAAGAGTTTTCATTTCTTAACTTTTATTGACAGAGTCGTCATGGTCTTCATCCTTAAACCATGATGAATATCGATGTAGTATGGACAATCGTCATGATTGGAAAATCTAAACCATGACGACAAATAAATCACATAAAAAAGTTGTTCATGTGTTAAATTTTGTTATTAGTCGTCATAATTTGGGAAATATAACATGACGACCGTGTCCATAAAATAAACAGTCGTCAGTGTGATTGATTAACGCATAACTTGTGATATTTCAATTATAAAGATAAATAATATTTTGCAGAAAAAGAAATAACACAGACACCGAAAATTTGTTAATGAGGAAAACGTAAATGCAAAAAAACCCAGGGACCTAGTCCAGACTTGAACACCAAACTGTATTAAGCCGCTACAGACACTAGCATACTATCAGAACTTCAGACTGGAGTGTGGTTGAGACCGAATTAAAACGTCACATTAATTCAGTTACGGTCGCGCTCCTTACGCCTCTTTAATCCCTGCAGGACTCTTCGCAAATGATTCCCTTAGCTGGCGTCCTTTACATCCTAAGAGTTGCTTCAACTCAATTGAAGACTTTAAACCAATCTGCCTCCCATAGATAATCCTATATATGATTTTCGTTCTGATCAAAGATCAAGGTGAGGTAAGAAATCGATTCCAATAGACAAAGTCTAGCAAACCACAAAATCCGGTCTTATAACTCCCGAAGAGTATGCTAGATTATTATTCACCTCACAAGTCAAAACTTGTGGAATTAAAAAGTATGAGACGTTTATATATATCTTGTTTGAGTGAGCAACTCAACAATCAAAATAAGATCAGGATACTCAAACTATCAAGATAAAAATAGTTGGATCTGGCTTCACAAATCCCCAGGTGAAGTCTTTTTAGTCACTAAACCCTAGAAGGGTTTTAAGGAGAGGACGACCCTAGATACAACTAGGACACACAAGAATAGTGTCAGGTATTCAAAGATCTTAGTTGTTTGAGATTTTCCTTTTATAGACTTTCAAGGTCAAGGTTGCTTTAGGTTTAAGCTAAGATAGCTTTGGAACCAAGCAATCAATAATCACCGTTAGATGAAAAACTTGACTTTGAGATTAACATAGTAGAATATACACACTGGTTAGGATGAACCGTAACCGAACCAAGTACAATGACCTGTTCGTGTAGGTTAGCCAAAACTAGCCAATTGAACGATAAGCTTAACCATTTTCATATAAAACTTTAAGACTTTTCTTGAATCACACATATGATCAAAAATGTCTAGATAATGTTTTTAGAGAGTTGTTCAAATGCCGATTATCTCATAGAAAAAATTATGATGCATCTAAAATATTCGACATGGTAAGTACGTGTATCTGGCACGTGTATTGTACCTGTTCGTGAATGTTTTTGTCATAGTACATGTACCGGGTATGGATACCCTTAAGACAAAGACAAGTTCAGGAACTAACAGATCTTTTATGGTATGCGTACTGGGTATGCGTACCTAATTTGGTTTTGAAACCAACAGATCTCTTCCGGTTTGCATACTAGGTATGCGTACGTTTCCTGGTTCACGATCAACATACTTTTTATGGTATGGATACCGGGTATGCATACCAAAAATTCGCTGTCGAACTATAGCTACGCCGGTACATGTACTGCGGCTCTGGACTTATAACAGTTTTCCAAGTATGTAAACTAGTATGCATACTGTCCTGTATCCAGATTAACAGTAGTTCCATATCTCTCTACTAATCAGTATGAAACATTCCCGAGTAACATCAATGACACATATCATTGTTCCCGGCTATTTTCAAATGATTAAATCTTGAATCATAATTAGGTTATAAACAATAAATTGTTCTAAACCAAATTCATCAAGTATAAACAAATGTTCTTAAGCTTATATAGTCATATTTCGAGAAGATATACAAGATAAACTTAACTCGAAATTTTTATCATGCATGTACTGTCTAATTTAGTCATGCGACAATGTCTCAAAGATAAAAAGGTGAAAACTTGAGATATAAGTGGTTCAGTCTTCACTTAACTTTTGATGTTGAAGTTCTCCAAAGCTCTTGTTGATCTTCGCCTTCAAACGGTAAAACGCAGTGATACCCGAATCTCAACTACACACTTCTATCCTAATCCGATACTGACTAAATCTATACCCGAATCTCAATCGTGTATATACAGACACGAAAAAATGAAAACAAAGAAGATCTCAATGATCAACCAAAATCATTCGCTAATCTTTGAACTAAACTTAAAATAAAAAATAAACAAATCAATGTTCTATCAAAAAAAAGTTTTGTACGATCTTATTGACATTTAGTCGTTCTTGATTTTTAGAAATCGTTTTGAAAATAAAAATAAAAACCAAAACCTATAAATAACATAAAAAAACAATCAAAGATAAAAATAAAATGAATCAAACTTCCAACAAAATCATTTAACCTAAAATGAAATCAAATCGAGAAAAAAAAGAGAGTTGAATCTTCAAAAAAAAAAATGAAAAAATGATTTAAAAGATAAAAAAGAGCAAGTATCCATAAAAAAAAACAAATACAAAAAACAAACAAACAAATCGAAAAAAAATCAATGTGAGAAAAAAAATAAGATACCAACCTGATTCACGTAGAAGAACGAGAACCTTCAAAATTCTATCTCTCTCTTAAAAATTTAGATCTAAAAGGATTGACCCATTATTATACGACTTTTATATAAAAAAATATATTTTTATCTCCAAAAAATATAAGTTTGGACCGAATTGTTTATAAAAGGATTAGCCTGTTCTTACATAGTAAAATTTGGACCATCGAAGATGTAAATTTGAAAGGCATGACTACAAAATCTGAACTATGGTAATTTTGGGACTATAAAAAAGTATATTATACACTACTTCTCTGTTACACCTTCCTTTTTAACTCCAGCTATTACCTTTCATTCTGTTAAAGCTTTTGAGAAATGTAATATGAACTCAAACTCTGTATCTGTTTCGGAAGTAGCTAATCACACAGATTCAGTCATCGGATGGACAACTCTACCAGAGTTGATTCCAAATGAGTCTGAATCTACATATTAGTTTCTTATTTTTCTATATATATATATATGGTTATTTTTTATTTAAAAAAATGACCAAATGCCTGGAAGGTCCCTGAACCCGAATTCATCTGCTGGAGAACCCGCCCAAAAGGGGGCCTTCTCATCTCCTTGGGCCGCAGGTGAGATAGCCCGAATCTATAGATGTTCCATTTGGTTGTGTATATAAAGCGATTAGGGTTTTGGTTTCATATCTCTTTCGCCTTTTTCTACCGTAGCTGCTCTGCAACTTGTGTGCGCTCTCTCTCTCTCTTTCGACAAAAACACAGGTAAACCCTAATCCTTAACTCTCCGTTTTCTAATTCTCTTGTATCCTTATGTTCGCATATCTAAGTTGTTTGAAAAGATAGCTAACATAATTGCTTCTTAATGTTAAATCATGGTAGAATAGTAGCATCTTAGCGGTTCTAAGAGATGGGAAACTTGTTACATGTTTGGATTACTTTGGATCTTCTAAAGAAAGTTTGTGGGTGTAGTAAAAAGTCAGATTTAATCAGAAAATGGGATCTGAAAGTGAACCCTTAATTATTTCTGTTTCCAACAAGGTTTTAATGGTTACTGAATTTAGTTTCATCGCTTAAAGTCTTGCTAAGTTCTGCTGTATGAGTTGCTTAAGGGTTTCTTAGAAGGTCTACTGATTTATATGTTTGCTCATGAAAAACAGTTTTTTTTTTTTTTTTTCCCTTTCTAGGGTTTTTATTTTATTTTGTATATATGAGATACCATCAATAGGTTTAATTATCTAAACGATGAAAATTACTGTAAAGATTTTCAAATGTATGTGTGATACTCTTAATCGTTGAGCATATATATGCACTTGGTTTGTGGTAAAGCTTCACACTTTCTCAGTGGTACGAGTATTATAAAACTTCAGAGTTTGTACAATGAAGATATCTACTGACTAACTTTAGGATTTGCACAATGAAGATTTCCAGTGGCTAACTTCTTAATGTTAAATCATGGTAAAATAATAGCATCGTAGTTGTTTCTTAGAGATGGGGAACTTGTCACATGTTTGGGTTACTTTGGATCATCACAAAGAAAGTTTGTGGGTTTAGTGAAAAGGTAGATTTGGTCAAGAAATGGGATCTGATAGTGCACCTGATAATTAATTCTGTTTTCATCAAGGTTTTAAATTGTTAATGGCTATTGCTAATTGCTAAGGTTTTAAATTGTTATTGAGTTTGGTCTAGTTGCTTAAAGTCTTGCTAATGCTGTATGAATGTCATGAGGGTTTCTTACAAGGACTACTACTGTCCATCAAATACAGTTTCTTTTCTTCTAGGTTTTTCTTTTTATATAAATGAAATACCATGATCAGATTTAAGTATCCAAACAATGGAAATTACTGTAAAGACTATCAAATGTATGTGTGTTGGTAACACTTTCTGAGCGGTATGAATATTATACACTGAAGATATCTAGTTACCAACTTCAGAATTTGTACAATGAAGCTATTTAGTAGCTAAATTCGTTTTGGAATATATTATAGTTAGCAAGCAGTATGAGTGAAAACGGTGTCGGTATGCCAACTGTGGATGGTTATGTGCCTTCTTTATATTCTAGGGTGTCTGTGATGGTTGGAACAGTATCTGCTTATCTGATTTATGATATTGACCCTTCAAAAAAAAAAATGTTTTGAGATTTACATTCCCTGTTTTCTTAAAGGTCTTGTTTTTACATCATTGCAGGATGGATTCTGGTGTGAAGCTAGCAATTGTTGTGAAGGTTATGGGAAGGACTGGATCAAGAGGGCAGGTGACCCAGGTTAGAGTGAAGTTTCTTGATGACCAAAACCGTCTCATCATGAGGAATGTCAAGGGACCCGTCAGGGAAGGTGATTATCTCACCCTCCTTGAGTCTGAAAGAGAAGCCAGGAGGTTGCGGTAAGATGTTGTTCTCCTCGAGCATCTTGTCAGGAGATTTTTGGCAATTCAAGTGATATCTGATAATGGCCTTACGTTTTACAATATTTAGCTGGTTAATGATTCCAGAGTAGACTTGCTTCTTCTAAATGTTAATTGGAGATTATATACCAATTTGAGATTATATACCAATGAGTGATGATTGGGTTTAATGATTTCAGAGTAGATTTGGCTTCTTATTGTTAAATGAGATTTGAGATTATATGCCATTGTGTGTTGATTGGGTTTATTTGTTTGGTTATTAGCCTTGGGTAATGAACTAATTTTGATCATGAACAACTGGTTTGAGATATAGTCATGGGGATAACATCATTATTGTTATTAACTGCCTGCGCCAGTGTTCTCTTTAACACTGAAAAACGGCCTTTTTAGGTTGTGCGGGTGGTGAGGCCACTGTAAATATTGAGGTTTGGGCGAACTAGCCAAGCTTCAATTGACTCTATTGTCCCAGACAAACCAATATGCCTGAAGTTAACCTTATTCTCGGTCTCCATCATACTTTTATAGGTTATTGTCGTTGCCAACTCATTTTGTTATGCCTTTTGGTTGCCTTGCCTGATGTAGTCATTTTGTTAGGTCTTTTGGTTGCCATGCCATCTGGGATAGGTCTTCCACTAACAACAATCTTAGTATGCGTTTGGCTATGTATCCGTAGTTATTTTTCTATTTGATTTTTACCTATTGTGACTATGATAGCAATCCTATACACCGGTCTTAAAGACTACGAGTCTCGCTCTCAGTTGGCGTTCTTTATTTTTGTAAGACTGGCATATGTCACATATCCATATTTGATATCTCTAAGCCCTCCTTACTCCCAAATGTTCCCATCACTTTTTGAGGGATTGCTACTTCCTAGTTTTCTGGGGGCGATTGCGTTTTGTGGTCACAATTACCAACGGAAAAACTGAAAGTGGCCCGGAACTATTCTCGAATATGGACTTCGTAATATTTTCTCTTCTTCTTTTATACCCTTAACTGTTCACAATTGTTGACTATTAAGTACAAAAAATGTTCACAATTGTTGACTATTAAGTACGAAAAAATTCAAGGTAGGGCTAGAATATTTACGAATATTTTCTTGCGCCCCCTTACGTCTCCTTCTCTAATGTTCTTCACTACATTTACTTCATTTCGGCTTCTTTGAGCTCAATTTGCTTTTTCTTTCTTCCCATCATACATTTTCCAGTTGCAGAGTAGCAGTACCATCTTAAATCACCCAGCCTGCTTCAAACAAATTACCACCACCGCCTTAACTCAGTGATCCTCTCCACTCGAGGACAAGTATATCCATTATCTTTTTCAAGTTTAGTTCTTTATCTTGACAAGATCATATACATTTTCCAAATCACTTATCTTTTTCAAGTTTTGATTTTTTTTACAATTCTGATTACTTGTTTGTATTTCAAAATTATGAAACTTTACGAGGACAAAACAATTTGGAAGGTCTCAAAAATTTGGTGCAATTAATTTCAAGGAGATGATGGTTAAGTTTGATTTTATATTTTGTTAGCGTCTGTTGCTTGATTTTCAACTGCAGGGTAATTGATTTTCTAACTCAAAAATGCCAAAGAAAAGCAGAAATGCTTTTTCTCTTCACTGCAATTAAATTGGTTAAATTTGAATTCTAGTAATGATGAGTAGAGCCGCGGCGGCGATATACATTCCGTGACTTTACCTTGCGATTACACTCTAGTGGCTATAAAGGAAAATGGCAATGTGTGTAGAAAATTTCTTGGACGAACCCGATTTTGAAGTCTACGGTCTTATGCTGGTTGTACGAGACATAAGCAACGCATTAAGATTATTTCAGATGGAATTTTGAGGATTTATGTTTAGGAGGTAAGTGGAATGATTTTTTTTTTCACCGTAAAACTTAAATTTGATTAAGAAGTAAATCTTTGTAGTAAGAATCAGGAGAATCTCGTAACTCCTCCGAACGTCGATCATCATGCAAGGCACAGCAGGCCCAAGTTCAGAAGTCCGTTAACCCCTACCCAAATGAGTTCCTTCGAGGATGAAGATTTTCACCAAGATTACAGCGGTATAGGTTTGTGATTTTGTCCCTCTTATTGTTGTATTGTTGTTTTGAAAATGCTAGTTTACTGGAAATCGTATTTTGTGGATTTGATTTGTGCACATGATATTCACATTTTCAGTATCTTGTTATGGTTTCTGCTTATAGGAAACTGTGTGAAATTCTTGTTAGCAGTAGATTCGGTTATTTATGTTTTGCTCAGGGTGTAAAGCCCTCCGTGGATAACAACTGGAGCCTTGGTCTTCGTGGTTATTTTTGATGTCTATAAAATACTAAGACTTATCTTGTTTATTTATTTCAGAGACTAAAAGAGTTCCACATGCAAAAAGACGCTTGATGACAGAAGAGTTGTCTCCACCAGGCTGCAAGAAGCTACACAGCCTTCACGATGCTCCATCAACTCCTTCCCCAAAAGACGATTCACCTTTTCCACCTGGAAGGAAAATTAGGTACGATGAACTGAAAGAAGATAACACATTCAAGAACAAAGAGGTACTTGAAAAGATAGATTTAACTGGTGTGCTGTAAAGTCCAATCTAAAAAGGCTGGTTGTCGCATGCAAAGATCCATCATACATGTGGTGTCTGCGGCCATCCAAGGTGGGTGCTCTTTCCAACTTTATAATCAAGAGCATTAGAGTGCCCCACACATGTGATCGTAGCGCTTTCATCTAAATAAGAGCAGCCGGTCGTGGCTTGGCCCAACTTTTCAAGAAAATTTGTCAAACTGTCATAGCATTTAGTGGTTGTAAACACCCGCAAGGCTGATGAAAAATTTGAAAGATACCTATAAGGTGATAATCACGTATAGGCAGGCACTTAGTGGTTGTAAGCGCGTGAACGAACTGATAAGTGGTTCCCCTGATCAGTCATACCAACACCTGTGGGGTATAGTCATATGCTTGTCGAGCGTAACGAAGGAGCTATTACATCCATTGAAACCGATAGCAATGATGTTTTTTAAGTACTATTTCATGACTCTAGGAGTATGCTTAGAAGTATTTAAAAGATATTCGAGAGCCTCGTTTACTGTCGATGGTACACATCTAACAGACGAACGCCTAGGATTCCTATTGTCAGCCGTAGCATATGGTGCCAATGAACAAGTATACCCAATTGCCTTTGACATTGTTGATTTAAAAAATAATAAGACATGTGCTTGATTCATTAGAAAGTTAGCCGCTGCCTTTGGGTATGAATTCTCAAAGCGGCAAGATCTGGTTATTGGCTCAGACATGTTTACTAAGATCCGTATAAGTTATTGAAAATGTGTTTCCTGCTGTTACTCATGTTTTGTACACCTACCATATTAAAGGTGTTTAACCACTTTACCTTACTTATAGCATGTAATTACAACTAGAATTTTTACCTCCAACATTTTAAGAATAAGTTACACTTAGCCTAAACATTACAGTTGTAGATCTTTTTAATGATTTTTCATTTGTATAAGTTACGTATTACATGTCATGGCTTGTTCATTACTTGGTATGTAAATTTTGAGGTTTCAAAATGCAGAGAACATCAAAAAGACACACCACAACTTAAAAGCGGCTTGTATTTTCATGAGAGCTGCCCAAACTTACACTGTGTCTGAATATGAAGATGCTACGACTGATCTTGAACAAAAGAGCAAAAAGGTTGAAGCTGATGTACATGATATTTGAGTATTTAAGTGGGCCAGGATTCATGCTAAAGGAGTCTGTTATAGTATCAGGACGACGAACCGTCTGTGAGAGTTGGAATGCGAATATATTGAAAGTCAAAGATCTGCCCATAAGTCATTTAATAGATTATATTCATAAAACTCTAATGATACGGTTCTCCGCTCGTCGAAAACAATCTAATGATCGACACAATCCCTTCAATAACACGTATATGTTCTTATAGAGGAATGCAAGATATTGGTTATAATGTGTAGTGCCTACCATGTGATAGACGAAAATATGAAGTACACGAGAGTGATAACCATGATCAGAATGAAGTCGATCTTGAGCGGGAGTCTCGCACTTGCGGAAGTTTACCCATGAGCATTTGCCTTGTGGACATGCAATTGCGGCATGTGAGAAAATTGGGGTCAAGTGGGAGACTTATTATGGGGAGGACTACCGAACTACCAACTGAAGAGGTATGTATGCGCCTCCTATCTTTGGAGGTCTGACTTCAAATTGGGTTCTCCCAGAGGATGTGGCTGCCACCAAGGTTTACATCCCAATGCAGTCATAGACCGTGGTCGCCAAAGGATGGTCGATTTCGTTATGTCCTTGAAAAACCTGCACCACCTAAT
The DNA here is from genome assembly GCA_023531105.1 of Papaver atlanticum. Taxonomy (NCBI): domain Eukaryota; kingdom Viridiplantae; phylum Streptophyta; class Magnoliopsida; order Ranunculales; family Papaveraceae; genus Papaver; species Papaver atlanticum. The sequence goes on from JAJJMB010008334.1 coordinate 3,920,378, forward strand.
GGGAAACGATCTTGTTAAAATTGTCGCCAGTCAGGTCATTACGCTAAAACCTGCCTAGAAAACTAAAACTTTGTTCGACTGAAGTTATGCTTTTTGATTCACTTGAATACTTTCTGTTTGTGTTTGCAAATTAGGCAATTTTTGAGTTACTGCCTGTTAACTTATTAAGTTTGGTGATTTTATCGGCAACGATGATACCGGTAGCTTTCCCGGTGATACTTTTTTCTTCGTTTTAACATTTTCTGTGGTAACTATGTTATAAATTTCAGTTTCATGTGTCTTAGATGAACCTAAACACCATTATATGCAGGTTTCTCTAAAATCCCCATTAACTCTCTAGATATTCTATTTAAATTATGGTTTTGGAGCTGATTGTTGAATTACCGGTCCTTGGTAATCTTTCTGAGCGTAACTGCCATATCCCTCTCTCCCTACACAAAACTTTAAAACACTAAAATATCAAATCGGGGTCAGTAGAAATGAACACAAAAATATCAAATTCGCTATCATGCCTGGGGCGGAAGCAAGATTTTGAGATGGGGCGCAATTTTTCTTCTTCTAGTCTTCATGGTTAAGAATAAGTTTAGAAACCCAAAATTCAAACAAAAACACGCGAAGTTTCCCTACCTCGTCATCTTCGCAACATGTAGCAGCAGTATTAGACGCAATCTAAGTCTAGTATTTTTCAAAGAATCAAAGTGTTCATAATCCCTAGTTTTTTTTTTTTAATGGTTGCAATGCAACTCTCGTCTCTCGCTGTGACTGTGTGTTACCAATAACAATAGGTGAGTGAAGTGAGAAATTAAAAATTGATTACGAGATTAGGAACTGGACTTTGCACTCTTGGGCTTTCGATTCTATATTTCTAAGGGGTGCAAAATTCAAATGGTTTTTGATTTGGGCTTCCAAAAGTAATGCCCAGTAGTGAATATTGAGATTTAAGGATTCCCATATCTTCCGACAAAACTGTTGGAACAAAGGTAAGCCCCAGTGTCATCATTGCAAGAAATATGGACACTTGGAGAAGGATTGTACACACAAAGATGATCAACAAAACTTGTTTTAGATAGTAGTTGTACAACTCATATGTCCAGCGAGAGGAGCTTATTTGTTGATATGGACACATCCGTAAATTCTCTAGTGAAGATGGAGAATGGAAACATGGTTCAAGCTAACATAAGAGGTACAATTTGTGCGCAAACTCGTTGAGTTCTCGTTATTATAATAAGACGAGTGCAACATAAACTTATTAGTTATTCGGAACCACAAAAACCATATAAAGATCCATGAACAACCTATTTACCTATCCTCCACGACCTCCACTTTTAAACATTCCCCATACACATTCAAATTCCACTTGACTCTCACATCGTTTCCTTTTCTTTGGATATCCAATTCTCTTCCGACGCTTCTCCTTAACGGGACGTTTCCCATAACCCATAACTTTAAACCTACAATCATGATTGTGGATTACATAAGAATTCAAAAAAAGAAAAATTATCATGAAACATTGACATAAAATTTATTCAGTAATGCACTAAAGAGGGTTCTAAAATGAAGCACAAACTGAAGACTTTGTTCAAGGTTTGCATCCAAAGATCAGTATATGCCTAATGGAGATGCAGTCAAATGACTTTGTACTTTATTTTCTGATTTCGCTCTTTTATTTTACACACTTCGCAAAAATGCCAACTTTAAATAAATTATTTTTGGAATGCAAAAGGGTGGCCAAAATCAAGTTGTTTTGATTACATGATCAGAAAAGGTCACTAAAATATGATAAACATAAAACATATGCTTTATCGAATATTGACTCAGAGCTGAATGCCTAGAGTTGACGAATCATCAATTCAGAATATAGTGACCTCTTTTGGTTACCAATAACTAGTAGTTCTCGAATACCTGTAGTAATGAATATTTTTAGCCTTAATGCAACACTAGCCCGAATTAGGGACTTTGATATGGGAATGGTTAATCAACTAGGGGACTGAAATAAGAGGTTAGATGCATGCATCTTATTTGTCTCCGTGGAGGGTAAATTAACAAAAAAATAAAAAAAAACTTTGTTGTATTGTAACACAATACAGGACTCCCCTAATTAGTGATCTACACCAACAAGTATTGTCACTTAACCAACTGGTTGAGTTTCCATTGCCAGTCCAGTGAACCAAATCAAAGTACAATTAACTCAACATAGCTAATATCTTCACTCACAAATGCATACAAAATAAATTAGAAAAACACAACCAAACCTATTCTCAATTGATAACCAATTAATCAACCAAAAACTAATGAATACGAATTAATGGTCAAATTAAGCTCCAAAGAGTCATATATTTTTCACACACGGCGAACCAATAAAATTTAATTTTCTTTCACCCAGGCTCAACAATTTTCTACTAAATAAAAAAATATAAGATTCAACCCATTAAAAAAATTAAATCAAAAATAATAGTTACTTATCAAATACTGCAGCACCATAACCGGTGAAATACTAAATAATAGGAAATCCCAAATTCGAGAGAGAAATAAGTAAGATGAAAATCTAACCCTTATGAATTTTGTAATCAACTAAGCTTCCCGTCTTCGTTTTGCATGTTCAAGAGAATCAAACTCAAATTGGGGAATTTAATCAAGTTCGAGAAACAGTAGGTTGAATACCAAAATTGGGGGATGATTTTGATATGGGAAGTTTCACCGCTGAAATTGGTGATCAAACTTAGTTTTTTCCGTCTTCAATCAATCGATCTTGGGACTGATAAGTGAAAAACCCTACAAACTTTTCTTGGGACCGAAATGAAAATATAACGTATAGCTTCTGCTTCGAAGGTATTGACCCTCCAACGTGTCAGCTGACGAGACACTCAAAAATACGATTACTACCCCAGTGTCATGATTCTCAGTGGCATTGCCGTAAATCATTTTCTAATTTAGGATCTTTCCATCCTATGTGTCCATATTCAATAATTATGAATAATACCTGGCCAGTTTCCGTTTTTCAGTGTTTCAAAAGTTTAGACCAGGTAATTTCTAAGTTTCCGCGAGTACTAATTTCCAGATAATCTTGCGGAAAAGAACAAAAACCAGACGCAACACTAGTTCATATAGTTCCTCCACAAAGACGTGCAAAGCCGATAACATGAATTTTGCACATTCTCTTATTTTGGTCATAAAATGAAAACTAAAATAGCCACAGATACACCAAAACAACGAAAAAGAAAATACAAAGTGAAAAGACGAGGGTACCCAAATACACCACAATCTTTTATTTATCCACCTATAAGTCCTCTACCGAAAGTGATTGTCTATAGACTAAGTCGAGACAATACAACAAATCGGTTCACACTTCGTGTGATTGTCAATGGATACAAGATCGAGACAATACGACAACAAGATAACTTGTGTGATTGACTATGGATACAAGATCGAGACAATACAACAACGAAGTATGATACTTGATAATAGGTTCGGACTTAACCAAACTCTATAGGATCACTATCAAGTATGTACGGAGTTAACGTTTGTGTAATGTACTTTAAATTATAATAACAACAATTATAATTGCGGAAAGGTAAAGTAAATGACACAACAATATTTTGATAACGAGGAAACCGCAAATACAGAAAACCCCGGGACCTAGTCCAGAATTGAATACTCTCAGTTTTAAGCCGCTATAAAAAATCTAAACCAACTTCGTACAGTTGAGACCAAACAACTACCCCTAGTTCACTTAGTTTCCTCAGTATCCCCGTGCTTCCGACTTCGATGAGTGCACGCACTGGAACAATTCCTTTGGATCGTATTCAAAACAGTAAAGGAACAACAAATCTATTTGGTAACAACTCTATTGATTCTTTAAGATAAGAGATATCTCAAGTCATATGCAAAGGCTCTTCCGTTTAATCTAATAAACTCCTTTGCTAGGTTAGATCAATCCAATCTCTATTACCTAAGTAATAAGATTCGGATTTGTAACAATCAAAATATATCTCAATAGAACTATTAGGTGTTACCGATCTCACGCAACTAAATAAATCGAATAAATATGATTCTAGCTGGATCCCAGCCGATCAAGGTTTTTGCAACACACAAAGATATGCGAAACAATAAGAAATCTTTTTCGTCTTCAAATATTCTCCAATCTTCAATTAAAACCTGCACAACACCACTTGAATCTCTTGTGATCAATTACGCACATAACGGAGTCTGTTAACAATGGATTATCACAAGATATCTTTAGATCTACAAACAGTTCTAAAGATCCCGTTCGATACTTCGATCTAGTTTGAGTGAATCTTATATCATAAGAGAAGATTCTCAAGAATAAATAAACTAGGTGCAATCAAAGTTTCAACAACCGTTAGTCAATCAAATCAATCGAAAACTAATAACACTGCAGCTAAGGAATATCTTTGTACAATAAAAGACAAGAGTTACTGTACGTGTTCAAAGAATGTTGGCATCTCTTCTTTGTAAATCCTCTTTCATGTTTACAATCTTGGAATCGATTATACCACACTTCCAAACAAGTTTAAAATTGGTTTATCTGTAGTCCAAGACAACTATGTGATTGATCAAATATCAAATCACATCCATGGGTTCAATCGGTTCTACCAATCACTGGGATCGGATATACCCTAATATGGAAGCACTTGTGATCGGTCACACAAGTTACCAGGACCGGTTACATTAGTTACCAGGATCGGTTACATCAATTACCAGGACCGGTTACCATATACACATGGTATTCCTTGTGATCGGTCACACTAGTCACTAGGATCGGTTACACTAATTACCAGGATCGGTTACACCAATTACTAGGACCGGTTACACCAATTACAAGTATCGATTACACAACTTCTCTGTGATCGGTCACACCAATTACTAGGATCGGTCACACCAATTACAAATATCGATCATACCATCTCAGGTGATTACTTAGGATCGGTTTCAATAATTAATCAAAACTATTCATACCAAATCATAAGTCAGGCATTGTGATTAGTTGTGCAAAGATACATAACAAAGTTACGACCGGCTCTACCATCTCACACATATTGGTAATCCAAAGATTTGCAATGAATAGCCGTACCAATAAGCCTAGCGATTTCCCTTTCGATTCATAAAACAAGTTCGTGAATGTACTTCCTTTAAACAAATGTAAAACATTGTTTCCTAGGATGAAATCTTCACCTTTACCCATTCACATAATCATAACAGCATTCATAAGATTATGTCGATGTCATATCTACGAAGTTCAAAAGATAAGCGTTATACTTCGTAGTCTAATTCCCTAATACTATGATCATATGATCATATATCACCACTAGAGTAATATATCCATACACAGCTTCGCAGTTATGTTTTCAATATAGCACGACTTGAAAGATATGTTAGGAATAAAACAGTTCAAGTCAATATTACTAACCTCGAAAGGAAGGATGATGTCGTCATTGTAGCTCGTTACTTCTTCACGTTCTTCAGGTATTCGAGTAATACTTGTATGTCTCAATATTTCTAGGCTTTCTAGTCTAACCTAAACGAAGTTGTCTCTAGTACATAATCAAGCGACTCTTAAATGAGTTTTGATTCACTAAAATATGACAACCAAACTTGACATACCAACGCTTGGTGGGTTCAACCGAGCTATGATCTAACAATCTCCCCCTTTGTAAATTTTAGTGACAAAACTCTTAATACATATGGATAAACAAATTACAAGAATTCATTATACATACGCTTGATTCCAAGTTTCAACGGCACAATAACCTGTATATATTCAATTAATAAATGCCGTTGTTGACATCTGAATAACAAAGCTTATACTCCCCCTAAAGGTAAGAAAGGTAGATATTCAATCCGAACATCTTTGTTATTCCACTTTTGTAGTACAGAATGACTACACAACAATATGATATATTTTCCCCCCTTAGTCAATGCTTTACTCTTTCATTAGATATAACGTTTAAGCACAATTGTCCTTTCCTTAGTGATTGTAAATCACTTGTTTACTCCAAATATTTCTCCCCTTTTCGTCACAAAATGACAAAGGTTCGAGCAAATACAGGTCAAACCGAAAGGATCTTACAAATCTAAAAGACTTGTAAACAACCTATAAGAGTTAAGCACGAAGGTTTCACATACCACTTTAGATAACCAACATTAAAACCGAAACTACTAGTAATTAAGTTTTAATATGTTATCAAGGAAAACTATTGCCCGAAGCAATTTTCCCTAACAGTTTAACAAATTGACTAAGAAGCTTAGTTCCCTTGTTAAGCCGATTGTACACATACAATCGCTTATTTCGATAAGACCAAAATAAAGATCAGAATTAACTTTATTTCTCTCATCAGGCTCTAATTATTCAGACAATAACTTAGACCTTTCTCTTTAGACAAGACAAGCACTAGGTTAGTTAACTAGTATTTCTTGTCAAGGCATTCGATTAGACTTGAATAACCGAATCCTTCAATTTGATAAGTCTAACTAAGATCTGAATTAACTTAGTTTCTCTAATCCGGAATCGAATTGGACTAAACAAATGATCCCGTATTTTGTTAAGACATAAACAATACATACAAACCAAAATAAATTGACTTGCACAATTGTTTTCTTAATCGGAAGCAATTGAAACAAACATAGACATTATAGCACCGCAATTGCACCGAAATTTTGTTAAGCAAAAACACTTGATACCCAACAATAAAGAAGATACCAAACAATAAGCCAACAAATTGAAACCGTTTTTCTTAACCAGAAACAATTGAATCACACACACACACACACATCCATACACATCATAATGGAATATATCAATTCTACCGAAATTTTGTTAAGCAAAAGAAAAATATATGCAACATAAACAGGCTTTTCTTAAACAGGAAAACGATTAACTAACAAATTCGTTACCTCAGATTCCGCATCCTATTCTCCCCAGAAAGATATATCATTAAGCGCAAGTTCACATAAGAACTCTCCCCCAGTATGTTGTCATCCTCTCGCAAGACCAAAAGAACAACAACAAGAGCAACCTTTACCAGAGAAAGGTTTAATCGGTTTTTAACTAATGCGTGCAAATAGCAAAAGTTGAAAACTGGAATCATAAGGTACAAATGTACCTTAACAATGCCAATAGACTTCCTGAGATTTTCAAATGTTGCCATGTCTTCAATTTGCGAATATCCTTGAGCAACCAGTTTGGCTTTGTTTCGGACAATAGTTTCATATTCGTCCGATTTGTTCTTAAAAATCCACTTTGTTCCGACAATATTTACACCTTCTGGTTTAGGAACACGCTCCCATACTCTTTGTCTTTCAAATTGATTAAGTTCCTCATGCATTGAGCTTACCCAAGCGGGATCGCTGAGGGCTTCCTCAATATTTTTTGGTTCTATTGAGGAGAGAAAGCATGTATAGTTACAGACATTCTGGAGTTCCCTTCGAGTCATAACTCTGGCATTGGCATCTCATATGATGTCTTCGTGGTATGTCTTTGATGAACCCACTTAGCATGTTTGTGGACAATATTTTCAGTATCATTTGGTTGTTCAACAATAATATCATTATCATCTTTATCATCTATGTCACTAATGATATGAACAATTGCTGGTTCTTCTTCAATCTGTTTTTCTTTATTAACAGTTTCTGAAAGAGGAAGTTCCGCAACAATATGATTATCTTGATGAAAATCACTAATGTCATCAATAACTACATTAACTAATTCCATCATGACTTTAGTTCTGAGATTATATACTCGGAAGGCACGACTGTCAGAAGCATAGCCAAAAAAAATTCCTTCATCACTTTTGGAATCAAATTTTCCTCTATGTTCTCTGTCCTTGAGTATATAACATTTGCTTCCGAAAACCCTTAAATAACTTAGATTGGTTTTTCTTCCATACCATAATTCATAAGGGGTATTTAGAGTTTTTGACCTTAGATAAACTCTATTTATAAGATAACAAGCTGTGAAAACAGCTTCACCCCAGAAGGTTAATGGTAAATTTTTATTGTGAAGCATTACTCTTGCCATTTCTTCAATATTTCTATTCTTTCTTTCAGCTACACCATTTACCTGAGGTGTAATGGGAGCATAAAAATGATGAGAAATTCCAAGTTGATTACAGTATTCATATACTTTTGTATCCTTGAATTCTGTACCACGATCGCTTCTTACTTTCTTAAGTTTGCGACCTTGCCCATTTTGGATTCTACTCACAATAATCTTGAATTCCTCAAGTGTTTCATTTTTGTGCTTTAGGAAAGCAACCCATGTGAACCGTGTGTAGTCATCTACCATTACTAAAGCATATTTCTTTCCTCCAACAGTTGCTTGTTGGATTGGACCAAAAAGATCCATATGAATAAGATCGAGAGGAACACGAGTGGCTATATCTCGAGAAGGTTTGTGTGGAATTTTCCCTTGCTTACCTTTTTGACAAGCACCACATACACCTTGTACTTTAATATTTATTTTGGGAACGTCTCTGACAAGTTCACGATTAATGAGCTTACCAAGCATTCAGTAGTTGATATGACCAAACCGTTCATGCCACAAATGAGTTGACTCTACTTTGGTCAGGTTACAATATAAATTAGACTGTATATCAAGAAGATAACAGTTATTCATACTTCTTCGTCCTCGAAAAATTATTTTTCCAGACTTATCTTCAATATCACAACCTCCTATAGTGAAAATAACTTTATGACCTTTATCACAGATTTGACTTACTGGCTTTCATTCCTTTGACATAAACTACATCATGAATTTCAGGAATACTTGGAAGTTTGATAGTCCCCTTTTTGCTAATAAAACAACTACTTCCATCTCCGAAAGTCACATAGCCTCCCTTGTAGTCTTCTGTCTTTGTAAATGAAGAGAGATCACCTGTCATATGTCTGCTACAACCACTGTCAAGAAACCACTGAAATGGAGAAGTAGTTTTGCGTGCAAATGCTCCCAGACACTGTTCAACAGGTTCTCTAGACTGTTTATCTTGGTCTTTTGATTATGAGTTAGGATGTCTTGTTAAGTTCTTAAACAATCCCTTAACACGTTTAAACAGATTCTTTGTACAACAAATCTTCTGATTCAAACCATTCCATCCCTTTTGAAGAAAACCTATGAATTGTTTCTTCTTATTTGGTTTGAAATATCTAGATGTCAGTGTTGAACATTTATGAGATTTCCTTTTAAGAAGGTCTTCTGTATCCTTGACCAGTGCTCTATCATTCAAGATATTACTGATGTCTTCAGTATAAGACCAGTTTTGTTCAACATTTTCTTCTAGCATCTTGAAAAGTACCAAGTAATACTCTTCAGAATCTTCCAGATCATGTTGAAGAGTATTTAAAATCTTTGAAACGTTAACCGAATCACACATTGGATTCAATTCTTATCGGTTGGATCACACCAAACACAGATCGTTAGATCTTTTCGTGTTTGCCTGCTCTAATACCAATTGAAAATACGAGGGTACCCAAATACACCACAATCTTTTATTTATCCACTTATTAGTCCTCTACCGAAAGTGATTGTCTATAGACTGAGTCGAGACAATACAACAAATCGGTTCACACTTCGTGTGATTGTCTATGGATACAAGATCGAGACAATACAATAATAACATAACTTGTGTGATTGACTATGGATACAAGATCGAGACAATACAATAACGAAGTATGATACTTGATAATAGGTTCGGACTTAACCAAACTCTATAGGATCACTATCAAGTATGTACGGAGTTAACGTTTATGTAATTTACTTTAAATTATAATAACAACAATTATAATTGCGGAAAGGTAAAGTAAATGACATAGCAATATTTTGATAACGAGGAAACCGCAAATACAGAAAACCCCCGGGACCTAGTCCAGAATTGAATACTCTCAGAACTAAGCCGCTATACAAAATCTAAACCAACTTCGTACAGTTGAGACCAAGCAACTACCCATAGTTCACTTAGTTTCCTCAGTATCCCCGTGCTTCCGACTTCGATGAGTGCACGCACTGGAACAATTCCTTTGGATCGTATTTCAAACAGTAAAGGAACAACAAATCTGTTTGGTAACAACTCTATTGATTCTTTAAGATAAGAGATATCTCAAGTCATATGCAAAGGCTCTTCCGTTTAATCTAATAAACTCCTTTGCCAGGTTAGATAAATCCAATCTCTATTACCTAAGTAATAAGATTCGGATTTGTAACAATCAAAATATATCTCAAGAGAACTATTAGGTGTTACCGATCTCACGCAACTAATCAATCGAATAAATATGATTCTAGCTGGATCCCAGCCGATCAAGGTTTGTGCAACACACAAATATATGCGAAACAATAAGAAATCTTTTTCGTCTTCAAATCTTCTTTAATCTTCAATTAAAACCTGCACAACACCACTTGAATATCTTGTGATCAATCACGCACAGAACGGAGTCTATTAATAATGGATTATCACAAGATATCTTTAGATCTACAAACAGTTCTAAGATCCCGTTCGATACTTCGATCTAGTTTGAGTGAATCTTATATCATAAGAGAAGATTCTAAAGAATAAACAAACTAGGTGCAATCAAAGTTTCAACAACAGTTAGTCAATCAAATCAATCGAAAACTAATAACACTGCAACTATCTAGTTTCCCACCAACGGTATTCGTAGATCTTCTTGATCCCACAGAATTCTTTAAACGAGCGGTCGTAAGAGATTTCGCCTAATTAGTGTACTTTCCTCTCCGATTAGATGCTCCACCAGAAACAAAAAAAAGATGAAGTTTGCCTGGCTCTTAGGATAGTTTTCTAGAAATGCAAACTTAGGTATTTATAGACCAGGGATGCTTGGACACCAAGGAATTTCCAAAACCGAAAGTATTCTCAAGATATGCAATAAATGCCCATTCAGTTTTCATAATTCCAGTAAATGCTTTGTCCAATATTTCCTGAAATCTCTCAATAGAAAATCTCCAATTAGTAAATGCACATTACTAATTTTTATTCTCTAGAGATATGCATTTAATTGCTTGTAATTAAAGCATATAAAACTAACAACCTTAATTATAAGATTCTTAATTTATTTCAGAACATGTCTCCTTGAGTTCTAAGGAATATCTTTGAACAATAAAAGACAAGAGTTACTGTACGTGTTCAAAGAATGTTTACATCTCTTCTTTGTAAATCCTCTTTCATGTTTACAATCTTGGAATCGATTATACCACACTTCCAAACAAGTTTAAAATTGGTTTATCTGTAGTCCAAGACAACTATGTGATTGATCAAATATCAAATCACATCCATGGGTTCAATCAGTTCTACCAATCACTGGGATCGGATATACCCTAATATGGAAGCACTTGTGATCGGTCACACAAGTTACTAGGACCGGTTACATCAGTTACCAGGATCGGTTACATCAATTACCAGGACCATTTACCATATACACATGGTATTGCTTGTGAACGGTCACACCAGTCACTAGGATCGGTTACACCAATTACAAGGATCGGTTACACCAATTACTAGGACCGGTTACACCAATTACAAGTATCGATTACACAACTTCTCTGTGATCAGTCACACAAATTACTAGGATCGGTCACACCAATTACAAATATCGATCATACCATCTCAGGTGATTACTTAGGATCGGTTTCACTAATTAATTAAAACTAGTCATACCAAATCATAAGTCAGGCATTGTGATTAGTTGTGCAAAGATACATAACAAAGTTACGATCGGTTCTACCATATCACACATATTGGTAATCCAAATATTTGCAATGAATAGCCGTACCAATAAGCCTAGCGATTTCCCTTTCGATTCATAAAACAAGTTCATGAATATACTTCCTTTAAACAAATGTAAAACATTGTTTCCTCGGATGAAATCTTCACCTTTACCCATTCACATAATCATAACAGCATTCATAAGATTATGTCGATGTCATATCTACGAAGTTCAAAAGATAAGCGTTTTACTTCGTATTCTAATTCCTTAATACTATGATCATATGATCATGTATCACCATTAGAGTAATATATCCATACACAGCTTCGCAGTTATGTTTTCAATATAGCACGACTTGAAAGATACGTTAGGAATGAAACAATTCAAGTCAATATTACTAACCTCAAGAGGAAGGATGATGTCGTCGTTGTAGCTCGTTACTTCTTCACATTCTTCAGGTCTTTGAGTAATACTTGTATGTCTCAATATTCCTAGAATTTCTAGTCTAACCTAAACGAAGTTGTCTCTAGTACATAATCAAGCGACTCTTAGATGAGTTTTGATTCACTAAAATATGACAACCAAACTTGACATACCAACGCTTGGTGGGTTCAACCGAGGTATGCTCTAACACAAAGGGATCCTTAGCTTAACAAAATAACCAATTTAGGTTTTTCTTATGATCATTTTGTTCATAGTAAGATCAACCCAAATTACAACACTTGAGGAAAGCATTTTTAGCGTCACTTATAGGACCTCCTTCGCCCTTGGCACATTTTGCTTTTGTGGCTGCACAAGGAAAAGCTAAGTTGTTTACAATTGTAGCTTAATATACTTTTGTAAAAACTAGGAGAGGACTGACAATGTTCACATTTCGCCAAGCAAGGATTAAAATATTCCGCATAATTGGATGATGATGATGATGGATGATGTGACATAAATATAACTATTCTCTAAATACATTTCTAATAACAACAATATCACCATCACAAAATCAATATTCATCATTATCGCAGAGCATTTCCTTGGTTCCATGGTGTTAAATTACCGGAATAATAACCAAGTTTTCTTCTCACTCGCACAGACTATATCTCTTATAGACGGACGCATTTACTAAAGTTTCCAGTTTAAAGAATATCCTTGAGCATCTTATTTAATCTCTCTATTTTTAGCAAATTTCATTAAATGAGACATCAATATTGGTAAGCAATACATACTAGTACTATTTGTGTAAAAAGCACATTACTTGTCACTTTACCAGTTTACCCTACAATAATCATCATTATAGAAATATGAATTCACTTTATCCAATAGCTCGAACTGATCGGCGGACTGCTTATACTTGATACTAAGGGAAATTTTTATGGCAATCAACAAAACAAAATATTTGTTGAGCCAGGTGGATGGGCAAATGTGTTTTTGCACTATGGGAAAGCAGTGGGCGGGGGATGATTAAATGCACGGACGAAGTGGATCCGCTGGCGGGGTGGTAAAACCGCTGGCGGGTAAACTAAGACCGCGAACGGCTAGTTTCAACCTCCATAAATACAACTCGAGTTTGATCTCACAAATTCACAACAATCTTTCATCCAATCAATCTTTTCTTAATTTTAATTGTTTTCGATTTTCAACCATGAATCCTGATTTTGGTTCTTTTGAGGAAGATATGGAGATGGATGAAATGTTGTATGAAGATGAGGAAGAAATGTATATGGAGTTTTTGCGTCAAATGGATGAAGACGCAATTCAAGATAGAAGGAGGAATTTTTTTTATGTTGCAATTAAAAACAAGGATGATACCAAAGCCATTAAAGCCACATGAAGTTATGACTAGAAGATGGACGTGGAGAGATTGGCATTTTTCCAACGATAAGATGATGCATATTTATTTTAATCATGATTTTGTCTATTCCGATGAAGATTTTCAGCGCCAATTTCGTATGGGCCGCAACTTGTCGCAAAAGATTATTGTCGAGCTTTGTCAGGTACAATTTTTATTTAATTATCAGTATGATGCACGACATGTACGAGGCTTTAGTCCCGAATAAAAGGTCACTGCGACCCTCCGTATACTATGTTACGAGGTACCAGCGGATTCCACAGATGATTACATCTGTATTGGGAATACGACCGCCTTTAGGTATCTCAATTTTTTTTTGCAAAACAGTAGTCGAGCATTTTGATCCAACTTTTAAAAGAAAGCCTACTCAGGATGATGTTGAAAGAATCACTGCCGAAAACACCACGAGGGGTTTTCCAGGAATGCTAGGTAGTCTTGACTGCATGCTCTGGATGTGGCAGGCCAATATAAGGGTCATTATCCAAAACCAACTGTAATTTTGGAAGCTTCGACTACTCATGAATGTTGGTTTTGGCATGCTTTTTTTGGAATCCCGGGTTCAAATAACGATTTCAACGTTTTGTATAAGTCACCATTGTTTGAAGATCTTAAGCATGGGATTGCGCCGCACTGTAATTTCACCAACAACGGTCATGGCTACACTCAAGGTTATAATCTAGCAGATGAAATCTATCCAGAATGGTCAACTATGGTTCAAGCTTATAGTCAGACAGGTTTTGGACCGACGACTGCAAAGGATAAAAAGTACTTTAACACCCAACAAATGAAATGCAAAAAGGATTTTGAACGCGCTTTTGGCACACTGAAAAGGAAGTTCGCTATCATAACCGGGCTGACACACTTTTTTGATCTTCAAGAAATAAACAAAATTATGTTGACTTGCATCACTCTGCATAACATGGTCATTGAAGAAACCAGACGTGATCCAACCTGTTCTAGTTTTCCAGATGAAGATTTGAGGCCGAGGCTTGTGGTGCAGCATGGTCGTTCGGCAAGAGAATATAGACTTGCCACTGACGGAATCCAAAACCGCGAACTTTATGGACAACTAAGAGAAGATCTAACTAAACACCTTTGGGCTTTAAAAGGAGCAAGAGACGATGCGCGGGGGCGAGGCCGAGGCAGAGGCAGATAGATGTTATTTTTCAATTTAGTGATGTTTATTTTAATTAATGTGTTACTTAATTTAAAGTTGTTTGTTTTTCAATTTAATGATTTTTATTTTCATGTAGTAAGACTAAACTTAAACTTAAAATTAAGGAAATTATATTAGAAGTAATTTTAACTAAACCATTACACTTAAATTAAACTTAACTATTAAACAATAATTAAAATCAGTTACATCTAATCAAGACGGTATTCATCTTCGTCTTCTTCCAAGGCATCATCGGCTTATTCTTCTTTCACATTATCATACTGGCCAGTTTGTTAAGGGAGTTGTTGTTCTGCCATATCCATTTGCTTAGTCCATACAGTAAGTAGTCGTGCATTCAATGTTGAAGTGTTCAAAGAGAGTAGCTTGTTTATCTTACAATCCATGTAGTATTGTTCTCGCGAAAGACGATTTTTTCGAAGTTGCTTTATAGCAATTCCATGATCCATGGTTCTATCTTCATCTCGAATTCCTTGTGCTCATGGCAGCATAGTTGAACTCATTTGAACCTCCTTCTAATAATGCTCGTTGGGCTGCGTCTCTCGCTGCTTTTCCAGCACTCTGACTCGCTCATCTTCTTCTCTTGACGTTGGTGTTAACGTCTAGATTGGAGTTGTGTTGTTCCTGACTACTTGGAGACCCGGCATATGTAGATCCAGTTCCTTCAGTTGAGGAAGCATGCCCACCATTCTGAAAATCCTGCGAGATTGGACCATGTGGTGATCTTGCAGGCACTTGATTACCTTCCATCAGTATGAATTAAACTTGTTAAGCACCCTCGGAATGGTGAAACAAGTTTCATGTTGGAAACTCGTTTTGTGAGATCTTTGCCACTCTTCCCGACATCTTCGTTCCACATCCGGTTCACCTTCACCACTTTTTTTGTCCCGCCACATTTGCATGATCAAAGATACATATTCAATAACAAATGCTGAAATTGCGTGAAAACGATGAGACAACCCGTCGGCATCACGATTATTGATGTTACCGGTTTCTTAAAAAAAAAATTGTAAAATCTTTCCATAAAAAGTATTATTTTCTTGATAACAACCATTGATTCGATCTAATGTAAATAATACATAATTCCTACAAATTGATTCATCTTCATCCATTGTATACTTGGCACCACGAATTCTAGTGTTTCTTCGTTGTGTCTGTTGTTATGATCGTTGTGATGAGGATGCCATATTTGTTAGAAATGGAATTTATAGAGTTTTTTTCCTGGTAGATTGAGTTGATATGAATAGTTGTGCTTGAAATGAAGGAAAAATGAGTATTGAGATGGTATGAAATTGTGAAATTTTGAGTTGGAGATGAAGAAGGTGTGAGTTTTTAGTTTGAAGATGAGCTGAATTTATAGGGAAAGGAATAAGAGCCGTTGGATGACCAGATTGGAAAGTAGCCGTTGGCGGTTTCAGATCACTCGCTGGAGGATTTACCACAGCCACTGGCGTTTGTAGGAAAACCGCCAGATTTTGGATCACCCGCCAGCGTTTTTGGTGCTGCCGCGCGGTTGTTCTTTAGGCGCGCGTGTAATCTACGACCGCGCTCAATAAACCATTAAATTTATTGATTTGCACATCTGTTTTCCAAGTTGTTAAGTCCATCGTGGGAGCAGAATGAACGAATCTTTCATTTATTATGTAGGAACTGCCCTAATGTCTGAGATCATTTAACGAGATTCTCGGTATTATGACTGAGAGGATCCAAATCACAGTTTAATAGACAAAACCAAGCGCCTGTAGCTCAGTGGATAGAGCGTCTGTTTCCTAAGCAGAAAGTCGTAGGTTCGACCCCTACCTGGCGCGTTAGATTTTCGTTCATTTTGTTGTCACTAGATAGTGGAACCCTGAGCAATGCTGCTAATGGGGTACCGTTTTGCATATAAGACAAAACATATTTTGTTAAGGGATTGGTACACCCCCAAACAAAATGGTACCCCATTAGCAGCCATGTAACTGAGGACTACTTCAAATATCCATTTCAGCAATTTCAGTATCAAACCTAATTATCGAAAAACTAACTTCCCTTGTAGTTAAAAGTTTATTTCTTGACCGAATCATTATAAAAAAAACCATCACCCTAAGAATCAGTTATCTACTGTTAACAAAGAAAAAAGAAATGAAAGAGGGCCATCTTTGCTAATACAAAAATAAGTTAAGGAACAGTGAGAACTTCAGGAGGGGGAGAAACCACTGGTTCCTGAGGAATGACATGAAACATGAAGCACCAAATCTGCTCTAATAATTCCCATCAGAGAAAAGATATATGGTATATTTCAAGCACAAGCTAGTTTTACACTGGATATACCACTAAAACTAAATAGGGAGAATCCCACCCAACCAAAATCAATATTAAATAATCAATTTACATCTATTTTGAGGAAGAAAAACAAACGGAAATCAACTTCGATCAATTGTTTTTGCTTCCTCACTGTTCCTAAATCTTCAAACAACTCAAAACTTCAAGATCCAGTTTTTCTGGGTTCTGCCTGTCTCTACTCTTCTCTTTACTGAGCCTTTGGCTTTTGAATCTTCACGTAAGGCAAAACTCCCATGAAGTGAACAACCGTTGGGGACCATCCCAGTTGCTGGGCACGGCAAAACATCAAAAATGTATTTGCAAAGTAGGAGTTCAAACCCATAAGGACATGCCAGAATGCATGACCTTGTGGGTTCAAATACCAGCCAGAGATCTCTTTACAGAACAAACGATCACCAAGCCAACACAGAGTCCCTAGAGATATAGTTAGCACGTAGAACTTGGCAAGACGTTTTGCGGATGCATCTGCCGTGTAGATGTAGTACTTGTACATTCGAGGGATGCATATGAGACAAAGGAGTGCATAATGAAACTTGAAGCCAATACCAAAACGCACTAAGGAGTGAGCGATGGCAAACATAACACCATAGAGAAACAAGAAAGTAGGCATTGTGCTCCTGTAGTGCCAATCTGGGGAGTAAAGGATATAGAGATAAAGGAGCATTTCCCAAACCATTGGTGTTTCGTCACTCTGCTGTTGTCTGCATGTAGTTGTTCAGTGGTAAGTCAAATCAATATAGCTCAAGAACAAAGAATTAGGGAAAATAACTGAGAAGCTTTGTAAACAAGCAGATCCATACAGCGACGAAAAACTTAAGCCCAAGATGGGTCTAGATGAAAATAATGAAACGAATGTTATATCATCTATCTGTATATAAGTGTATATATATAATCTCAAGACCAAACAACAGAAAAATATTAAGCAAAATCCAAAATATTGAACACACCACACTTAATTTACACTATAGATTTCAAACCTTTTTGCACACATGTTTATTTCAAACAAGTCAGTCAGCCATTCCAAGTTATCTACAGCAATATGATTTGCAAAGGTAAATTAACAGAAGCATAATTTTTCCCTATGTCAGCCAACAAATTTAACTAACATTTCCTACCTGATTACAACAGAAATAAGAAACTTACATTTTACTTAGTAGGATATTTTAAATTATTGCGGAGGAAACTATAATGCAAAGTAGATTGTAACACAGAGCCTACAGAGCAAGGAGACTTACACGTGTTGTAAGGTTGCATGGAATAGCATGCTCCCAATCGCCAGTATCATGTTCGATATGTGAAGAACACTAAATCTCTTTTCAAAACGCTGTCTCAAGGCATTTATAAGTCCAATTAATGCCAACAGTATGCATGGGACGTTTGAGATAGTGTTGTAAAATTCAGCAATATAAGAAGAATATGCATAATTCTTCTCACACCATTCCGTGGTTGATGTAACAGGACCCCAAAAGCTCGACACAGTATCTGCCATTCTTCAATATGAGTGCCTAATGCAAATGTATGTGCTAGTCTTAAAGTGTTGTTTGCACTCACGAGAACTTCAAATTATGTGCCTGCGTAACAGAAGATGATCATATGAGTTAACAACTAAACAATTGATAGATGTAAAAACAGGAAACCTGAGAAATTCTAGCAGCCATTACTTAATAGTGTGTGTTACCACTCACCCTCAAAGACTTAAAACAATTTTTCCAAGATAAATGAAGTATGGTGGAGATAAGATAACAACTCGACTATACGAGCTAAAGGTCAGTAGTGGCCAGAAGCCACAACTATGAAGAGTTCAAGGTAGGGACCACAGTCAATTGAGCTTAGTGATAAATATTCATAATCCCAGATTGCACAAAAAGAACTGTAACAGTACCTCGTAAGAACTAATCGAAACGGATCTGAGGTCTACCAGGCAAACGTATGATCCACAAATGAGCAATTCTAGCGATAACTAATCTCTAAATAATAAACCAAAAATTCCCTAACTTCTAATGAATCTGAAAAACCAAATGCATTCAAAACTGCACCCAGTGACCAGACAAGAGATTATAGAAGTTATTAAGCTCTTCATTATACTCAGTATACCAGATGAATTTTCTCAAATCTGGGTAAATTCTCTCCCCCTACCCCCCCAAAAAAATCAAGCTCATGAAACCGAATAATTCCAAAACCAAACCATGATGAAAAAACCCTAGATTAGATAAATTAAACTTTAATCTGTACACAGAGAAGACTATATCGGATCAAAAAGTAAACCCTAGAATATAAAAGATCGAAAAGTAATAATACTCACTTGAGGATGGATTATTGCTTCAAAGATCTAAATTCCTTCGGTTACTAACGTATAAACAATTCGTGAAGTCCCGTCCCGTCAAAACTATCGATCGGAATTGAAGAATATTCTCTTTTCTTTACTCTTCCTTCCTCGTCAACAAAACTTCACACTCAACTCGAGAAACACAGTTGTATCTTTTTTTCTTGATTAATAAAAACTAGGGTTAAGATTAAGAAGCGGTGTACGAGATGTGTGAATTACGCGTTTCTTTTCACTTTTGGTTCTTTGTGCGCCGCTCTACTTTATTTGCAAACTGCAGTGCGCTTTTTATGGCGCGCGCACACTCATAGGCGTCCTCAAAGAAGAAATTGCAGTTCTAGTGGGAAATTGTGGCACGAGTAGTCATAGTCGTTGCCGACGAAAAAAAGCACCCTACAGTACTATGGTCAGTCAGACGAGAATTGCATATGATTATGCGGCGTGCTCACTAGTTTCTTTTGTTCATGATTACTAAAGGGGATATCGGGATTAGTAGGTATACCGTTTAAGTGATCCAACGGTCAGGATTAATTTTTATTTTTTGTCTTATATAGAATGGTGATTCCCTGAAAAATTTGGCATCACCCTTTAACAATCATGCTTTTTTTAGATATCTCCAACCAACCAACGACCACTAATCTAATAGAGAGGAATCCCAATAGGAATTAATCCCATAAGGATGAATTTTTATCCCTTATTAAGCATTCTAGATCTCAACCAGTCATGAATACATAACAACAAAATGGAGACTTCAACTGAACTCTTACTTATTAAGATGTGGTTTATTTAGAAGGAGAGATGCAACAGAGCTTTTCAGGGAGTATCAATGACACAGTTACAACTGTTTGTATTAATTCAAAATCACAGTCAGTACTGGTCTAGGAAACCTTCTGGTAGAAAATTGCACCAGCCAGTTAAGAAAAAACATAATACCCCGTGGACAACACCCAAGTCTCGGAATCACAAAATTAATGTTGATGCAGCATGGGACTTGGCCTCCTCCCCATCCTGTTTTACACTAATTTTGCGAAATGATACATGAAGTTTTGAAGGTAGAAAAGCAGGACCTACAGCAAGTGCAGACCCTCAAGAAGCGGAAGCTGTAGGGGTCTTTCAAGCAGCTCATTGGGAAAAAGACTAAGGAATTCAAAATTTCAGCATTGAAGGCGGCTGTGAAAGTTTTTTTATTTTTTTTGTATCTCAATGGATCCTGTTCAGATATCTCTTGGCGCAGAAAAAATCTTTCGGATGAAGCAGATAAAGTAGCAAAATCTTGTATGATTTTTTAAGGCTTCCATTTTGTTCTTAGGACAGGAAATGCAGTTGCGGATGCTCTTGCAAAACAAGCAAAAACTTTTTCTTCTTTCTTTAGAATGAGATTCTACCTCACCGGATTGTATTGAGTTTAAACTTTAAGTAGATAAATCTAATACGTTGAGAAACATTTCCTCTATATTAGATAGCTATACTAACCTTGTAACCCAGACTCTTCAAGAGTGGTTTTCCTTTTCAATGCAATATGTATTCACAAAAAAGAAAAGAAAAATAGAGAGGAATATGACACTAAACTCGTTTGCCTTTTTCTTTTATGTAAGAAAATCAGGAAATCCCCAGGCAATTATATATTTTCCTCATTTTGATGCTCTTCCCATCATCAAACATGGATCTAATAACACAATCCAAACTAAGAGAAAAGTTATGGAAATTACAAAACATATCAATAAGATTCTGGTCATGCCAAATGATAAAAGAGGAGATAGCAAATCAAATCTTTTACAGTCCAACGCTGAGTTAAAAGGTCGATAGTTCTGGTATCTTTCGATGACTCTAAGATTACAAGACAAAAGAGACTTGATGAATTCTTTCTGCATTACCACCTCAACAACTGTTGGAAAATCGTCGTTACCAATTTCAACAATTATACAAATTGCATCCCCATAACATTGGTCTTCATCTATGTATTACCGCTCTTGTAATACTTGGTTACTAAAACCAAAAATAAGAAAATAAGAAGAAGAACAATCTATAATTCTTAAACAAATTTACTTGGGTGTATTGAGGCGACTAATCTCTTTACGTAAGACAATTAATGTCCCTCCAGCATTCAACAATGCCTTTGGTGTTATTCAAAAACACTACGATGAAGGCCAAAACGAACACGAATTGATGCAGCACAACTCTCTTTTAGTAACAGATGCAAAAGGATTTTTCATTCTCTTTTTTATCCTTCTCTATGCTTATCTCCATATTTTATATGTCTTGTGTGCGTCTTTTATATATCCACCCTTCTCAAGAAGATGGATATTTATAGTTATTGAAAAATGTATGACTGTTGAGAACAGTCACTGTGAACAGTCACAGTTCTGAAACGATGTGAATGTTAGTGAGTAGTCTCAGTTTGAAACTACATGATTGTTTGGAACAATTTCAGTTTCTAACAGCTGGGAAACATAGACAGTCTGGTATGTTACAACTCTTGGGTGTAGTTACAGTAACTATTTAACTGCTCAGAGCAATTGCAAATAACTGTCTTCCTCCTTTTGTTTCAACTTACACAATTATCATTCAATGGCTTGAGATATGGGACGAGTGGCCATCCTAAGCCCAATTTCCTTCCTATAATCCCCCACATGAATGAAATTATCACACATAAAAGCTTTTAATACATACGTTAAAGAGTTTGTGCACGGAACATCACTGCATCAGGAAAGATGGGTATTGTCCTTAAATCTTCCTTATGAATACCTACCGGGATTGCTTCTTGATTAGTGAACATGATGTATTGAACTATTCAACCTTATGATGTAATCATATATATGCAATAGATATAACACAACTTATTTCCTTACATATCCTATTTTCGGTTGTACTTTCCTGCCCTGAACGATACTTGAATTCTATGAGTGTTTTAGAGTAAATCATCCTTACAGTTCTCATAGAAGCAACCCTACTTCTCACTCATACATGTGATATCCCATTGAAAGCATCCTTCCATACTTTTCTTACTCAAACTAATCTATAGGAATCATTAAAAGAATTTTTTATCCTCATCCGTGACATGCAATACTGACACTCATCCTAGGAATGGGAAAGAGAAAATATTTCCTTCAGTGCTTTCTTGCGAGTAATTCACAACTTATTTAGTTGTCCGTTTTGAACCTAGAACTCGGGATCTCCAATCGTTAGGTTGTACTGCTGCAACTTACTCTTAGTAGGCTATAATCCCATTCCCCTTGATGATGCAATTAATGCTCTTTCTTGAATTTGTATCCTTTGTCGACTTGACACAATTCCCAAACACTAATTCTTTTTGATGCACGCATTTAACATCAATTTTTTATGTGTTATATCGTCGGTATATTAGTCGATACGTACCATAATTTCCCAAAACTATGTGTTCTTCCCAACTAACTGTTTGATCTGAACAATATTTATTTTGAAATGCATATGCTCTTTCCACACAGGTATATAATCAAAGAAATTATAAAGTCACTCTATTTTTTCTCATACTTTGCATCCAAAGCTTTGGAGTCCATGATAGATCTTTTCATTAATTTCCATGATACCACAACAAGCACATAGTTTATTATCAATGACTTGAATCGTCAACCTTAAAGCATCAATTTGCAACCGTTTAGAATTTCTAGATATCTCAAAATATCTTAGAATTTCATCCATGACTTGTATGCGAGTAACTTTGGTTTACTCATTTACGGCATACAACCATATCCGGTACATTCCTTTCCTAGCCAGTCCACTTTGACGAATACATTAAAGATTTTATTCTTTATCTAATCGTAAGGAGCGGTTTCTATTTTCCTTGTGGGTGCTCAAATGATACTCTTGTTACATCATTTCTCCCCACAATTACGTGATATATTAAGATTAAGAATTTATTTCTTTTAATTCCTCATTGTCAACCCTTCTATGATACTAGCTTTCCACATACTAGAAATGAAGTGTATTTAAAACATAACATGTTAGTAATCTACTGATCAACAGTTCCTGAACATGGGTGACACAATGAATATTTCACAACCTCCACAATATTTTGAACTATTTTTATGATGCCAAAATCAGAGACAGGCCCAATGATAAGTATAACCCGAGTATCCAAAACACCTACGAAAAATCTTCACTGCGAGATTTATGTGTCTTTTCATAAGGACACATTGAGTACTGATACGGTGTACCAACACAAAAGAATTATCCATACATGCTTTGTTTTCTGTATAAAATGGTGTGATTTAAATGGGTCGTACCATTTATATTTTAAAACTAATGACGAAGAAGGATGGACCATGCGTCCCTTGCCAGAACGGAGAAATTTGGAAAACTTATCAATAATGCCATCTCTTAAATTCAATCTGTTTGGTGAAGCAATGTGATAAATAATGAAAATATATTACAAACCAAATCAGATTTCAATAAGCACACATCATTCTTTTCCCCCACATTTCATGATCATTATACCAATGTCATGAAACAACAAGAATTGAAAAGCCTTTCTCAACCTCAAGGTTTCGAAATACCATAACTTACTAATATTGTGAAAAATGAACGAATCAAATCCGACCATGCCGTTATCAAACCCAACTAATTCGGGATTCACCATTACTTGTATCATGGGTATATAAATGTACTTGCCTTGTTTATATAGAAAGATTTCCATTTGTTCGGATAACATTGATGATGGTATTACTGCAGAGAATACATAGCAGAACAAAGATTTTCAGAGTTTTCTGCATTAAAATTGCATGAATTTCTATTCAATATGGGGTATTCTTGGTATTTTTAATAGAAATATTGTTTAGTTAGGTAAATTTCAAGTTTCAAATAACTTGTTGTGAACCATTTCATTTTGAATATCTTATCCTAAGGGATGTGACTCTCCACGAAAGGATGCGACTCTTCACGGAAGTATTTATCCAAGAGTCTCCTTGCATCTATATAAACCCACTCACTCTCTATTGCATTTGAGTGTGTTTTAAGAGCCATAAACTAGTACTGGGAACTGTAGTTTGCATAGTACCAAAGAAGAGTTTGTACTACATTAAATTACTTTCGCTTTACTCGTCGTTATTCCAATGCTGTGTTAATGACATATATAATCGTTTTATCTTGGGATATATGCCGTTATGAAACCGTTACAACATATATACGAGACGAATAAATGTCTTAAATTTTTTGGAAAATCTCTGTTACTGATTTCGACAATAATACAATATGTGTATTCGTTACAACCTTGTAACATTGGTCTTCATCTATGTATTACTACTCTTGTAATACTTGGTTACTAGATCCAAAACAAGAATATAAGAAGAATAGTAGAGCAAGAACAAAATATAAATATTAAAACAAACTCACTTGGGTGTATTGAGGCGAGTAATCTTTTTAATTAAGATATTCTGTGTTATACCTTAGATGATGATACATGTAATGGCATATGTCTCCAGCATTCAACAATACCTTTGGTGTTTTTCAACAACACTTCGATGAACGCCAAAAACGAACGCGAATTGATATAGTTGAGGAGAATTCAAATGGTTTGAATGCCATAAGAAGAAGCCAGACTTTAAGCTCTCACTTCTGACTGGGAAAATCTTCGAATGGATGATAACGATTCTTGTGAAGAGGTTCATATTAAAATCTCTGATATTGTAAATGCATGTTTCTTTCTTTTTGAAAAGATATTGTATGGAAGATTCTCAGATCGTTACCATCTAGATACGAGTGTAAGAAACATTTCATTATGGAAGCCATAGTCTTTCGTCCTTATCAAAAATCACTCTTGTGAGAAAACTAAAGATCTTTGATCTGAGTTTTTTTCTAACAAAGAAAAAGACATATGCATTGCTTTTAAGAATAATTCAAGCTCAAAGGATATAATTCCTGAAAACTCTAGTGATCATGCGACTTTAGATGATGAGGAAAAACATGAAATTAATAACAGTATATCACTCCTTACTCAATAATTTTAAAACACTATTAGGATAACGAACAAAAGGGTCATTCTTTATCCTCTGTAAGACAACAACCTGTCACCGATAAAGAAAATACCTGGAAAAATGAAGATGATATTCCTCAATGTTACAAATGTCAATGCTTTGGTTATATCTCTCTATATTGTCCCATTAAGGATATTCGTTGGAAGAAAAATGCATATACAACCACTCTTGAAAATTCTCCAAAAGAAAATGATCAAGAATGTAGACAAAATATATTACAACCATTCCTAAGAGCTACAACCCAGAGTGATGTTCGATAATGGATTTACTGGATTAGTTCAACTCTAAAAGTTTTTTGAGAAAACTAATATGTCAAGATAGGAAAGTTCAGTCCTTAGAATCTGAGAGAAAACGTGTATCCACACTTCTCAATAATCTTGATAGATGTCATGATAAAATTATAAAATTAGAAGAAGTAAATTTCAATTTAAGGAATAACTGTTATTACTCAAATAAACCAACCGAACGGATCTCTTATAAGTCTAAGAATTTCTCAAGGAAAAGGTTGGAATACTCACCTAAAAATCATAGATTTGGCTCGACTATGCATGCACCATCTTTTCAATGTAACAATAGGGACATTACATGAATCAATATCAAAACAAGTCCTGAAATCGCAGACACATTTCAAAACAAGGTTCTTATAAATCGTCTGGAACAGCTGACTCGAAAAATCCGACTAAGTCATTTTCTATGTTTAAGAAAGATTATGTAAAGACAGATCAAATGAAAAAACATGGATAACTTGATATCAGGCTATCATGATCTTATTTCCAGACCATGTAAAGAACTCAAGAAAACAGACAAAAAAAATATCTTAAAGGAGAGGATACAACAATTTCTAAAAGGAAAAAGGGTTTCTTCAACAACCAAAAATCTGGTTCTCATACCAACTTAACCCAATTGATATGATTATGCATCCTTATCACTTTGTGCTATAAGGAAGGTGGGATTAATTTGTAAATATTCATTAAATAAAAAGTTTTGGAGAATCCTAATTTGTTGGAAAAACTATTTCGATTGTTATGTAATATCTATTACATTGAGAGACTATATTTTTGGCATATTTACCTTTATAGAAATCTAAACAACTTTATTACTTGAATAGAGAAATGAGAGTAACGTTTTATTTCAAAGAGGATTTGCAAATGTTTACCTCTAGTTATAATTTCCACAAGGTTGAAAATATCTAAAATATTCCGTTTCATAACAGGAAACTCCGTATGGAATCATACGATATTGAGTCAAGCCCTGCTTCAGATCAAAGAAATTCTAATCCTAGTTGTTAAAGCACTGCTCGGTCGAACTCGCCAGCGTTGCTATCTCAAGCTTGTTTGTCAAGTTTAGGTGATCAAAACTATAAGTCTTGATTTCTAGTATGCTATGTCTCGGATTAGGTTAGAATGTGTAGTTGAGCTTGACTTCACGACGTTCATCGATCTAAAATGATGATCTACTGAGGAGAGCTTGGAGGAACTTCAACAACAAAAGGTATGTGGAGACTAAATCTTATCTATCACTCAGAAGTCTATTCTATTTTATCTCCTATTGAGACTAAGTCGTATAGTGATAGACGCATTTATGTGTCTATTTTTATCTCTATTGTATATATTATTAGTACCCATTTTTGTACTTATTATGGTGTTTTATGTCTTTGTAGGTATTTTTAGAGAAATAAGCTCTTGCGATGAAATTGGCTCGTAAAGTGGTGCTTTACACCCCAGGATAGAGTACTAAAGGCACCCCATAAATGCACCGGAAGCACCCCAGAAATACACCGGAGGAACCCCGAAAAAATGTTGAAAACACCCCAGAAAAAGTGTTAAAGGCACCTACCAAAATTACTAAAGGCACCCTAAAAATGGATAAGGGCGCCCCCAAGGCAGCCGAGCTGTTAAAGGAACCCGCGTTTTGGATTCAGGGCACTTCACCTTCATCGTTTGAAAAAGGAAAATTTTGGCGGGAATTCTGGATTCAAATTTCCAGTTCCTGCGTACTTGTTGTTTGGTATTTTAAGGAAGATTCAGTCGGATTTTCATCTTGTTTCGGATATGTACCAGCCTGTTAAATCACAACAGAGGTGGTAAGTGCATTCATTTCAATTAAATCACAGAATCTCATCAAACAGAGGGTGTATTATTCTCGGAATATATTTCTGAAATACTCTGTAAGACACTCATTGATTGGAAGATATATTATCCTGGAATATTATTCTGCATTGACTGAGGGATATTTGACGCGTAAAGAGATAAACAGAATATTTCATGTCACGCAGAGAAAGAAAATAAGAAATTATTCCCGAGAATAATATTTCTTTACTGTGAAGATTGTTAGGAGTAATTGGTGAGATTTGGAGGAGCTTCTGGGTTATAAATAGCTTCTGGGATGTAGAGGAAAGGAGTAGAGAGGATAGGGAGCAGTTGGGAGCAGCACAGAATCGGAAAATCGAAGTTGCAGGAAAAACAATTTTTCAGCTGGTGAAGAAAGTACGAAGAACATAAGACCCTTAAAGACCGTCGTTCTTCAACAGTGCCAGTGACGGTATTCCTTTATCGTTTTCTGTAACAACTGATTTTGTAACAAATATAAGTGTTACAAAACCCGATTTTATTCATTTTTCTCCCATTTCATCATTTGTGAACCATTTTTGAGCATTAATAAAGATGAATTTTGAGCATGTTTCCATGATAATGATGAGCTAATTCTCGCGTAATCAAGGCACGAAGGAAGCTATTTATGCACGAATAATTGGTAACTATTCTATTTTTCTCTAATTTGTATTTTATAATTCACTCAATCTCTACTTTGTAGAATTTTAATTGTTTGCATAATTTTTCCTAATTAGTTGTGATTCAATTAGATAGGTTATGCTTTGGTTAGATAATCTATGCTTAAGGGATACAATTAATGTTTGAGAATATGCTTGATAATTTGTGAATTAAGAAAAAGAGATTTTAAAAATAATTAGAGTTTTGGAATTTTTATCATCATTTATTCATGTGTAATAGTGGAATTTAGTGTCTTGGTTATTTTCACTCTAGAAAAAAAAAACAAATTTGGATTTAAATTTTCTCTACTTTTAGTTTAAATAAATCTAAATTCAATTGCTTTCACAAGTCTTACGAACTCATTCTTACCACTATCTAAAATTACATCATATAGCTATATAGACTTTTACATTATACACATTTGATATTTCGAGCTGAGTTTGACTCGCTTATATCTTTCTCGAAATATGTGTTGGAAAGCTTTTTGCTT
>JAJJMB010008334.1:3949039-3988947 GCA_023531105.1 Papaver atlanticum
GGGGGAGAATTATTTTGTAGTTCACACTACATACATATGGTTTACGGATCATTATGTAAGGGGGAGTGGTTTTCATTGTGAGATGAAGTATTGACTAAGGGGGAGTGATACATATCACCGTAGTATTATTGTCAAAGTTGTGATACAATTCAACTTTGATGCTGTGTAATAATACCATGACATTGTATAACAATAATTGAGAATATTTATTTTCTTATTGTTATGACTACGGATCTTCAACAACAATGATGCTAAGTTGAACACGTTCAGAATCACTGAAGTACTTGGAGTGATGAAGAATTCAAGGAATGTTGAAGAACCAAGGAAATCAATCATTTGGATGAGGAGCTACAAAGTTTATTTATTTTGTAATCCATATGTATTGATAGTTTTGTCACTAAAATCGACAAAGGGGGAGATTGTTAGAGCATTGCTCGGTCGAACTCGCAAGCGTTGCTATCTCAAGCTTGTTTGTCAAGTTTAGGTGATCAAAACTATAAGTGTTGATTTCTAGTCTACTTATAGCTATGTCTCGGATTAGGATAGAATGTGTAGTTGAGCTTTAGACTTCACGGCGTTCATCGATTGAAGACAAAGATCTACTGAGGAGTGCTTGGAGAAACTTCATCAATAAAAGGTATGTGGAGACTAAAACTTATCTATCACTCATAAGTCTATTCTATTTTATCTCCTATTGATACTAAGTCGTATAGCTATATAGACTTTTACATTATACATATTTGATATTTCGAGCTGAGTTTAACTCGCTTATATCTTTCTCGAAATATGTGTTGGAAAGCTTTTTGCTTTAACTACGTTCATCATTATTCTTGACGAGTTTAGTTGGAAAACAATTTATTTGTTGGAAACTAAATAATGAGTCAAAAGATGATCATGTGAAAATCGCCTGGTAACATCTTACATGATTTGTGTGAGACAGTCATTTGATGTAGATTCAGAATGTTTCGTATTGATCATTCGATCACTTGAAAATTATTTATAAGCTAATAGTTTGTGTGGGACAGCTATTGTCGTCTTTTAAGGATGTTTCAATGATTGAAATGGGAGTTTAGAACAAATAACCATTGTCTGGATATAACACAGTATGCATACCAGTATGCAAACGGGTGTAGTATGATTTAGGTCCGGGAACCAAGTTTGCATACCAGTATGCGAACGGTTTTAACTGTCAAAGTACGGCAACCAAGTTTGCATACCAGTATGCGAACGGTTTCACCTGAGTTAGGTCCGGAACGAAAGTATGCATACCGGTTTTCGAACTATCGGACATGACCAAAGTCCGGAAATTAAGTTTGCGTACCCGTTTGCAAACTGAGTTGGTTTAAGTTCTAAAATCGGTTAAGTATGATTTCATACTCATGAACAAATACATTTATAAATTAAGGAATGCAATCTTTGCAAACAGTGACTAAATGTTCATGAATTGATTCTCTTGAATCAAATCCGATTTTGTTACAATTGTGTCTTGTATACTTTTATGAGAATATAAACAATTGAACAACTCTATGAGTAACAAAATTAGATTCATTTGATTATCATTTGATCTAGAAGTGTTAGATAAATGTGGTTAATACAAAAGTGTTCATATGGCTAACTTCGGTTAATTGTTATTGAGCCAACTCAATATACACGTTTAGGTACGGTTACCCATATCTAAATGAAGATATATTTCATTTTTGTGTAACAAGCTAAGACCATCTAACGATGAAGAGGTATTGCTTTGGTTTTAAGCAAACTTAGCTTGAATCTTAAATCAGGTTTTCATCTAACGGTGAATATTGATTGCTTTGTTTCAAAGCTATCAAACCCTGATTGGAAGACTATATAAGGGAGAACTATAGCAACTGGGAAACTTAATCCCCACACCTCCTGTGTGATACTAGTTGCGACTAGATTCGATTCTCCTTTAACCTAGGTTTTTCCTAAAACCATTATAGGTTAACGACTTAAAGACTTAATTGGAATTCTGAATCCAGACCCAACTATTTTCTCTGTAGTTGTGTGTTCTGATCTTACTTGTTCTATCTTATTGAGTACTATCTTCTCTAAGATTGGCTCGAGATTTATATCGGATAGGTAAGATATAAAAAGTAATCACAAAGCTCCTCATCTCATTCTTTGTGATTCCATAATAACTTCTTCTACTACCATATAGTTAAGTTATTATGAGGTGATTGATATTTCTAGGCTTTTCTGCGGGAATATAAGACCGGATTATCAATTGGTTCCTGTTCACCTTGATTTATCAAAAGACGGAACAAAAACTTCGCAGGTATTTCTGTGGAAGACAGATTTATCTATCAGAATAGACTTTTCTGTGGGAGACAGATTTGTTTATAAAGTCTTCGAATTTTGGTCGTATCAACTCTTAGTTGTGGGTGAGATCAGCTAACGGAATCAAGTGTGTAAAGTCCTGCTGGGATTCAGAGGCGTAAGGAACGCGATTGTATCTTAATCGGTGTGAGACTTGGTTAGGGCTCAACTACATTCCAATCCGAAGTTAACTTGTAGTAGGCTAGTGTCTGTAGCGGCTTAATATAGTATGGTGTTCAAATCTGGACTAGGTCCTGGGGTTTTTCTGCATTTGCGGTTTCCTCGTTAACAAAACTATTGGTGTCTATGTTATTTCTTTTCTGCATTATATTTGTTTATATAATGAAATATCACAGGTTGTGCGTAGTTCAATCAATTGGTAAATCCAACTTTTGGTTGTTGATTGAAATTGATTGACACTTGGACATTGGACATTGGTACCATTCAAGTTGTTTCTCATAATAATCAGGCTCACGGATTCTATTTGTTTGATTTGCTGATTACATTGAGAAACAGAGATAAAACTCTTGGATATATTTCATTGATTAAGTCTGACTGTCTAGTTGATTCTCTTGGAATTATATTGGAGTTAGTCCATACATATTGCCGAGCGAAATATTGGGTGTGGTTGTTAGACCCCCGTTTTTTCACTAGTGAAGATTTATTCTCAATTCTTCATGATAATCATCTTAAGAATCTTTCGCCAAAGTCAGATTTAATTTTATGTGAAGTTCGAAACATGGAAAGGGGCTTGCGAAAAGAAGTGAAGGAAGTCGGTGACAATCTTGTTAGCCTTGAATCCAGATTGGTATAATCATTGAAGAAGAATAGAATCATTTGAGGTTCTGAGGAAATTGTTCTGAAATCTTATGAAAAACTTTATAAAATAGATATTTTTAGTGTTCTTCAAATGAATCGACTGATCAATTGTTGATTAACATCAATACTTGTGTACATGTTATTCAAACTATCAATAAAATTTAATGATAAGTTATATTTACTTGAGTCATTCTTGTTAATACGTATGATTGCAATGATTATTTCGATTTATGAATCTCTTTGTGTTGATTTCAGATTATATGAGATAAACTTTTGTTTTCATTAACTAAGTTTCGGTCTCATATATGGCTTATCTTTTTGTGATTTTTGATTTTTGATTTTTAGCATATTTTAATATCTAACCTTTTGGGTTGCTATATCAAAAATCATAAGAAGAAGATGGTGGTTTAACTCATATGTGACTCACATATACTAAAATCAATTAATGTTCTACAAATTGTAAATTCAGTATACATATGAGTATTTTTGGTTCTAGTCTTTCTCTTGTGGATGGTGATGGCTAAGATCATGTAACCTTTCTCTGATAAAGGTTGTTTTGTGTTCTTCTTTTATTTTGCAGGGAATAACATACACAGAAGGTGAGTTCGAATTTGAACTTGCACTAATGATATATCTTTCGGGATAGTGTGGTTGTATAAAGTGAGGGAAGAATTATTTATGATAATTGCTTTCCTGATAAGTAACTAGATCGATTTTGATTTTAGTTTCGCTTATCGATGTTACAGAACGATTACTTTGGTTAATCGCTTTCCTGATAAGAAAACTAAGTTAATTCTGATCTTAGTTTTTTAATTATCGAAATAGGCACAATTATATTTGTATAATTGGATCCTGATGAGTAACTAAGTTAATTTTGATCTTAGTTTTTCTTATCAAAATTAGCGAGAATTACTTCGGGTAATTGCTCCTTGGTAAGAGACTAAATCAATTACTTCGGTAGTTTCGAATTTAGTATTTCTTATCAAAAGTGGAATGTTAGACATCCGATTCACTTAGGATTTTATATGTTATATCGAGTTTTAATGAACTTGAGAGGTCCTTTCGAAATACTTGTTATAATTTTTGTACCTTTGTCATTCTTGTGACAAAAAGGGGGAGAAATTTTTAGAGTATAGCTCGGTTGAACCCACCAAGCGTTGGTTTGTCAAGTTTGGTTGTCATATTTTAATATCAAAACTCATCTAGAGTCGCTTGATTAAATACTAGAGTCAACTCCGTTTAGGTTAGACTAGAAAGTCTAGGAATGTTGAGACATACAAGATTACTCCGAAGACCTGAAAAATGAGAAGAAGTAACGACTACAATGACGACATCATCATTCCACTTGAGGTTAGTAATATTGACTTGATCTTGTTTCCATTCCTAACGTATCTTTCAAGTCGTGCTATATTGAAAACATAACATGCGAAGCTGTATATATTGTAATACTCTAGTGGGGAGACTTGGTCATAATAGTATGATAAAAGTGTCAAGGAAACATATTACGAAGTATAAACGCTTATCCTTTGGAACTTCGTAAATACGACATCGACATAATCTATTGTATATAGTTATTTGATTATGAGTGCATTATATAGGTATGATTTTCATCCTAGAAAACTATGTATCTTTACATGAGTTTAAGTAAGTAGATGTATGAACTTGTTTTCATAATCGAAAGGGAAATCATGATTGGGCTTGCTATTCTTTGAATATCTTTTGGATTACCAATAGAAGATGACTTTGGTATAACCTATCTTAACTTTTTTGAGACTTGAGGTATAACCGGTCATAGCCTATATAATATAGATAGTTGTAATCGGTCATGAGCTACATTGAAAATCAAGGTATAATCGATCACAAGCTATATTGGAATGTAAGTTTTAACAGATCATAAGTTACTTTGGGAACCAAGGTATTACCGGTCACAAGATGAATTGGGAAGTTAGTTGTAATCAATCACAAGTTACCTTTCGGAAGCAAGTTGTAACCGATCACAAGCTAACTCGGGAAGCAAGGTGTAACCTGTCACAAGCTACTTTGTGAGCAAGGTATAACCGATTACGGTCTATATTGGAAATCATGTTATAACTGGTCACAACATATTTTGGAGTGATGGTGTAATCGGTTCCATGTACAAAAACAATAACCATGGTTCACATATTTCTTCATGGTGTGCGTGTGAATTAGGGTTTTGGGTATGTCAAGTTGAGAAGCTTCCGATGTCGACATATTTGAACATGTACATAACTCTTATCATTTATTGTTCAAAGATATCCCTTGATACTCAAGGTGATCCCTGGTCCGAAAAGTGAAAAGCATTTAACTATGTTTTTCATCATATATGTTTTAATTACCAGCAATTAAAGTATATCCTCTGAAAAATATTATTAGTTAATGTGCTAGACGAATAATAAAAGTTTTTCTATGAGAGTTTTCGGAAATATTGGTTAACATTTATTGGGAATAGGAAAACCGAATTTAGGTACTTTAATGCATATCTTGAGAATATTTTCGGTTTTGGAATTTCGTTGTTGTCCAAACAACCTTGGTCTATAAATAATTGAGTTTGCATTTCTTGCAAACTATCCTAAGAGCCAGGCAAACTTCATTTCTTGTAGTTTCTGGTGGAGCCGTCTATTCGGAGAGGAAAGTACCCTAATTAGGCGAAATCTCTTACGACCGCTCGTTTAAAGACTTCTGTGGTATCAAGAAGCTCTACGAGTACCGTTGGTGGGAAACTAGATAATTACAGTGTTATTAGTTTTCGATTATTGATTTGATTGACTAACGGTTGTTGAAACTTTGATTGCACCTAGTTTGTTTATTCATGAGAATATTCTCTTCTGATATAAGATTCACTCAGACTAGATCAAAGTATCGAAGGGATCTTTAGAACCATCTTCGGATCTAAAGACATCTTGTGATAATCCATTGTTAACAGACTCCGTTATGTGTGTGATTGATCACAAAAGGATTCAAGTGTTGTTGTGCAGGTATTTGAAGGCAATAGAAGATTTGAAAATGAAGAAGAATTCTTATTCGTTTTCGTATCTTGTGGATTTAGTGCACAAACCTTGTTTGACTGGGATCCAACTAGAATCTGTTTATCTTTGATATACTTGATTGATTAGTTGCGTGAGATTGGCATCACTTTATAGTTTCTCTTTGAGATCTATATTGATTGATTGCGAATCTAGAACTTGATTATTTCGGTAATCAATATTTAGATTGATCTAACCAGACAAAGGAGTTTATTAGATTAAACATAAGAGCCTTTGTCAACAACTCATCAAATATCTTTTAGCAAGATTTATTAGAGTGGTTACCAAACAGATTCTTCCTTTGCTGTTTGGAATACGATCCAAAGAACTTGCTATTCACGTGCGTGACTCTGGAAGTCAAAGGTGCAGGGATACTGAAGGAACTAAGTAGCTAAGGGTAGTCTGCTTGGTCTCAACTATACGAAGTTGGTATTTGATTTTGTATAGCGGCTTAATTATGAAAGTATTCAAAACTGGACTAGGTCCCGGGGGTTTTCTGCATTTGCGGTTTCCTCGTTAACAAAATCTTTTCGTGTCATTCACTTTGTTTTTCGCATTATAATTGTTATTATAATTAGTAAATTACACACGTATGTTAATTCCATAACACTTGATATTAATCCTATAGAGTTTCGGTTATTACCGAACCTATTATCAAGTGCACACTTTATTGTCGTATCGTCTCGATTGTGTATCCATAGTCAATTACACAAGTGACCTTGTTGTTGTACTGTCTCGATCTCGTATCAATAGACTATCACACGAAGTATGAACCAAATTTGTTGTATTGTCTCGACTATGTCCATAGACGATCACTGATAAGCACGTAAGTGCTACATTTTTACGCTCGTATTTACATTGGCTAGGTCTCGTTAGTTGCTAATAATATTGTTAAACCTTTTGCAGGAAATACAAGCAGTTTCGTTCACTTGGAAGATAAATGGCTTAATTGAAAGCTAAATGGCGTTTGCGACTACAAGGACCAATGTTGTTGCTCACTGCACAAAGAACCTTGAATGTGGATGGCGTGGTATTCCTATATAGCACCACTCAAGGCTCAAGCCATCTCAGTATGTGATGGGAAACAAGAATCACTCAAGCCCGGCCCACTAGTGGCTAGAGAGAAACCTACCACATAACTTTGTGGAATACTCTATTCTTCACCAAAAACACGAAATGGATTTCTCATTTCTGATCCAAGCTGGTGGTATTCTTATTGAAAAGAAAAAGAAATGTGAGAAGGGATTTTTCAAGCTGAAACTTAGTAGAAGAGAAGATGGGTTTTGTTGGTGTCTGTAGAGGAAGCTGAGCCGTGAATGAAGATGGATTTGGGGGTTTGATGTGGTCTGAAATTGGAGGTTCTTGACTGACAAATACACACAGCAACAACAGTTGAAATTGGGGGGTTTCGATATGGATTGAGGACTAGATGCTGTGAAAAGAAATGGGTGGTTGCTGCCAGATTTGGTGAGATGGGTTATAAAGAGTTAGGGCATGTTCTTGAATACCGAATTAGTGGAAGTGTCGTCGATTCATGGCTGCAAATGATGGGTGTTGGTCGTGGTGGTTCTATGCGGCTGTGTAATCAACTGAAATTGAGTTCGATTAAGGGTTAAATGATTTGATTGCAACCAATTTAAGCAGGTCCGTTGCAGGCAGCAGAAACGGTGAATTTTGGCTGGTGATTACATTGAACGATTGATGAGAAGATGAAATTCAGGGAGAATGGAACAGCTTTGGGGGTTGTTAACGCAACTGAGTTTGTGGATTTATGGATGTGGTATGGAGCTGAGTTAATTAGCAGCTCGCAGTTCTCAACCAAGAAATGATTAGCAGCAACATCGATTGATTGCAGTGGTGATTACATTCGATAGTTTTGTCTACAGTAACGTATGGAATTTGGGATTTGAACTCGGATGGGGATTGTTCTTGAGACATGGAATCGAAGCTGAAATTAGTATTGGCTGAAAATGGCTGCAGGCGAAGGTGGTGATGCTACTGCCATGGTTATTGGCTTATTGATGTTATTCACGGCTATGAATACAGGGGGTTAAATGGAATCATTCAACAAAGGTTTTTTATGTGAGTTTAGATGGTTGAGCTGTTACTGCCGGTGAAGCAAGGTATTCTAGCTAGTCAGGGGCATACAAACTGGTTAGTGGTCAGATTCTGGAGCGTAGAATTGGTGCTGTGGCCGGAATTCAATAGGAAGTGATACTGGGGTAATCCCCATTGGTGCTGGTAAACACATTGGGCCTTGGCAAAGCTTGGTCCGTATAGAGTGAGTCTGATTACAGGGAGGAGTTACCGGAGCTATTGGACTGGCCTGAATTGGGCTCTGTTGTGTTGGCGTCCGTTTTAAGCTGAGAAATTGGTGTGCTATATAAGCCAGCAGTGAGGAGAACAGAGGGGGGCCGTCAACAGGGAACAAACAAGGAGCTATTTTAGTTTTCTTCTTGCTATGCTTTGCTAGTTTTCCATGTTAGGGCGACGGATGAACTTGTAGATGTTAATTTATTTTGTGTTCTAAAACAAAGTCAGTTTTATGCTTAATGATGTTTGAGTGTCTCAATTGATGGATTTGATTTATAACTCCTTCATGTTTTATGCCAAGTATATCTCATAGTTCGATACTAAACAAATCCATTCTATAGACTTGATTGATTATTTTCCTATGATTATTCATTGACTATCTATGCCATGTATATTTAGTACTTCGAACATCTAATTTTAAGTCGAGACCAAACATATCTTTTGACAATTATAATTGAGCTTTTTATCGATAAATCCTTTGTGTATGATGCTATGTGTTGCTACCATATATGAGTAATATGACGAGATTTTTGTGATAGGATACATATAAATTCAACTCTATAATGGAATTCCTGAATCCCTAACATGTTGGTCACCTTTGATATTTCTTTCGTCCATAGCAATCTTATTCTTTTAGCTTTTGATTATCTACATGCTTATTTTCTTCAACTAGTAATTTCTGGTATTGATTAGTAGTATTTGCACACTCCTTGTGGGAACGAGCCGTATTTGCCTTTGTCTGCACCATCGACACCGTGCAC
The DNA here is from genome assembly GCA_023531105.1 of Papaver atlanticum. Classification (NCBI taxonomy): domain Eukaryota; kingdom Viridiplantae; phylum Streptophyta; class Magnoliopsida; order Ranunculales; family Papaveraceae; genus Papaver; species Papaver atlanticum. The sequence continues at coordinate 3,958,311 of JAJJMB010008334.1, forward strand.
TTGCGGTATTAAAACAAAGTCGGTCTACCGACCCATCAATCACATTCGGTGGAGGACTTATAGGTGGATAATTAAAAGATTGTGGTGTATTTGGGTACCCTCGTCTTTTCAGAAATATATGGAGTATAAGGTGATTTACAATCACTTGCGAAAGGATAAATGTATTATAAAGTGTATATCTAAACAAAAATAGTAAATCTTTGATTTAGTGAGAGAAACATATATGTTGTGTAGTATTACATACTATAGACTTGAATAATAATTATGTTCGAATTGAATATATGCATATCTCACCTTTAGGAGGAGTAGAGTTTTTGTTATTCAAATGCTTCAATAACGACATTTATTTTTGAATATTTGCAGAACAAAAGTGATGTTGTAACTTGGAATTTAAGCTTATGAAGCTAAAGTTAAGAGAATGTTATATAATGTAATATATTTATCTTTTGATTCTTATATTCTCCATATGTAAAGAGTTTTTCACTAAAATTGACAAAAGGGGAGATTGTTAGAGCATTGCTCAGTTGAAACCACCAAACATTGGTATGTTAAGTTTGGTTGTCAAGTTTAGTTCCAAAACTCGGAGTCGCTCAATTTGATTACTAAAGTTAACTACCTTAGGTTAGAATAGGAACATATAAATGTTGAAACTTGCTCTGGTTACTCCGGAAGACCTGACGTATCGCCAACAACGAAGACATAATCCTTCAGTTCGAGGTTAGTAATTACAGACTTGACTTGTTTCTTTTTTATCATTTGTGCTTTCAAGTTTTTGTTCATTGAATTTGTAATCCCATGAAATTATAAATCAGCCAGAATTATGATTTATGCAACCGTACACACCATATACCTAGGTCTGTCAATGGATAACCGAATATCTGTTATCCGTCTGACTCCGTACCGAGAATGATATCTCATCTGATAATAACCTTTTAATGGAACAAGTATGAAATAACATGTATCATAATGGATAATTATCCGTCCCGATAGGATAAGGGATATTTCGTAATTTTATATATACTATGGTAAAGTAATCCTAAATTTTACTATCAAACGGCTTAAGAAGATAATTATCAAGCTAGATGACAAACTCATTTGATCGTTTATTATTATTCCTTTTAGTAATTTTTCATAATTTATCAAGTTAGATCTTCTCTTTAATTAAGCTTTAGATATATTTGATATTTGACCTGCTAAAATTTCAAATACAATAGCGACTAGCAACCATATTAAACTAGTGATGAACATAAAAATGAGATGATGACCAATTTAAATCATTCCATTTGATTTTTTTGTTGACTATTTAAACTATAGAGTAACAGAGCGGATAATATCCATAATTATAAAATATTATCCAATATCCATTAGTATTAGTGGAACATATATGAAACTTGCTTTTTAACATACCCAGTAAAAATTATTGGAACGGATACGGAATTTCTAATATCTGTTTCAATAAGTACCGTTAATATGCCCCCACACAATGTAGTCAACCTCGTCCGAGATTGCTGAGATCTAGCCGGAAATTCCGGTTTAGGCACTTAAGGTAGCAGAATACTTAATTTATCCGAGATAAAATTTGGCGGAATCGGCCAAATTTTTTAGTTGAATCTCGGTTGGGTCGTCTGGAATTGGTCAAAATTGACCGGAAATCTTATTGAATTGAAATTTGTATGGATCTTGAGTTTTCTACTATTTTGATTAAAGACTTGTTTCTATTTTAAAAAATTGGCGGTATTTCATCCATGTTCTAAGGAAATGTGGTGTCTATGATGGACAAAAGACGGCCGAGATTATTCTAGGCTGGACAGTTGAGATTATGCCGCGTCCGTAGCCTACATGACTCTCAACTCTGACCCATTATGCCGTGTCCCTAGCCTACATGACTCTTAATGTGACCCTATATCTAATAAACACTGTGTTACCGTGCTACCAGTGTATTCGTGCGTAATATATATAGTCAGAACTTATTATGAAATTCAAACCCTAACGAGACCACCATTGATTAAGTAATTGAGAAATTAAAGTTGAACGCGAAGTTATGTTAGGGTGAGTTGGTACTCTCCATTGTCTTCTTCCTGAGGCATTCTCTCTGATTTATTTTTTCTTTCAGGTTATTTAATTGGTTTCTTCTTTCTCACGGATACACAGTGAAATTGAGGATAATAGTTAGCTCAATGATACCGCATCTCCATCCCAGCTGCATTTTTGTTAGTTAAATTAGGTCATGCTTCGAAACATAAAGAGAACATTGTGTATATTGATCTTTCTTTTTTTTTAAATGTTGGTGTCTACCTATAGGAATAGGGGTATCATGTTTTCCTAGATGCTCAAAAAAAATACCCAAAGCAGTATCACTGATGGATTTTTATTTAAACAGTTGCTTCGGTTATATTTTGTTTCTTTGCCATGCGTTTGTCCCTTTTTAAGAAACTATATATACAAACCTGAGATGGTGCAGTGTAATTATTGAGATCACTAAGTCTGAAGTTGGTGATACACTCATAACAGAACTGGAAGGGACCATAGCTTCAAGAATGAGAGTATACTTTTCATGATCAATCTCCGATAACTATGAAGACATGAAGTACTTAAGTAGATCATGTTCGACAAAAGATATACAAACACGACGTTGCAAAACTTGTAAGATTTTTGGGCTTCCAACTCAAAACCAATTGGCCATGAGTGGAGTGGTCCATTGAGTTATATGTGTAGAGAGGCTAGAGGTTATAGGAAATGTGGGACTATTTCATCCCAACACTTCCCTTCACGGGTAACGGCGATTTAAGCCTCTTAACACGTGGTGGGCCTAGCTTTGATACCATGTAACGTTCCTGGACTTCCAACTCAAAACCGATTGACCATGAATGAAGTGGCCCATAAAGTTATATGTGTAGAGAGGTTAGAGGTTATAGGCAATGTGGGACTATGTCATCCCAACAAAACTTAGGGATCGAAGAAAAATTAGAATTATTACAACAAGGTCAACAAAAATCTTTCTAAGTATTACTGTTAGATTTAAAAGCCATAAGATAACAAAAAAATAAAAATAATATTAGGCAAGGACTATAAGATCCATAATAATTTGAAAGAAAAAAACATTTAAAAAAACAAAAGGCATCCACATTGATACCTGAAAATGGCCGATGTGGCTTAGTTTATGTGAGGATAAACTTTATCCGATTCACCTGAATCAACTCAGTCTAATCTCGTAGTGCATCAAATTTCAAGTTTCTTCCTTAATTAGAATTTGTTTCAGATACTAAGCAGTGAGACAGTCCTAACAGAGATGGATGCCAAGACATCATGATAAAGCTATATTTAGGTTCTTCCATTTCCTGTCCAAAACCATATAAATTTGATGATTCAATTCTCTAAGTATTTAGCATCTAAAGGTCTTAAAGTTACACTAGCTACAACCTTCTTGCTCACCAAATCCATGCAAGCCAAAGCCGGTCCTATTAGAATTGAGTCCTTATGCGATGGCATCAATGAAGGTGGTGTTATTGCAAAAGAAGACGAAATCCATGGTGATTGAGTGAAAAGGTACAAAGAAGTTGGTGCAAAATACTTGCAAAAGCTAATTGACAAACAAATCAGATCGGGGTATCTGGTAAAGTGTGCGTTATATGATTCTGTCATTCTGTGGGCTTCGAATGTAGCAAAAGAACTCGGTTTTAATTGGAGTTGTATTCTATAATCAGTCATGTTCTGTTAATGCAATTTATTGCACTATATACAAAGGATTGTTTCCTACTCCAATTGAAGAGCCAATAACGGCAGTACCCAGACTACTACTAATTGAACAGCTGAAGATCTGCTATCATTTGTATACAAGATTGATTCGTACCCGAATATACTCAATTTGCAATTTGCGAACTGAGTCCGGACCGTAGGCCAGGGTGATACCTAGTTATATCTATGCATAACCAGGGCCGTCTTAGGGGCAAGGCGGCCGCCTAGGGCCCCAAAAGACTTTTCCTTTAAAACTAATAAACAAATTGTGACAATTATAAGTGTTAAGAAAATATTTTGTCACGGTAATATAAATGTAACAGTTATAATTATTACTAAAATTTATGTATCAACTATAGGTTTCACTAGTATTTTAACTTTTCAAATTAATAACCAATTTTTGGGGCTTATTTTATGCCAAATAACAAGTTTACAAACAAAAATCTAATAAAAAAACTGGAATTTTTTTGAATGGCCTTCGGCCGCATAGTTGTCCAAGATATCACTTTAAATACATAAATTTGTCTCCCTCTAAACTAAAAATCCAATTTTACCTTTGATTTAGTAACCACAAAAAAACCCATATATCGCGGTCGCCTAGGGCACCCAAAAACTGTAAGATGGCCCTGTGCACAACTATGTGTGAAAATGTTTGATATACATATTATATGTATGAAATTGAAAAACAAAACTTTGGTAGTTACTCCGAAATTTCACTGTAAATCTCCATGAAAATAAAGTTATCCCGGTCCCGACCATGGGAAATATGAAATATTTATTAATCCCACACAGGGTGTAACACGGAAAAGACATGGTCGAGTATATATATCCCTGCCCCGAGTGAAAAGGCGAAAAGCAGGTGCCAAGTGATGATGGAAAAGAGTATTGCTGGATTAGTATTTAGGAAAAGAAAAAGATTGTTGGATGTCGAGAAAGAAGTAAAACGTAATAGAATTCACAAGCAATTAGCAGCAAGAAAGAGATTGGAGAGTATAATCCCCATTGCGCAATATATTCCTGATGAAATTATTCAAGAAATTCTATACAGACTTCCTCCTAATTCACTGATTGAGTGGGCTTGCGTTTCCAAGCTTTGGTTCAACACTAGTTGCCGCAACCATAACTTCGCCACAACTCATCTACGCCGCCAATCACCGAACAAAAAACTCTGTCTCAGTTTTCACTTGAGTGGGGATTGTCCGCCTAAGTGTGGCTATACAATCAAAGAGGAATTCTTCTATTTAGAGAAGGATGAAATCGATGTTAAAAAGATCATTTGAGTTTTTCAGCACAAGTAGACCTCTTGTGTTCGGATATTGCAATGGCTTGTACTGTTACCCATTCTTAACTGCCCATCAAAATTTCATCTGGGTTTGTAACCCGAGCAGGGATGAGGTATTATCCATATGCCCTCCAGCCATTGATGGTTACGATGCTGATAATGCAATAATCACATGTATCGGTTTTGGGTTTGATCCTGGAGCAACAAATACAAGCTTGTCTTTGTTGGTCGTAGTGTTTTTGGTGGTGAGTTCAAGTGCTTCATATTTACATTCGGAGCTGATTCATGCTGGAGAGAGGTCAAAATAAACCTTAACTCAAGTAACATATTCAGAGCTTCTGATCAATTATGGACTTTGGATAAATCTTCCGTCTTTTGCAATGGGGTTCTCTACTGGAGAGGTGCAACAGAGCCTTATCAATTGATATCATTCGACCTCCACCACGAGAGTTTTCATCTCATTCGAGTCCCGGCTGAGTGCGTTTCAGCTGATAAGAAGCAACAACAATTGGTTCATCTTCTTGATTACAAAGGAGCTCTATGTGTTGCACGCATTGAAAAACAATCAGCAACTGTTGCTAGTGTAGACATTAGTAGTCAGAATTTTAAGCTTCACTTGCATACATTAAGGGACAGAATCCAGCAAGTTTGGATCAAGGAAACTCCTGTTGTTCTTCCCTTTCCACTTCCTTTCCTTGACACAACTCGTCTTCTGGGCTTCTCTGATGATCGGATTCTATTCCACTGGTTCGACGGGAAAGATTTTCAGCTCCGTGATATGCACATGAAATATGTCAAGGTAGCAATGCCCCCAGCTAACCATGTGGAGTATCATGTGAACAATCGCGTGGAAAACGTTCTTTGTTTACGCACCTTCGTGCCCGCAAAAGCTCGTAGGTTATTTGACGTTGACGTGAAAAACTTGAGAAAATATGTGCTTGAAAGTGTCACGCGAGGCATACATGGATTATTAGAAGTTCCTGTTTTAGTTTTTTTTTTTTAAGGTTTAATCACATTGCCACATTGCTTGAGAGCAATGTTCAAAAATAACATTTCTTTTTCTTATTGAGAATGAAACTGATTCTGTTACCGTTTAGTTTTTATCATTTACTAGGTATCACCGGGGTCTTATGGCCCCGACTCAACCTCTCCTTTTAGTCTTGAATATAAATTCTTTAAAAAAGACTACAACTTAGTCAATTATACAGTACATAACTTATATGATTCCATATTACCTATACATCAGTAGATAACATCAGTAAAACATCTAGTACCATTAATACTAATAGAATCACTCTATAGTTAGGCACACAGTTCCACTAAAAATCTATTTTGAAAAAAATATCAATCACTTGATTTTAGTTCATCGATATTTATCCCTGATTAGTTTTAAGATCAATCATCATTACTGAAGACCGAAATAGAGAAATCAAAATAATAGATGGATCCATGTTGGCAACCATAAATTAATATAAGTAAGTAATGGTGATAACAATGAGAGAGCAACAAATAAGGTGACCTTTTTCTCTATCAAACATATTTCAATATACTTAGAGAATGATACAGAACAAAAGTGCTCAAATTGGGTCTCAATGTACTCTTTCAGATAACCTATACAAACTTTCGCTTTATCATGTTCATATTTCAGATATATTAGGCCATTGATCCAATATTTACACACCGATTTAGCTTAGTGAAATAAGCAAATGTATGTGATTATGCTGCAAAATAAACCACCAACTTGCGTAGTAATTTAGTTGTGTGAAATGAGCAACACTACTTTAGTTTCTCCATGCATCATGTTTTCATCTTTGTTTTAGGGAGGTGATTTGGTGGGGTCTCATAGATACATTATATTTATAGAAGAAGTTACAATTTTTCTTAATTGGTATTGCTTTTAATTTTATGTTCTTAATATCCATGTTATCCCATGCCAGTTTTTGTAACTCAAGTTGTTACCATTCTGGCATATTTCTCAGTACTTTCTCTAAAAGTGAAAGTGGTCATGAATATATTTCCAGTCTTTGATAAACGCATCTCTCTTACGCAGAGCTTCTTTTGAACGATGTGCTTCTTGGTAAAAAAAATTTAGATGTTGACAGTTTTTTAATGATTATTGTTACTTGATTTTCTTTCTACAAAAAATTATAAGCTACCCTTATTCCTAAGATATTCAACAAAGAATTATACATTTTGAACCATGCTACCTGGTATAACGAACAACAATGTAACAATTATTAACGCTTCAACACAAAAATTAAAAAAAATTATACAATGATTGGGGAAAGATGAGACATGTAGATTTGGAGGATCCACTTCAACAGATGTTGCACTGGACCGTCGTTCCAGATATCCATTATTTTCGATGAGTTGTTGTTGTCTTTCTCTTTCCCTGCGTTTTCGCTAGCCCATCTACCTTTTATTACTGAGGTTAATGGAAGCATGCTTTGGATGCATGTATGCAGCATTAATCTTTTTACCTGGCATGTCAAACAACAATCTAAACTTCGGATACGAATTGTGCACATAATAACACATCTATAACAAAAATAACAAAACTATACATTAACTTGGGGAGATGAGACATGCATGTAGATTTGGCTGTATCATTTCTGTTGTATTATCGACCTTTTACTACTAATGTTAAGATCGAAGCTGCTACATGCGCCTCACAAGCCTCCACCACTTTCTTCCCCTATAGTGTGGATCCTATCTAAACCCTTCATTAATTTGCGAATGGTGAACCTGCTGGGGAAAAAGGTTTGAGGACAATTTGTGCAGGAACTTGGGAAAAAAATTAAAGTAATCATGCTTTGGCGGCATATCTAATGTGGGAATTGGGTGGAAAGCAACACAAACATATATGAACTAACATAACAAAAAGACATGATATACTTGGATGATATATACGCATCGACCTTGGGGGAAAAGCAGGCCAAAATTCATACATTTATTGTGTGGTGACCCTAATTCCATAAAAATGGTATGTTTATTCGCATATAAACAAATAGAGCTCTTGAATATATCTATTTTTGGTATGTCTAAAAATAAGTACCATTATACCACAAACGTGAAATGTCTAAAAATAAGGATGCTAATTACTTCATATCCGATCAAAATTCAAATACATATTTGCAGCCCGTTAACGGTCCTTTGGCACGCTAAAAATGAGAGCAATTCGAGGGTCTAGTGTAGTCAAAGTAAGTAGTCAAGGATGCATTCAAAAATTGACACGAACTACAACCTCCAAAAAGCTACATTGAATACCCACCTTTTGAGGTGTGCATCGTATGCAACCCTGTATTTCACCTTCAATTACACCATTGAGTGTTTATTTTGTTTATATATTCGGATACATTTTCATTTATCCTCACTATTAAATATTAAATATTAAATTATTATAATTATTTGTCAGTTTCTTTCGCTATCCCTTTTCTAATTATTATTTTTATCCTTTTTTTTTTTTTTTTTTTCCTTGTATAATTTCTGTTTTCTTTTAGGTTTTTATTATTGAACAATTAGATATATTTTCATTGTATTCCTTCTAAACGTTATCTTTGAATATTTAGTGTTCAGTTTCATTTTATTTTTTTTGTTATTATTTTTTTTTGGTATTATTTTCTTCAATTTTTTTTATATATCTTATTTCATTTATTACAACCTTTGTTTTTCTTGTAATTAGATTCTAAAGTTTAAAATTTGCATATTTATATTAAATTCATTTTATTTTCACGGCGAGCCAAAATGAATCTTATCTGTATTTCGTCCCCAAAAAAGGGCAAACAATTGCATTTCTAATTTTAGGTATTCTGAAAGTCTCAAATTATTTAAGGGTTCTGTCCAAATCATGTTCCCGGATTTATTTCCCAAACTCAGATTCTGTAGTTCTCAATTGATACATTAAATATTAAGATGATTAACTACAAATTTTCTAGCAGCTGGCCCATATATTACCAAATATATCCTCTACTTACACCCTTTTCATATGCTTCTATTTCAAGATATGCCTACAAAAATTCAACACACATCAAAACACAATAAGATAAATATGCAATGTCCGGAAAACTGAAAGAAAAACCAAACAGATGTTTTAGAAATCGCATTAATCTTCAATGATAATAGAAAAACAGGCTAAAACCCCGCATTGTGTACTACATTCAGTTTATCTTTAATCTTCAAGCGATTTTCTTCTTACAACACTGATTAACATGCCAATTTTTTCTCAATGAAGCCCAGAACTACTTAAATCAACCTTTATTAGAAAACTACCCATACTTATGTGAGTATCTCACTCCGTAGTTCACTACGGGGAGTACGCCGAGGAACCATTATATTTTGTAATTGTCTGCAAGATCTAAATATATCCATGGTGCCTAGATCACAACAATGTCATAAACAAATGGTAGATTCATGAAGTTGATAATACACTTGGGGAAGGCTTGTGTGTTCTGCTTGAAATGCAAACTTCAATATTTATAGACCAAGGAAGTTTGGACACCAAGGAATTTCCAAAACCGAATATTCTCAAAGATATGCAATAAAGTCCAAATCGGTTTTCATAATTCCTGGAAATGCACTGTCCAAATATTGACCGAAATCTCAGAAGAAAATCTCCAATTAGTAAATACACATTACTAATTTTTATTTTCTAAAGATATGCATTTAATTGCTGGAAATTAAAAGCATATAAAAACTAAAAACCTTAATTAAAAGATTCTCAATTTATTTCGATCCGGGATTCTCCTTTAGCTATTAAGGAATATCTTTGAACAATAAAAGATAAGAGTTACTGCACATGTTCAAAGTATGTCGACATCTTTACTTTGTAAATCCTTTTTCATATTTACAATCTTGGAACCTATTTGCCACACTTCCAAACAAGTTTAGAATTGGTTCATCTGACTTCCAAGAACTATGTGATTGATTATCCTATCAAATCACCAATCATGGGTTTCACGGTTCTACCAAAACAAGTTTCAGTTCTACCTCCATGTGGGTACTAAGATTAGTCACGCTAGTTACCAAAAGTTGGTTGACTAGGTACTAGGATCGGTTACCACATATTTATGGTATAAACTTGTATTTGGTTGCACAAGTCATAGGATCGGTTCCCCAATTACTAAAAACTTGTTGTACCTCTTACAAGGATCGATTCCCTCTTGTGATTGGTTGCACCTCTTACTAGGATTGGTTCCCCAATGTTTAGTGCTGGTCATACCAATTACAACAAATCGATCATACCACCTCAGGTGATTACTTAAGATCGGTTTCACTAATAAAAGTCATACCAATACAAAAGTCAGGCATTGTGAATAGTTTTACCAAGATACATAAACAAGTTATGAGCGGTTATACTAAACACACATATTGGCAATCCAAAGATTTGTAATGAATAACAATACCAATAAGCCTAGCGATTTTCCTTTCGATTCACAAAACAAGTTTATGAATATACTTCCTTTAAACGAATGTAAAACATTGTTTCCTAGGACGAAACCTTCATCCATACCCATACATAATCACAATAGCATTCATACGATTATGTCGATGTCTTATATACAAAGTTCAAAAGATAGACGTTATACTTCGTATTGTAATTCCTTAATACTATATCTAACTAGAGTATAATCATTCACAGCTTCACAGTTATGTTTTCAATATGCACGACTTGAAAGATACGTTAGGAATGAAACAGTTCAAGTCAAATATTACTAACCTCAAGTGGAAGGATGGTGTCGTCGTTGTAGCTCTTTACTTCTTCACATTCTTCAAGTCTTCACGTAATACCTGTAAGTCTCATATCCTAGTAACTTTCTAGCTAACCTATACGAAGTTGACTCTAGTAAATAATCAAGCGACTCTTTAAATGAGTTTTGATTCACTAAAATATGACAACCAAACTTGACATACCAACGCTTGGTGGGTTCAACCGAGCTATGCTCTAACACAAGTCTTACCTTTGCATTCAAAAGTGGGAAATAAAAACCTTCTTAGTATGTCATATTGGAATGGATGGATAAGTGAGTTACCTTTGTTAAGTGACCGCACAATCCATTGTCTACATTGTAGGTACCCAATACAAGACCAAATCCAAGTTTGATGCGATCCCAAGGAAGGAGAGATGCTAATATAAATTCCAGCACCATTTTAATACGAGTTTGGATGTTTTGCAACCCCAAGTTTCTCAGCAATTGATCCCCCATCAATCTGTACACAAAAAAAAAAAACACTCAATTTCAAGAGTAAAACAATCACTTCGACATAAATCTTAATAAAACTGAAAATATTGGCGCACCATTTACCCCAAACCTTAATAGCAATTAGCAAATCCTAATTACACTTATTTCCACTAAGGATAAGATTGTCATTTTCACAGTCTATAATATTTACTTTACTTATTTCCGATAAGGGTAGTCTGGTCATTTTAAAAGTCTCCATGATATTTATTGCACTTATTTCTTCCCTTACAACTTCTATCAACCCCAGCAAAAGGACAAAAATATAAAGGCCTCGGCAGATTCTGGATTGAATCCCAATGATGGAGGCAAGCCATGCGTTTTGCCATGTAGTTTTATACAGGTGATGTTCACTAAGTTGTCTTCCCTTACAACTTCTATCAACCCCAGCAAAAGGACAAAAATATAAAGGCCTCGGCAGATTCTGGATTGAATCCCAATGATGGAGGCAAGCCATGCGTTTTGCCATCAAGTTTTATTGGCGGTCCTAGGCATATGTTTGAGATCTACCAGGATTCAATGGCCATTACACGGTTTAATCACCATCCATATATCTTCTTGACAATGACTGCAAATCCACGGTGGCCGGAAATTCAGGATGTACTCAAGCCCCATAAATATGCTTCGGATCATCCTGATCTCATAGCCCGTGTCTTCGAGTTGAAGAAAGCTGCGTTGATGAAGGAAATCAAGAAAGGGAAAGTGTTCGGAAAAGTAGTTGCGCATGTTTACACCATCGAATTTCAGAAACGTGGTTTACCTCATATGCACACTCTTATATTCCTGGATGGTCCTGAAAAAATTCGTACAATAGAACAGGTTGACAAGTTTGTTTCTGCTGAATTTCCAGATGAAGAAGCCGATCCAGTTTTGTTTGAGACTGTTAGGAAGTGCATGATACATGGTCCATGTGGTTCGGATTCTATGTGCATGAAAAATGGAAAATTCAGCAGAGGCTATCCAAATTTTTTTTGGGTGAAAACACAAGCTTGGATGAAGGAGGGTATCCAATCTACCGTCGTCGCGACAACCGTAAGGAGGTCATTATACGCAAAGGATTCAAAGCGAATAACACAAATGTTGTCCCGTACAACCCTCATTTTTCACGGATGTTCAATTGCCAAATTAATGTTGAGATCTGTGGTGGTATTGGGGCTGTTAAATATATACACAAGACATTGTACTTTGAAATCTGATTCATAAATATCAAACTAACAAACATAAGCGACAAAAATAGTTACATAGGTGAGAGACTTACTGTCACTCAAAGGGCGATATCTAGTATTATCAACAATATCAACATAATCCTGAAACCATTGACATCTACTGTCACTTATGAATATACTCCATAGCCGAATGGCATAAACGTATAGGGTTTTGGTGCAACCTGCAAAATCAATAGAAACCTCATTGTTATTTGCGGTATGACTGATGTCTGATTACATCACTATTTCATCAAAACTCAAAACCTCAAACATAGAAAACCCAATCATTCTAATCAATTCAATCAACTTGGATTTTAAACTTAGACGATATAAAGGGGGAATGATTACTTCCATTAAATTGGGATCTGCGACCATAAGCATCAGAAATACTTTCTCCTTAATTCATCATCTCTATTGCATCATATAAAAATTATAATCTAATAGAAATAGAATTCATCCCTCCATAAACTTCTGTCCATTTAATTTATACTCCATCATTTAAAGTCATTACCTAAGGTTGACCGAAAATACAAAGATACCAAAAGGAAACAATCTCATTAAGGCTATGAAATCAGGCATACAAAATAACAGAACAAAACATGATTTCTCGGTCACGGTGGTTATACGGCCAGCCAAATCTCAAACCATCAATCAAGGATACAGCCAAAAACATATAATCCTAGATCTTAAACAATCATATTGTCACTTCGTATCCCTAAAACATTTGCTCCCTAACTGAGTAATAATATTATTCTCAGGTCCTCAAAATGTTACGGTCGTGTCAGTTAATCCGATTTCTAATGTTCTATTTTTAACAAACTGAATAAAGAAAAGCTCCAGAAGCTCCATTATCATCCATAATGGAGACCATGTGAAACAATTTTCTTATACTGAAAACAAAATATTACCCATGTATAGAAGAGGATGACAAAGCACATAACCAAGAGTACTTTCATTATAAACAACCCATTGAAATCAAAATTTAAGACCCATTGTAGTTTATCATTGTAATAAAAATTAATGACAATTAGCATTTCTAAAGCTGAATTTTAAACATATTAATGGAAAACTGAATTCTACAAATTTAAAGTAAAAGCTGCATTCTGGCTAAATTAAAAAGTTCTAGAAACTGGAAATCTCGTGATCAAATACATACCTTGCTGGATTGTTGCATACTGATGCCGCTCCAACTCACTTTACGATTATGATACCTAGGTTTTCATTCTCAGATGTTGGAGTGTCATAGATGTGCATTTGGAGGTATCTGTGTATGAATGGTGGTTGAATTACTCGAGGGTGTTCCATATTTGTAAGAGAGGTTACCATGACACTGTCGAGAAAAATTCTTCACCTCTGAAGAAATGTATTCGTTGTAGGATGCAGCAGGAAAATTACCTTCTATGGAAGTTAGTCATCTGACACCCATCGTCATTGCTTATACTGCCTCATCTCGATCCCCTGTGCCAGTAAGAGTCGTGAGTCAAAAGTTGTAGTTCGAAATTAGGAACTTTGACAATACAACACACGTAATTTAATCAGGAAGGAATCAATACTTCGAGACAACATCAGTTCACACCTAGCCATGTCACCGATAGTTGCAAAAGGTGCATCCTCAGTGAAAGCGTTATTCTACAATATAAGTAGACTGAAGCTAGCGTTGTATTGTAACCTATATATGTCGGCATACCAAATTGGATTAGTCGAACAAATAGTCTACTGCATGAAACTTTCACATACGCATAGATTAAAAACCAACCATCCACATACCAATTTTTTTTGGAACTGAAACACACAAACTTCACACATAAGACGAAGCAAAAACATCCTTAGCTTAACAGAGACTGGCATAATTTTTTTTTGAAGCAATACAAATTGGGGAATATTTATCAAGATTTGGTTATATTTATCAAACTGGATTTTGGGCAATCGAATTCAGAGTTGTTATGGCACTGCTAACAGTTCTATAGAGAGGGAGAAAAAAGACAGATTAATGGAGCTTAAATTGAACCATGTCCCTGGAGGGATTCATACCTTATTGAGTAGAGAGTGTAACTGCCTGGTGAGATCAACCACCAACCCCAATCTGCTTCTCTTCCTTGAGGACCCTGTAGTACAATAAGAATTTAAATTGGGCAACAGGAAAAGAGAAATCAAAATTAAATTGGCCATCCATTAAAATAAAAACCTAAATCAAAAGATGAAATCACAACCCCAGCTATGTTCGAAGAAAAAATATGGGATTTTTAGTATCAAATTAACACCGAGACAAAAGGGGAAAAATTAGGTTTGGATTTCGAAACAAGAAGATGATTTTCTTCTGTGTTCTTCGTCCAGTGACTGAGTCACCTTCATTGAGAATTTGAGCTTCACTGTGGAGAGGAGAGTTGAAGGATCGAAAAAAAGAAAAAGACGTGTGAGACATAAATCAAACCTTAATTCGAGGAGCTACACCAGAGAATAAGGATGAACCGAAAAGAAGAACACACACAGAAAAGAAGTTGAGAAGTAGATTTGAAGCAATTAGGTTATTTTCTTTTCAGCATTCCCTAAAAATCACTCATTCCCGTTCACCCACCTACGCACACGTAACATTGCTTGAAATTTCTAGGCCGTCCGCTCGAAAAACTCCCTGATAGATCCTTAATGACTCTTAAATCTCAAAGTCAAAGTGCACCTTTTTTTATAACAGCGATGATTGACTGACAACAAACTTGGCCAGGGATAATCCTTCATACATGGAGGCTAACAGTCTTTCCCATAATTAATCTGTATTTTAATTTTGAGGAGGGATTCCCTCACACTTTTATTATCACACTATCTCACACGTTCGACGTTATTTTTGCGAATAAAAACCAAACTGTAACGGATTTGAAACTAATATTTTGGGGATATGTTACTATTACATAGCTCTACGTTCCTACCAAAAATGAACGTATTCCGAGATGTATAACACCACTATCTACTACTTTGAAAATTAGTCGTTGAAAATTAACGGATTTTTGGCCATTGAAATTAAGACCGGTAGATTGTGAGGTTTTATATTTCGGAATGTGCTCATTTTTGGTAGGCAAATAGAACTTAGTAAGAGGAACATATCCTCAAAATATTAGCTTCACATCCGTTACGGTTTGGTTTTTAATCACAAAAATGACATCGAACGTGTGAAATAGTGTGATAATAAAAGTGTGAAGGGATCCTTCCTCTTTAATTTTAGTAACTAAATGTTAACAATCAAAGTTTCCAGTATTTATGGCTTTTGTTGCTCTTTTCGTTGTTACAGTTAGTTGTTTTTCTCCGTTAGTAAGGAATGAATGTGATTAACGGATATTTTTTCGTTTTCTATTCAAGCACCTTGTCAGTATAAGTTATACATAAGCAAGTTACCACCAACTACGAAATTTGGATATTTCATAACAAAATTAATAAACAAAGTTTAGACTTACCCATTTGTGCCTTCACCGATCCGCTCCGATTTCTCGAAGCAATCCACGCTTCAAGACCCCGAAGAAGGAGACCGAGCAAGGTTAAGGCATTAAGTTGTCATGGTGCTTCTACATCCATTACTTTCAAACCCTTTTTCCACTCAAATATCCAAGCATCTCCTGTATACCAAAAAGAAAACCACTTGCACAATCAAATGCTTAAAACAAATAGCATCTAAATTTTATAGATACATTATTCAATATTAATTAGTAAAATTTTGATTTTCATCCGGTTCCAACTAAGACCAACACAACAACCATCTTGCCTAGAGTAGAGGAATTAACTTTAAGTGTTAAAGAGCGATAGACGGGATATGATGTGAACAATATACATTTAGCTTGTGCATGGCAGCCGGAGAACACTTGAATAATGCAGATGAGATCTAATTCCTTGACATTCTATGGAATAATAGTGATCCTAAAATTCCAATTTAGACCAATTTAAAGGAGTGGTGTATAAGATATGTACACAGCTAGCCAAGTGGTAAGAACCCAAAAAAATTACTATTAAAATGGACGAATAATTTAGAGTTAAATCTCAATTTAACGCCAAAGTTTTAGAAGAGTAATAATGTAAAATAATATATCCAGTAGGTTCCTTCGTGCACATGTACTTGATAGTCTAAAACCGTTCAGTGAAATATGCCTACTATGGATGGAAGTATTAAATGTCTGAAATTGGAGTCCATTTTGTACAAATAACATCCTAGTCTAATCGGAAGTTCCATTGAATGGTAACTATCTTACCATGCACCTATATGGCAGTTAGGATTACGGCTTGAAAAGATGAGTGACGGAGAGTTTGGGAAACATGAAGCCAAACTATTTTCTTACATGGAGAGATTGCATTTGTTGCAATTCCGCAACTTCTTTCAGAGCGTCCTGTACACAGAAGAAGATCTATCGGTTAGTAACGCCTTATATTATGCATAGGTTCTGTAACTATAAGTATACTCCGATCTGCATAGATCAATCGGTTACTATAACTTGTCCATAAGAGCACAAACTGCCCTCTCAATCAGTTTTCAGGGTCAATAATTTATAAAATAGAACAAAATAAATGCATTCTGTAAGCACTTTCATTTAACATTAGACAACAATCACTTATCAGAAGATAAGAAGGTTTCATGGGTAGATAGTTGTAGAATCACAAATAATCCAGATGAAGAAAGTAGAAGAACAAATAAATGGATAATCTCCACACGCCAATAAAAAAAAAGAACAGATAAATCCAACAGAATAAATGGCCCTAAACGTTTAAATGGTCCACGAAACGAAAAATCTTTACATTTGTAGACTGGGGCATTTTTATTGGTCGCCTTCATTCTCTGAGATAGAAGAAGAAGAAGACGATAAAGAAACTGAGAAGAATTTGAAGGGTAAATAACCTTGTACGTAGAGATTATATACCCAATCTCTCAAATATGCAAACACGATTACAAAATTGACAAATTCATAACGCTGTTGTTAATCATTCAGGTTAAATTGAATCAAAAACATATGGAAGTACTTACACAGAAGAAAGTATCACTAACAGAACCAACTGAAAGGATATTTCAATTATCTGAAAGTAGATGGTGAGTTCAGCTGATTTGAGTGACGGATGAGTTATGAATCTCATGAATAGATGCAGAATTCTGGAGGCGATCATTCTATAAAGTAGGGTTTTAATTAACTCAATTCTTTGGTTTATTTCGGAAATCAAAACAACCTTGCCCCTAAATTAACCTAAACCCTTAAAAGAAAAAAAGAAAACGATTAAAATTCTTTGGTTAGGATTTTAGTTTGGGACTGTGAAGTAAACATCATGTACATCAAAAGACATCACCTTCCCATTAACGATGTCAATACATAGGAATCGAACGGACAAAAAAAAACAAAAAAACAAAGGCTTCACAGAGGCAAAATAGAGAAAAAAGGGTGCTGAGAAATCTTGAGAAAATAATGTCGAGTTCCACCCATCTCTCTCTCGACCGACGGTTCGTCTGAGCTGTTGAAGCTATACTGTTAAGGTCTAGAAAATCATGATTTGATGGCATATTTGCTAAAAGATGGGTAAACAAAGGATTTAGGTTGGTTTGATGATCACCGATCCGTGGAAAATCGAAAGAACTTCGAAAGGTATTTAAAGTATGGTGTTGACCATAAAAGTGGCAGGAGACCATTTTATGGTAAACACCGCGAGTTTCTCATGTCCGGGAGTCTTTTTCAGCCGTCTAATGACTACTTCATCCGGAACTTCCCGACCTTCGGATCGGTTCTATATTAAACGTCGTTCATCTGATAGCTTTTGTCATCATGGAGACAAACACCATACCTTTTTATAACAATGATATATGACTGCATTATATTCTCGTTTGGTTTGGGCACTTTGCTGTTTGCTGGAAACATGCAGGAATGAAAGATTTCTTCTAATTTCCAAGTCGTAAAATATGCCAGGGCTGACATTTTGTTCTTTTTTTTAGCTATAATCGTTGATAGGAATGTGTACTTCTAGTCAGCGTATCTTTTTTTTTTTTGCTTCTTTCAAAGATATTAAACTCTCAACTACGGATGAAGTTGTCTAGTCATTGGGAAATATAGTTCTACGTCTAATTGGTTGAGAAATAGGCTTTTACAACATGGGAAGACCACGAGCACTTGCGATTCCGTATGAGGGATTCTCTTGTTTGGGTGGTTTGTTTCTTGCAGGTGCTGCACTTTCTTTGACTATAATTGTTATGAAATTTGCTACTCCCAGGTGTCCTCGATTGGTATGTATAATCTGGAATGAAGGTTGGCGTGTATCGCAACTCTTATGCCGTATCATCTATAATTGACTATGGTTTACTTATTCATACTTTTGTTTCTTGCTGTTTTCTACGAGTAGTTGATATGCTGCTTTTTCTAACAACAGAGAGTGGTATATCCCTAGTGAATTAGCTGGTATGATTTCTGTAAGAGGATTACCTCCTGTGTGCCGTTATCTAGATAGGAGAATTTGGTGTGGAAATCACAGGTGTTTTTCAATACCCTCAGATGAAGTGGGCTTAAGACGTTATACGTCTACCAGTTCCTGGACTTGTCCGCTATTAGTGTGATCCTGATAAAAACGTGCAGGTAGTGGTTTCATCGCTTTTATGCTGTCTTTCAAGAAACACCTTCAGAAGTGTTGCCAGTTCCCTTTCTTTGTTTGTGTTCTCCTTTTATTTTTCCACAAAATTTTCAAATTACTACTCACCTTATTGATGATCCATCTTGAATATTTTGGTGCTCTTTCGTTATCTTATTTATCCAGCTTGAATATGCCCTTCTGTTTCCTCTCATATTCATCTCTACAGCAGTATCATTCTCCTTATTCCGTGGATCTTCTTTTTCTTTTCTTCGCCTTTTTTTTTGTACCATCCAACCTTTTCTTAAGGTAAATGCTTTTTTGGAATTTCTACAGTACTTGATAGTTACAGAAGTTCCTTATTTATGCTACATGTTCTTGGGGGGAAAATATGCTTCTAGGAACTAGCCAATACTACGTATTCTCTTCATGCAGGTGGGTAAACATTTGAAAAGAATATGGGCAGCAGCATTTCGTGCTATGGATGAACAGAAGGCATCTGTAGGAATTGTCATGAAGTTGTCAAAGGTGAGGCCCTCTTTTATAAATAAAATTGATGCCCACACCGCTGCAAACCTGATTATGCATTTGCCATTCCAAATATAACGACATCAAATTTGAGTATAAGCACACCGATGCAAGAGCATAATTAGTTATATTGTTTGTCTTTTCTTGTTTGAGTGATTTGGTTGCTAATACGCTACGTGACCTTTCTTACAGATTAACAACAAGTCTTATGGTAGAAAAAGTGTGGAATGTCAAACCTACTGGTTTCCAATTTGGTGTTATCCACACTTTCTCTATGCTATATTTCATGGTTTCGTGGAATGGTGGCTGGAATATGAAAAAAACGGTAATCAGAGTAGCGTTCAACGCCATTTAGAATAGCGTATTAGAAGACAAAAATGTGGATCAAAACAGCGTTGGAGGTTATTCTAAAGAGCGTAAGTCAAGCGCTATTATGAATAGCGTTCCCGTTGCGCCATTTTTAGTAGCGTTCCACGCTATTCAAAACCGCATACAACTTCTATTTATTAATTACACAATCCCGGCACAACAAAAATGAATTGTTTGTTTTTTAGGTTCATAACTCAAATATTTAAAATTAATTAAATTACAAAATAATTAAATATTGAAAACTAATTAAATTTACATACGAGGAAGGATCTCTTGACAAGCTCCAATTTGACAAGGTTTAACGGCTTCATTTTATCCATTGGAGGATAAAATACCGACGGTCAAGATTAGCTCATTAAATCCGGGTTTCCCTATACCCACATTGAATCGTACGCTCCTTTAACTGCTCATTCTTATTCTTCCTTAATGAGCACTGTATTTGTATCCAGATGAATATGTATTGTCCAATCAAAATATGAACCAGGAGAAGGCCGAATCAATTCTATCTCATCATAATTTTTGGGTCTTCTCACATTTTCCAGATCGAATGAATTGATTTATGGGGAAAATATCGTTTGGTCCATTTGGTCCTTTTAGAAATCACTTTTTCCATTTGTTCCATAGTTATTTAAAAAATATTAAATAGACCAAAATACCATTCCGTGTTAATTCCTATTTAATTTTTTGTAGCAATTCATTCTGTCTAATGAACTCCAAAGTTCATTCTTTCAAATGAACACCTAATAAAACCAAACTAAATCACATATGAAAACAGAGTTCATTCTGTAAAATGAACACAACACAAAACTTCATTATTATGAAAAAAACAGAGTTCATTATTTTAAATGAACACCAGATAAAACCTATATGAAAATAGGTTCATTCTTTCGAATGAACACCTGATAAAATCAAACTAAATCGCATACGAAAAACAGAGTTCATTCTGTAAAATGAACACAACACAAAACTTCATTATTATGACAAAAAAACAGAGTTCATTCTTTCAAATGAACAGCTGATAAAACCTATATGAAAACATAGTTCATTCTTTCAAATGAACACCTGATAAAACCTATTTGAAAACAGAGTTCATTCTTCAAATGAACACCTAATAGAACCTATAAGAAAACAGAGTTCATTCGTCAAAATGAATACCTATCAAAAACTAATTAATTCAAACCTAGAATGGAGTTCATTCTTTAAGATGAACACCTAACAATTCAAGATCTAAAAACAGAATTCATTCTTTACATGAACACACACAAAAAATCCATAAAAAACAAAGTTCATTCTTTCAAATGAACACCTAATAAAACAAGTAAATCAAGATCTACAAATACAGTTCATCCTTGAAATGAACACACAACAACAACCTAATTCAACTCAAATCTTCAACAACAGCAGCGAAAGACAATAGCAGAGAAAAAAGAAAAAGAAAAACCTAACTAAATCTTCAACAACAGTAGATTAATCTATGACAACAACATGAGTTCGTCTTCATCATCTTCAACAGCATCAGATTTTGGTTCTTCGTCGTCTTCATCATCTTCAACAGCAGCAGCAACAACATCGTCTTCAAAAACAGCAGCAGAGAAAGAAGAAACAAAGTTCATTCCAATCAATGAACGTCGTCATTTTCATCTTCTTCATCATCAACAACAACTCATCTTCATCAGCAGCAGCAACTCATCATCAGCGGCAACAACAGAGACGAAAACATCCAAAATCTTCATCACAAATTCTCGTCGTCGTCTTCATCGTTTCCACCATTTTCAACAACAACAACAGCAACAAAAAATAGAAAAAACACATAAATCTTCATCGTTCATCATCTTCATCATATTCAAACACCAGCAGCAAAACCAAAACAAAAACAAAAACAAAATCAAGAACAGAGAGAAACTAGATCTGAAACTAGGAGAGAGAAAAAGAAAAATATTTCTTTTGTGCTAAGAAATTCCTATATATATATATATATATATCTGAAAGGGTATTTTTGTCAATACAAAACGAAAATTCCATCATCCATGACATCATCCTATGACCAAATTATAATTTCTAGGACCAAACAGTAATATATATATTTTAAAAATGGACCAAACAAACTCTCTCTAATATATTATTTCTAGGACCTATTGATATTTCTTACTTGATTTATTACAAAGAAGTTAGACGACGATTATTAATCTTGGGTTTATATTTTCAACATTAGACGATGATCAAAGATATACAAACACTTTCCCATTGATAATATATGTGGTAACAAAACAATGAATTGTTTCTATTAAAATAACTTTGATATATAATGTGAGATGTAAGATCAAAACTCTAATGATTGACATCAAAAATGTCTGTGCTAATATATATCATATCATAAAAATGAAGAACAGAACAAAAAGTCTCGTTCCATGTAGAATTGTTTTCAAGAACTTGGATGGCCAATGGATCATTCCATCACCTTATCTAAAACTGTTAAACATTATATGATCATATAGATCTGTTTTTCAAAGAACTTAGATAAATGATGGATTATTCCTAGAACTTCTAATACATAATAATCTATCTTATCTCGGTGATTTTTTCAAATTTGAGATCGATGATCGACAGAATGTGTTTCATAGTAGTCAACCAAGATCCTAAATTCTCACGGTTTGGTAGGAAAAAGAAGAAAAATTGTGTGCGAAGAAAGAGAGAAACAAAAGTTGACCAACAAAAATCTGCATTTACTATGTTATGTGGGCATCGGTAACCCGGATACAAATAAAATATCTCCACCGTCTTTATTTAATCATCTAACGGTTGATATGAGGCTGTTAAACCTTGTCAAATTGGAGCCTTTCAAGGTATCTTCCTCATTACATAATTAGAATATTTAAATTTGGAATTACAACATTTAAATGCCTGAAAAAATATTTAAATTAAACTAAATTTGAACAAACAACTACTTAAAAACATGATCCAATTTTCATTTCATAGATTAAATTACATTGATTGAAATAATTAATATTCAGAATTAAACTACATTTAAATAGCTAGAATATAATATTTTTATGCGCAAAGTATAGCGTTTTGGCATGCTTGCAAAAAGAAAAAAAATGTACAATCTATCATATTTAGAAGATCAATAATTTAAAATATGTACGTAATTGAAAATAAGAGGCCTCATTGAATAATACTTGCAACTTTTTCTAACGTTTATCCTCCCATAGGCATACTTTTATAAATTGAATCTATGATGCCCATATAAATTTTGATTTCTTTTTTCATCGTTGTATAATTATTTTGTATACTATGCTTTGTTCTTTCGTTTCTATTTCCAAAGTCTTCTACAAAAGCTTAGAACACCCTCTCCAAAAATTGTTGAGTGTATCACCTTGTCCCACAACTGGATGAAGGCTAACTCTCAAAAAAGCTCTTGTAATTACCGAATCTTCATTGTATTGTATGCCATACTTGCAATGAAATGAAAAGTTTAGAAGAGATAGAAAACAAAGAAAATCTTGAGATTTTGGGATGCTTTGGTTTGAGTTGAAGAACCCAATTTATAGAGAAAATTCAAAAAACTAGTCGTTGGAATGTTGTTTTCTTCAAAACTTCTACCAAAAACGATCTCGACTTAGTTTTTCTTTTTTTTCTATTGTTCCTCATTTTTTCTCTTCAACAAAAAATAACAAGTTGAGAATACAAATAAATTTGGGATTCATCTAAAAATTGAAATCAAATTGAAGGAAAGATAAAATGAAATTAAAACTTGATTGACTCAACTACCTCAAATTACATTGATTTAACGACTTCAAATTCCATTGATTCAACTACTTTAATTTAAAAAAAAAAAAACATAATTGAAACTACATAATTCAATAATGATGATCATTAAGATTACTAGAATAGCCAAAGTTACCACCAAAGTGTTCTACGAGGATAACCATATTTTTATAAAATCTTATTTTGCTTATTAAATATAAACTGCTTCTTCCAATCGAGCAAGGTCTCAACCTCCACGTCCAATAATTCGAGTTCGTGTTTCTCTAAAGCTAAATCCACAGATTTCTTGTTTGTCTCCGCAAGAGTTTGTGAATATTCTTCTTGGGTATCCAATCTTGCCAACTTCTTTGCATTTTCGTCACTAAAATGCTTCAATATGCGGTCGGTTCCATTGTTGATAGTCGATATTTTTGAATCTTCCCTTTGTTGAGATCTTTTCCCTGGTGGTCGATGAAGGCCCTCCTCTTCGTGCCATCTTTGGTCGGTTCTTGCCGGAACGCTACTTGAGGCATCACCACTAGGAGCTTCCGATGACGAATCCTGAGGTTGGTATGATAAACTTATTCGGGATTGAATCCGAGAACATGCTCTTTGAAAAGTCAGTAGGTATTTCTGTGGGAGACAGATTTATCTATCAAAATAGACTTTTCTATGGGAAAAAGATTTGTTTATAAAGTCTTCGGCTTTGGGTCGTAGTAACTCTTAGTTGTGAGTGAGATAAGCTAAGGGAATTAAGTGTGTAGAGTCCTGCTGGGATTCAGAGGCGTAAGGAACGTGATTGTACCTTAATTGGTGTGAGACTTGGTTTGGGCTCAACTACATTCCATCCCGAAGTTAACTTGTAGTAGGCTAGTGTCTATAGCGGCTTAATACAGTGTGGTGTTCAAATCTGGACTAGGTCCCGGGGGTTTTCTGCATTTGCAATTTCCTCGTTAACAAAACTTCTGGTGTCTGTGTTATTTCTTTTCCGCATTATATTTGTTTATATAATTGAAATATCACATGTTGTGCGTAGTTCAATCAATTGTTAAATCCAACCTTTGGTTATTGATTGAAATCGATTGACAATTGAACATTGGTCTTTGGTACCGTTCAAGTTGTTTCTCATAATAATCAGGCTCGCGGATTCCTATCTGTTTAATTTGTTGATTACATTGAGAAACAGAAATATAACTCTTGGATATATTTCCTTGATTGAGTCTGAATGTCAAGTTGATTCTCTTGGAATTATATTGGAGTTAGTCCATACAGATTACCGAACGAAATATTGGGTGTAGTTGTTAGACCCCCGCTATTTCAATTGGTATCAGAGCAGGCAAACACATTAAAGACCTTATAAGTATGTGTTTGTAGCAATCTGACTCTATGGACAGAAGCGTTATCTCTATAAACGTACCGCCAGTCTTCAATGGTTCGAATTACTTATGGTGGAAAATTGTTATGCGTGCCTTTCTTCAAGCGCGTGATTTTCAATCATGGGTTCATGTTGTTAATGGCTATGATCCTCCAATGGTTACAGTAGACGGTGTAACTGTTGCAAAGGATATTGGTAGGTATAACCCTGACAAGATCCTCACTGCAAAGAAAAATTCTGACGACTTAAATGCTCTCATACATGCCATTACCTAAGATCTTCACCACCATGTGACTACGTGCACTCGGTCTAAATATGCTTGGGATATCTTAGAAACCGTATTTAAGGGAATACCTTTGAAAAGGAAGCTAGGCTTCAAAACCTAAATTCTGATTGGGAAAACCTTCGTTTGGATGATGAAGATTCATTTGATGAGTTTAATCACAAAGTGTTTGGAATTGTTAATGCATCTTTTGCATTAGGTAAGACTATTCCTGAAAAGGATATTGTGATGAAAATTCTCAGATCGTTGCCAGCTAGATACGATTCTAAGAAACATGCCATCGTTGAAGGAAATAACTTTGAAACACTTTCCAGAAAAACTCTTGTTGGAAAGCTACAGATTTTTGATCTTGAACTGAGTAAAAGAGAAAAACTTCACATGTCTTGAAATCCCGTTGCTACATCTGACGTAAAGTCTCTATGTCCTGAATTGATTGATACAAAGGATGAGAATTTCTTTAATTCAACTCTTTTACTGTTTGTACAACAGTTAAAGAAAACTCTTAGACAGAGAAAAAGAAAGTCTCAAAAAAAATCTTTTTCAATCAATGAGAAGGATAGAAAAGTTCACAAAGACTATGATAATGGAACTTGTTCCAAGTGCTATAAAAGTGTTCATAATATCCATGGTTATCCTAATAAGGAGGTTAGTGAGTTAACCAAAGCATGGATGGGAACCCTTGACTACTGTTCTGAGGAAGAAGTCTGTGAAAGTTCTCTCACCTACTTTGCTGATAATCACACTTGTCTATCTAACAACTCTGATTATTCCATGATAAACGATCTAACTTCCTCAGAAAAGAAAATTTATCTTTTGACCAAATATCTGTACTCAATGAAGAGTATGTTTCAACTGGAGAAGGAAGCCTGGATTAAAATGATTGATGATCTGGAATGTCAACTGAAAAAATTAAGACAAGAGAATGTGACATCTCCCAATGGTGATTTTAAGAAGAATAATCGATTATCTTCGATAAACTCTTTTAAACCCAATCAGCATACTACTCCTGAAATTATGTCTTTTTCAATCCGCCCTTGTGATGAGAAAAACATAATAAAATACAATGGCACGACAAATCAGTTGTCTCCTTTGTGTAAAAATTAGGATCACCCAGAGAAGGTTTGCACAAAGGTTCTTGAAAAATCTTCTTGTATTAATTTATTTCATCTGAAGAAGAAAAGAAAATATCATAAGAAATCTACATCACTTTCGAAAGAGATATTCTGAACCTTTTATAGTTTGCGAAAATCGATAAACAAGGCTTTCGGAAGAGTGCAAGAAAGGAAAGTGTCTATGCGTGATCTTCCCTCCATAAAGAGAAATCATAAACAAGTAATAACAAAATCATCCTCCTCTTATAAGAACCCACCAGATCCTTTATTGGATGGGAGAAATTACAAGTTGTAATAGGTTCGGAGATTGTTCTTGTTTTTCGATTGGAAAAGAACCATAATCTTCAAGAGGGTTGTGAAAAGATTTTTGTTTCTTCTACTGACTTGTTTCTGTATCTTCTTCCTCTTGTGCTCTAATTTCTGTTATTGAGCCAAGAACCGTTTCTGTGTAAACAGACTACTTAATAAAGTCCTTTTCTTGGGATATCCAAAATTATGTTAGGGTTTTGGTCAAAGGTCTTTTTGGAGATTTATCTCATATCTTCCTCTTTTTAAGTTGGAAGATTTCATTCCTTGATGAAAGCATTTCATTTAATTTTTCTATCATGTCCTCATCAAGTCTTTCAAGTAAAGAAGATGATGCATGGACCATTCTTTTCCCCTCTAAGAAAGTTCATTCCGATTCTTCTGATAGTGAGATGTGTCAAGACAAACGTGATTCCTCCTCAGATGTGAATCCCACTGTCTCTCATTTTGATAAGCTCTTATTAACCATAAATCTCGTCTTGGAACAAGTACGTGCCTTGAAGAGTGAACTCAAATCTTCAACCAAAAGACTTGAGGACAATATGGATAATCTCGAATCCAGGATTGATCTAATCGAGGATGAGCTTAATGATTATAGGGAATATGAGAAGAGTCTTCAAAGTAAGTGAAATGTCTTCCAAGTTCTTACCAAAATAATGTCTAGGAAACTTCTTATGAGAATTTATTCTTGTTTTTCAAGAAGGATAACTAGGGTTTGGAATAGCAAATATTGTGATTACACATAGCTATTGCCAACGATTTTCATCTTGCAATGTTTTAGATTTATTTATTTAAATTCTAAGTTATTTGGAAGATAATTTTGCAGTATTAATCTTTATGGTTTTATATATTGCAATTTTTTTATGGGATATGTGTGTTTACTTTCGTGAACTATGATTATCTCATATGTCAAAAGTTAAGTCTATTGTGCCATTATGCAAATATTGATAAAAGATAGAATGAGCTTTTGAATATTCCGCAGTATTGATCTTTCCCTGATCCACTTCTATGT
This sequence comes from Papaver atlanticum, assembly GCA_023531105.1. Classification (NCBI taxonomy): domain Eukaryota; kingdom Viridiplantae; phylum Streptophyta; class Magnoliopsida; order Ranunculales; family Papaveraceae; genus Papaver; species Papaver atlanticum. Next base: position 3,986,071 of record JAJJMB010008334.1, read on the forward strand.
GAAAGTACTGTATGGCTCCGTAAGTTTTCTTATGTTAAGCATTTCCGATTAAATTAATCATTAAGGTTCTCTTGTGGTTAATTTATTTGAGTTTTTTGGATACAAATTCATGTTTCATGTAATTTGTTTATGTCCAAAGAAATCCTTCTTTTATCGTAAAAGTAAGGTCGCTCTTGTTGTTCTTTCGGGAATGACATTTTATGGGGTAGAGTTCTTAATTGAACTTGTGCTTAATTGACAAATCTTTGTGGGGAGTGCGGCTGTGGAATATTGTAGGAGTTATCTTGTATCTTTATAAACTCCTTGATGAATACACTAAGTTTCGACTATGTGAAATCATCGAAACCAAGTTGATATTGTTAAAGCACTACTCGGTCGAACTCGCAAGCGTTGCTATCTCAAGCTTGTTTGTCAAGTTTAGGTGATCAAAACTATAAGTCTTGATTTCTAGTCTACTTATATCTATGTCTCGGATAGAATGTGTAGTTGATCTTTAGACTTCACGACGTTCATCGATTGAAGACGAAGATCTACAAAGGAGAGCTTGGAGGAACTTCATCAACAAAAGGTATGTGGAGACTAAAACTTATCTATCACTCAGAAGTCTATTCTATTCTATCTCCTATTGAGACTAAGTCGTATACCTATATAGACTTTTATATTATACACATTTGATATTTCGAGCTGAGTTTAACTCGCTTATATCTTTCTCGAAATATATGTTGGAAATATTTTTTCTTTAACTACGTTCATCATTATTCTTGACGAGTTTAGTTGGAAACAATTTATTTGTTGGAAACTAAATTATGAGTAAAAAGGTGATCATGTGAAAATCGCCTTGATACATCTTACATGATTTGTGTGAGACAGTCACTTGATGTAGACTCAGAATGTTTCGTATTGATCATTCGATCACTTGAAAATCAAATGGGAGTTTAGAACAATTAAACCATTGTCTGGATATAGCACAGTATGCATACCAGTATGCAAATTGTTGTAATATGATTCAGGTCCGAGAACCAAGTATGCATACCCGTATGCGAATGGTTTTAACTGTTAAATTCCGGTAACCAAGTTTGCGTATCCATTTGCAAACTGTTTCACCTGAGTTCGGTCCGGAATGACAGTATGTGTACGCGTTTGCGAACTGTCGGACATGACCAAAGTCCGGAACTCTTGTTTGCGTACCCGTTTGCAAACTGATTTGGTTTAATTTTTAAAATCGGTTAAGTATGATTTCATACTCATGAACAAATACATTTATAAATTAAGGAATGAAATATTTGCAAATCGTGGATAAAATGTTCATGTACTGATTCTTTTGAATCAATCCGATTTTGCTTCAATTGTGTCTTATATACTTTTATGAGAATATAAATAATTGAACAACTCTATGAGTAGCACAATTAGATTCATTTGATTATCATCTGATCTAGATGTGTTAGATGAATGTGGTTAATACAAAAGTGTCCATATAGCTAACTTCGGTTAACTGTTATTGAGCCAACTCAATATACACGTTTAGGTACGGTTACCCATATCTAAATGAAGGTATATTTCATTTGTGTGTAACAAGCTAAGACCATCTAACGGTGGAGAGATATTTCTTTGGTTTTAAACAAACTTAGCTTGAATCTTAAATCAGGATTTTATCTAACGGTGAATATTGATTGCTTTGTTTCAAAGCTATCAATCCATGATTTGAAGACTATATAAGGGAAAACTCTAGCAACTCGAAAACCTAATCCCCACACCTTCTGTGTGATACTAGTTGCGACTAGAGTCGATTCTCCTTTAACCTAGGTTTTTCCTAAAACCATTATAGGCTAACGACTTAAAGACTTCATTGGGATTCTGAAGCAAGACCCAACTATTTTCTCTGTAGTTGATCTTACTTGTTCTATCGTGTTGAGTACTATCTTCTCTAAGATTTTCTCGAGATTTATCTCTGATAGGTAAGATATAAAAAGTAATCACAAAGTTCTTCGTCTCATTCTTTGTGATTCCACAATAACTTGTTCTACTACCATATAGTTAAGTTATTGTGAGGTGATTGATATTTCTGGGTTGTTCTTCGGGAATATAAGACCGGATTATCAATTGGTTCCTGTTCACCTTGATTTATCAATAGATGGAACAAAAACTTCATAGTTATTTCTGTGGGAGAAAGATTTATCTATCAGAATAGACTTTTTTTGTGGGAGAAAGATTTGTTTATAAAATCTTCGACTTTGGGTCGTAGCAACTCTTAGTTGTGGGTGAGATCAGCTAAGGGAATCAAATGCGTAGAGTCCTGTTGGGATTCAGAGGCGTAAGGAATGCGACTGTACCTTTATTGGTGTGAGACTTGGTTAGGGATCAACTACATTCCAGTCCGAAGTTAACTTGTAGTAGGCTAGTGTCTGTAGCGGCTTAATACAGTGTGGTGTTCAAATCTGGACTAGGTCCCGGGGTTTTTATACGTTTGTGGTTTCCTCGTTAACAAAACTTCTGGTGTATGTGTTATTTCTTTTCCGCATTATATTTTCTATATAATTGAAATATCACAGGTTGTGCGCAGTTAAATCAATTGGTAAATCCAACCTTTGGTTGTTGATTGAAATTGATTGACACTTGAACATTGGTCTTTGGTACCGTTCAAGTTATTTCTCATATCAATTAGGCTCACAGATCTCTATCTGTTCAATTGCAGATTGTATTGAGAAATTGAGATATAACTCTTGGATATATTTCCTTGATTGAGTCTGATTATCTAGGTGATTCTCTTGGAATTATATTGGAGTTAGTCCATACAGATTTCCTAACGAAATATTGGGTGTGGTTGTTAGACCCCCGCTTTTTCAGATATGTTCTCTTTTAGTCATGAATAATCTCTTT
>JAJJMB010008334.1:3988957-4047947 GCA_023531105.1 Papaver atlanticum
TATTATTGTCAAAGTTGTGATACAATTGAACTTTGATGCTGTGTAATAATACTATGACACTGTATAACAATAATTAAGAACAACTGTTTTCTTATTTTTATGGCTACGGATCTTCAACAACAACAATGCTGAGTTGAACACGTTCAGAATCACTGAAGTACTTGGAGTGACGAACAATTCAAGGAATGTTGAAGAACCAAGGAAATCAAGCATGTTGGATGAGAAGCTACAAAGTATATCTATTTTATAATCCATATGTATTGATAGTTTTGTCACTAAAATTGACAAAGGGGGAGATTGTTAGAGCACTGCTCGGTTGAACTCGCAAGCGTTGCTATCTCAAGCTTGTTTGTAAAGTTTGGGTGATCAAAATTATAAGTCATGATTTCTAGTCTACTTATTGCTATGTCTCAGATTAGGATAAAATGTGTAGTTGATCTTTAGACTTCACGGCGTTCATCGATTGAATACGAAGATCTACTGAGAAGAGCTTCGAGGAACTTCATCAACAAAAGGTATGTGAAGACTAAAACTTATCTATCACTCAGAAGTCTATTCTATTCTATCTTCTTATTGAGAGTAAGTCGTATATCTATATAGACTTTTACATTATACACATTTGATATTTCGAGCTGAGTTTAACTCGCTTATATTTTTCTCGAAATATATGTTGGAAAGCTTTTTGCTTTAACTACCTTCATCTTTATTCTTGACGAGTTTAGTTGGAAAATAATTTATTTGTTGGAAACTAAATAAAAAGTCAAAATATGATCATGTAAAAATTTCCTTGAAACATCTTACATGATTTGTGTTAGAAAGTCATTTGATGTCGACTCGGGATGTTTAGTATTGATCATTTGATCACTTGAAAATTACTTATAAGCTAATAGTTTGTGTGAGATAGCTATTATCGTCTTCTAAGGATGTTTCAATGATTGGAATGAGAGTTTAGAATAATTAACCAATGTCTGGATATAGCACAGTATGCATACCAGTATGCAAACTGTTGTAGTATGATTCAGGTCCTGAAAACAAGTTTGCATACCAGTATGCGAACGATTTTAACTGTTAAATTCCGGGAACCAAGTATGCATACCAGTATGCGAACGGTTTTACCTGAGTTAGGTCCGGAACGACAGTATGCGTACCCGTTTGCGAACTGTCGGACAAGACCAAAGTCCGGAACTCTACTTTGCGTACCCGTTTGCAAACTGAGTTGGTTTAAGTTCTAAAATCAGTTAAGTATGATTTCATACTCATAAACAAATACATTTATATATTAAGGAATGCAATCTTTGCAAACCGTGGCTTAATTTTCATGAATTGATTCTCTTGAATCAAATCCGATTTTGTTTCAATTGTGTCTTGTATACTTCTATGAGAATATAAACAATTGAACAACTCTCTGAGTAACACAATTAGATTCATTCGATTATCATTTGATCCAGAAGGGTTAGATTAATGTGGTTAAGACAAAAGTGTTCATATGGCTAACTTCGGCTAACTATTATTGAGTTAACTCAATATACACGTTTAGGTACAGTTACCCATATGTAAATGAAGGTATATTTCATTCGTGTTTAACAAGCTAAGACCATCTAATGGTGGAGAGATATTTCTTTGATTTTAAGCAAACTTAGCTTGAATCTTAAATCAGGTTTTCATCTAACGGTGAATATTGACTGCTTTATTTTAAAGCTATCAAACCCTGATTTGAAGATTATATAAGGGAGAACTCTAGCAACTGGAAAACCTAATCCCCACACCTTCTGTGTGATACTAGTTGCGACTAGAGTCGATTCTTCTTTAACCTAGGTTTTTCCTAAAACCATTATAGGTTAACGACTTAAAGACTTAATTGGGAAGCCAGACCCAACTATTTTCTCTTTAGTTGCGTGTTCTGATCTTACTTGTTCCATCGTATTGAGTACTATCTTCTCTAAGATTGGCTCGAGATTTATCTCCGATAGGTAAGATATAAAAAGTAATCACAAAGTTCTTCGTCTCATTCTTTGTGATTCCACAATAACTTGTTCTACTACCATATAGTTAAGTTATTGCGAGGTGATTGATATTTCTAGGACGTTCTTCGGGAATATAAGACCGGATTATCAATTGGTTCCTGTTCACCTTGATTTATCAAAAGACGGAACAAAAAATTCATAGGTATTTCTTTGGGAGACAGATTTATCTATCAGAATAAACTTTTCTGTGGGAGACAGATTTGTTTATAAAGTCTTCGACTTTGGGTCGTAGCAACTCTTAGTTTTGGGTGAGATAAGCTAAGGGAATCAAGTGCGTTGAGTCCTGCTGGGATTCAGAGGCGTAAGGAACGCGACTGTACCTTAATCGGTGTGAGACTTGGTTAGGGATCAAATACATCCAATCCGAAGTTAACTTGTAGTAGGCTAGTGTCTGTAGTGGCTTAATACAATGTGGTATTCAAATCTGGACTAGGTCCCGGGTTTTTTATCCATTTGCGGTTTCCTCGTTAACAAAACTTCTGGTGTCTGTGTTATTTCTTTTCCGCATTATATTTGTTTATATAATTGAAATATCACAGGTTGTGCGTAGTTCAATCAATTGGTAAATCCAACCTTTGGTTGTTGATTGAAATTGATTGACACTTGAACATTGGTCTTTGGTACCGTTCAAGTTGTTTCTCATAATAATCAGGCTCACGGATTCCTATCTGTTTGATTTGCTGATTACATTGAGAAACAGAGATATAACTCTTGGATATATTTCCTTGATTGAGTCTGACTGTCTAGTTGATTCTCTTGGAATTATATTGGAGTTAGTCCATACAGATTGTCGAACGAAATATTGGGTGTTGGTACCTCAAAATTACTACCCCTTAACAGGGCTAGGGAGCCCTTAAAGGGGAGCCAAACCCAACATGAAACATGGGGACTAAAGTCCAAGTCCATTAAGAAATATCCATATGGAGGAAATATAAGGAGGGAATTGATGGAAAAGGAGAAGGTTATATTAGAGAAGGGATGGCATTAACAGTAATTAAGGAGGTTTAGGACATGTGGCATGATGTCATGAAAGGAAGGGCTTTTGGGAATGTCTATATAAGGAGGTATGTTGATACATGAAAATTATTACCCCTTAGTATGGGTAGAGAGTCCCTGAAGGGGAGCCAAGCCCAACATGAAATATGTGGACTTGGGAGCCAAAGCCCAAGTCCGCTAAGAAGTATTCACAAGGAAGAGAGGATAATAAGGGAATTAATGGGAAAGGAATGACATTAGTAGTAATTAAGGAGGTTTAGGACATGTGGCATGATGTCATAAAAGGAAGGGCTTTTGAGAAAGTCTATAAAAGGAGGTACATAGTACAATGGAAAGTAAGTTCTCTCTCGTACCATTCCTATAAAGTGTTGTCATTTGGTGGGACTAGGACGGGTAGGACCAAAATCATATTCACCCCTCAACAAGGTACATAGTACAATGGAAAGCAAGTTCTCTCATACCATTCCTAGAAAGTGTTGTTATTTGGTGTGACTAGGACGGGTAGAACCAATATCAATTTCACCACTCAGCATTTGGCGACCACACCCGGAGGCTCGTGCCTAGCTCACCATGACGCACCTAAGAAGCACTAGCTCAAACGCGCTAAAAAATCAATCGGCCAATCAACCAGCTAATCTCGACCAATTAATAATAGAAAATGAAGATAATGAAGAGGAAATATTAGCACAAGGCGCGATTACACAGTAGGCAGCACACGAACCCAAGAACAAAGAGATAGGAGTAGCACAGGGAAAGCTCATACAACAAACGACTCAGCCACCACACACCTAACCTCTAACGCTACAAGACATACAGAAGGAGCTGGAGGGGCGCGTACAAAGGAAACGAGAGTTAAAAAAATGGAAGAAACAAGCTACGATAAAAGACCAAGGTACCCCCGAGGGAACAACGACAAGTAAAGGACATAAGGATAGCAAGCCGACGACAATGTCACAAGAAGCCGTGGCAAAATACCTAGAGACAAACTACCACGTGGTAAAAAAAAAAAACGACGCCGTAAGCAGTCCTTACCTAGCAAGTATTAGCGAGTACCAATACCCAGAGGATTATACATCACCAAAATTCAGGGTATATGATGGACAAGGGAATGCGCGGGAACATCTTATCCGATTTTTGTCAGCAATGAATGATAGGGCTTCTGACGGAAAGCTATGCTTAAGAAAATTCCCCAAGTCACTCATAGGAACGACGTTCACTTGGTGCGATAACCTAAAGGCAGAAAGTATAGACTCATAGCAGACCATGTCCGCCCTCTTTCTCAGGAAATTTTACTCAGCCAAATGAAGGATCACATCAATAAATTTGAGCAGGTGCAACCAGCGGGTAGGAGAAGAAATAGGGAAATACATCTTTCGATTCCGACATCTCACGCTGGACATCCACGAAGATATCAATGAAGGAGCGCTAGTTGAGATTTGCATATGAGGAATGACATCCGCCTTTAAGAGGATCCTGATCAACTTCAGGTGACAAACGGTTGTCGAGATGGAAGAGGCAGCAGAGAGGATCGCCGACTGTGTCGAAGAGACGCATATAGATCACCCCTGGCACCACAAAATCAATGTAGTCTCCGAAGCACCACGTAATGTAAGACTCAACGTCGGTAAGGGAAGGAAAGACCTGTTTTAGATCACCGAGGGGAACCTAGGAGGAACCAGAGGATCAAGACGAGACTTCAACCCTCTACCTCCTCTACCGTGCAGCCGAGAATAGATAATTGAACTTATAGCTCCCCACAAGCTAGCAGCTGACTAATCCAAGATATTAACTATAAAATGAGGCACTAAGGATCTAAGACGTCTATTTAAGAATTCATTTAGAAGTCCTAAAAAAAGATTAACCCAAATCTAACCCCCTCCAAAATAAATACAAGAACTCCTCTCAGATGTTACATGTATAATAATGATTTGGTTTACAAATAGAATATACAACAAAATAAACATAACGGAAGCTAACCAACTAACGGACTCAACTCCTCGAAGCATCCAAGAATTGAACGATCATCGCCACGTGCACATCTGAATCTGTCTCTAAAACTAAAAGTGCGAATTGAGTGAGCACATCATCCCTAAAAGGGGTGCCCAGTAGAAATAACAACTAACTTTCAAATAATCATTAATATGTTTTGAAGACAATGCAGGTTTTGTTGAAAGCCGATAAATCATGAAAAAACAGAATAAGCATAATAAAATAATAAGTTGTACGGAAATATAAAGTTCTACCAACCAATCATTCGGCAAACATTCACAACAGAAATAATAGTTGAGTGATGTCTTCCTTCGGAGTAGCAAGACATGACTGTTGCGGATTCTTCAATGATCATTAAAGTACCGTGAGGTTTCAAGCCTCGAAGTTATAAATGATATGTACCTTACCAGTACCTTATTCTACGCGCACTCTACATAGCAAGTATCCAAAAAAACTAATGGTAACAACATTATATCCGATAGAAGTGCTTACACACCAAACCGCCCACGCATAAATCCAACATCATATATAAGATTCTTAACATCATTCTCTCTAAATACCAAAACATAATATAATAGCTTTTAAAAGTAATTTATAAGAACAATAAACATCCATGTATGAGACATGAGTTGCCCGTACAGAAATAGGGAATATATTGACCAAGACCAGGCTTATATAATATTGCGACTCTGACCGCCCTAATAGATTTGCATAAAATAGATATAACCTTTGGGACACACATCTCACACCAAAACACAAGGAAACCTTCTTCCTTACATGCTAACAATAAATAAAGATTGTAACCACTTTCCAGTCAATGGAAAGAATCACATTTTGAAAATAAGTAAATACTCCCAAAACACATATATTAGTTGTTTCTAAAGATCCAATCCCACCCCAAAATGTAAAAGAAAACTAGTTTGTAATACATACACATATCATATACTAGCATAGATATGCATGCCTTTCGCAATATAAATAGATTCATAAAATAATAATGAATACAATAGAGTTCGTTATCGATTCCCATCTCTTTTGATGACAAGCCTCGCATACCTCAAGATGCTCATTTCACTGGTTCATCCTTTGAATCGATCGTTGTTAATAAAGAGTAATTGTTATTCACATAAGCACTCTAAGAATTAGCCAAAAGGCTCACACAAGGCTCATAACTTAATCTCATACAATGCTCTAGTTATAAACTAAGTGAACTATCTAATGGTTCTAAGCACGTTTATGATTCTACACCTTTTTATTATCTATCTTTAGCACATCTAAGGGTCTATTAGTTCAATTGGATTGGTTCTATAATTCATTAGATAAGTCTTATGAATATGTTCAACTTTGTAGAAGGAACCAAAGGTCAATTCGGATCATAAGGGGTCCAAAATGTCAAAATAGGAAACTAGTTCTAAGTCCAAGTCCACTAAACAAACCCATTAATCCAAGGCCTGGTCAAACTGGTCAACTAACAGTCCAAGAGCTCAACTAACAGTCAACATCTAGGGTTAAGTCAAAGTCCAAGTCTTAGTTAAATCAAATGGTCTACTTGTCAAGGTCAGGTCAAATGGTCAATGACCCAGGTCTACTGACACAGTGAGTCAAACTAATTTGACTCAGATTAACAGGGTTAACTCAACTCAGTCAGATTAACTGAGTCAACTAAGCAAACTAGTCAGACATCTGACTGGGATGACTAATAGACCAAAAGCAAAGCTGTACCAGAACAAGATCAACTGAACAAAAACATACCATGACTACAAACTCAACCTAAACCTACTTCATACAATAAAGTCTTCTTCTTTATAAATCCAATATCAATCTATTTAACAACTATAATTCCCAGTACAACACTAACATATGCACTTCAACTAAACTTTAATATCATTTCAACATCAACTTCTTTCCACATTGAATCTCAATTCAAACACCCTTGCAATATCCTAACATTCATCTAACTCTTCAATCCAGTCATTACTTCACAATATTAACACCAGCTGTAACTTTAGCTCCATCTCTGCACATTAATCACCAACAGAATTCTATAAATCATCCCCTACAATTATCATCAATTCTATCTTCATCAGATACCCTGCATATAGAACAACAACATCCTCTTCAGTTATAACCCTTGTATCTCACTACCAACTCATCTTCACATATGCCATTAACACCCGCAATACCCATATCCTTGTAACTTTAATTTAAACATAATAACACCTTCATTCCTGCCATTCAATTCTCAACACAACCACATGCCTATCATAATTCAACACCAACACTGACTGTCTTAGTCTATTATCGACTCTGCTCTAACTATAACATCTTCACTTGCAGTAATAGTTCAACAACAGACCACCAACCTCTTCCATGTACTCCACAATACCACAGCAACAACCCTAATCACCACCACTTGCAACAATTCTAGTTTCAAACACCTCTTCTCCCACCTGTTATTTCCCTTCAATTCAAACTATCTCAACTGAGACCATTCTCAAATCCATATACCAGCACCACTACATCCAGTAACTCAAGTTCTAGTCAATCACCACCACTAAATCATGTATTCAATAACCAAACACCACATGCAATCCCAGCTTCACACATCTCTATCAAATTCATTTCAATTCTCAATTTCTATTATCTCAAACTCAAACCCTAACATCATACACATAACCCTTCTTCTCAGTAAAACCCTAAATTAATAATTCAACTTCAATCACCATCATAATCATCTTAATCATCACTCGAACCGAACTCAAACTCAATACTTTGAGAAACCCTAACTCTAATTCAAATAACTGAGAAACTGAAATTAAACCCTATATAATCATATATACTTCAATCAAACACAAACCCATCTATAATCTAACAAATGACAACAATTTCATAAAGAAATTTCAATAAATTAGAAACCTAATTTAACCTCTGATTTACCTTTTCCGATGAGGTTGAATTCACCAATTTAATCAATACTACTCTCAAAAGCACTTCCTTAATCTTTATCATCTTCTCTCGATCTCAAAACCTTTCCTAATCTTTCCTTCATCTCAAGAACAAAAACCCTAACTTCGATTCAACATCAACATTACCTTCTTCTTCTCCTAGAACTCAAACAACCTCAGTTCTAACTTCATCTTATTCGATTCATCATGCTACCTAACTTTCTATGAATATCTCACACATAAATAACTTATTTCTTCTGAACTGAGATCGACAGAGAGGAGAAGAGGGGGAACAGAGAAAAAGAAGAAAAGAGAAATAAGTTCCTCTTCGATCGGTCCAGGGATAAGACCAAGGAATATTACTGATGCGCCCAAAAGGTTGGATAAGGGCAGCCAGGTCGGTCGAAAGAAAAATTACTATTTTTCCCTTTATACTCATCCGATGATCACTTCTTCGTCTGATATCCAATTGACACGTTCGAGTAGTCTATTTCACATAACTTTTCGAGATCTATCTAGTGGCTCTAGTTCCGTATCTAGATCGTTGTTAGATTAGTTTTTATTAATTAAGTTCATCTCTAATTAATTGAGTCATTAGCGGCTAAATCGTCTCTTGACTGGTCTAATAGCGTTGACGAGCTTAAGGGTCCCTAAAGAACTCTTGGAATAGTGGATAACGAACAAGGAAATCAAGCTACCACCGACAGTACTGGATATCAACTAGCTAAATAAAAGCGCGACCAAATACTGCCATTACCATCAAAGACTAGGCCACCCGACAGTAGAGTGCTTCGCCATTAGAAGCATCTTTGACCGCAAACTCGCAGCTGGAGAAATGGAGGTAGCAGAGCAAGCAATTGAACGCGACCACCTCCCTCACCATTAAATCATATTTGGGAGAGGCATATACAAAGTAAGCATACTGGCGAGCGGAAAGACCGCAGTTTTCCCTTTGAGAATCCAGTAACAAACAATGATATCTCGTAACAAAAGGCAAGTTGTATCCCACTTTGTCTCCTATGAATGATAATTTATAATAACAAACAGAGGCATTGCAGAGGAAAATGTATCGACATTACAATATATAAAAAGCTACGGGATGCATAGACACCCGGTCTGCTGACGAATCTACAAAAGTCTACGGGATGCATAGACACCCGATCAGCAAACGAATTTACAAAAGGCTACGGGATGCCATGATATACGCATTTATGTGTCTAATTTGTCTACAATTCTCTATATTGTTAGTGCTCATTTTTGTACTTATTATGGTGTTTTATGTTTGTATGGGTATTTTTGGAGAAGAAACATTTTTGGAGAAATCGGCTCAAAAATTACTAAAGGCACCCAAACTTTGGATATGGGCACCCCCAATATGGATAAGGGGCGCCCGATGACTTTTGACGCCCCAAGCAGTTGGATAAGGGCCAACTTTGTCTTCCACGTTTGAATTATTTTTTAGCGGGAAGCTGGTTTTGCAGAAAAAACAACATTAGGGTTCGTGAATTGGGAGTGATGTAGCGAGACTAAATCGCTGAAACTCGTTGGGTATCTTCCTTTTGGCCTTACAGGGCTGGTAATGGGTTTGGATTTGTTAAAAATTGGCTTCAAAATCGGTGAGAAGAAAACATAAGTCACGGGATATTTCTGTTTGAAAATTGAACGTGAATCAGTGAGATTAAAGGGATGGAATTCGTTGGTCTAAGCCTGTTAGGATCAAACAGGACTCGTAAGTCCTTTGGAATCGAGAAACTATGAAAGAATATGTGGATTGGACAAAACAGAGTACACGAGTAATATTGGGGGTTTTCTTTACTTCTGCTCATGTTTTTCTTTGTGCGGAACGAGTCTACAACATGTTTAACCTCTTAAGGATCGTGAAAGAGTTAAATAAGGAGAGAGTCAATTGCTGCAGATACGAGATGAAGATAAAACAAGAAATTATTCCCTAAGAATAAAAGAAAAATATCCCGAAGATTTTCTCTTAACTGTGAAGATTTGGGAGGAGTTAATGGAAGATATTTGTGTTGTTGCATATAAATATGAAGGGAGGAGACCAAACAGAGGAGGACGGGGAGACTGGGAGAAAAATAGTGCTTACAATCGAGAGAAACTAAAGTTCCAGGAAGTTCTGCTGCTGCTGCAAACTCAAGAACACGAAGAACAAACACCTGCAAAATACAGTCGCAGAAAGTGCCGTTAATCAACTACAAAACCATTATATCGTATACAGTGTTGGTTGCAGTAGGACATTCGCAACAGAACTATTGTAACATCTTGGTGGCTAAAAATCTTTAGCGTCTGGAAATCATTGTAAGCTATTTTAATTACTTTTTGAATACAATGAATAATCAAAATTTCTCCAGTTTTCGATTCATGAGTTGCTAAATTATTTTCTAGAGTTTTGGAGGAAGCTATTTTTGATATGTACTATCAATAGTTTTATTTCTTAGACAATAATTACTTCATTATTTTTGTTATTCATGATTAATAATTTCTCTTCTAGAAATGCGTTATTTTAATTGTTCTGGACAGTTTTTAAACTGTTGATCTTTTATAAGCGAAGGAGGTTATATTTTTGTATAACAACGAAAGTCGCGTGCACACACCAATTGCATTTTTCGTCTGGCACCAATTCTAGGAAAACACGTGGTTTAGTAAGGTAAACCCTTTGGGCGTTATCACCCGAAACACCGTAAACCTCAGCCTTGTACCTGCGACCAGTCTTTGACTGTAGGTATATTTTTGCTATAGGTAACCCAAGCTTACCTAAATTAGTGAACCCCAACATTTTCATGTGCACGATTTCTTGCTAAACACTGGTATTTTTGTTTGTGTATGCGCCGTTGGATAGGGGTAGGAAATAGACTTGAGGAAAATGACATTTTTAATTTAAGTCCAACCCGTTACACAGATCTAGGTAATACTTCTGTTTTTTCCGAAATGGGTGATGAGGGTGAAGTCCCGCCAACCAAAACCCTTAGGGACCGTTTGAACCCATCTAGAGTAATGCATGACCCTAGTGTTGTTTTACCGGCTATTACCGGTAAGTTTGATATTAAACCTAGTGTAGCTGGTGGTTTTTTGACAAGGGAAAAAACTTGTAAAAATTGCCTTTGAACCCACACCAGAGACATATCTATAATTATATATGTACTAGAGCTTCACCCAGCTGAACTCTCAGTATTATATATATATATATACTCCCTCCGTTCCACTTTAGATGATGTTTTTGGAGTTTTCACGCAGATTAAGAAATGGAGAGAGATATGAAGATTTTCCATCTATACCCTTGAGAAAAGTTTTCAAACATTAATTTCTATTAGTGTATTTAAAAAAAAAACTTATAGTTCCAAGACAATATGTAAGGGTGTAATTGGTAGTTTTGTGGAAAATTATGAAAACTTTCAACTATTGTGGAACAAAAAACTAACCCTAAAACATAATCTAAAATGGAACGGAGGGAGTATATAAATTCCTGATCCGACATCAAAATTATAGATTCGTTCTTCTACATCATATTCTGCAAGAGAATTGAGAATGCGTATCCTGCTAATGGCCATACTGGCCTTCAAAATGCCTGTAAGATTTTAGAGCTTCACCCAGCTGAACTCTCATTATTTTATGCACGACCATATGAATTGTCATGCATTGATAAGTCTACACTGATGCTGCAATTATAAATATTCAGAATAAGCTACTACGCTATTCTAAATTACCATAGCATAATATTTGGAATATTACTTCGAGTCGCAGAACTTCCACGGATGAATTCATCGAATATGTTTTTTATGCTACAAACGAAGTGCCAACGCCAACATGGCCACACTCCATAGCCAGGCTAATCTGGTTGGGTCTCATAACCTAACCACGACCACCAATTTCCTAGCTATCCAACTAGCTAGCCAGGCCATGGCCACCAACTTCCTAGCTATCAGACTAGCTAGCCAGGCCGTGGCCACCAACTTCCTAGCTATCCAACTAGCTAGGCAGTCCACAACTATCTTGCCTCTCAGGCCACGACCTCTCTGTCTTCAGGCCTAACCTATCCTGGCCACGCCTCCTTGTATATTAGCCTGGCTAACTATGACCGGTCCGGCAAGTAAGCATAATAATTGTGCATTACAGAGTTGCAGGCCAAGTCAGTGTGCAGCCAGAATGGCGCAACACTGCATAGACTGTCAAGTGCTAAGAATGGCATAACCCCACAGGGCCAGTAAAGCGCAAAGGTAGCGCTACACTGTAAAGACATTTGGCTAAGTAATGAAGCTTATTGTCCGACACAATGAGGCTTCATTGAGGGATTGTAAAGACATGGCTAAAGTTGACAAATGCAACATACGATGTTGGCATTGATGCATATCCATGGAATTGAGTTAGCCCAAACTCAAGGATAACGCAAGAGTGAAGAATAGGCTAAGAGTTGGTCTATAGCATTAGTTCAAGGCTAGCCAAAGCTTGAACAGTGCAAACAAGCAAGCAATGCAAGAGTGGCATTGTTATTGTCAAGCAAATTGGTTAAGTGAAGCAAATGACGCATGAGACCCTAGAATGAGCTTAAGGAGTTGGCCTTAGTGATTGAAGCACAAGGATTGTACGTGCTTTAGCTTAGAGCAGTAAGCATGCAGGGGCAAGGTGGCTGAGCATTGGAAAAAGGAAGAATTCGGTAAAGCACAATAGTTTTGCAATACGGCTCAAGTGACGGTTACAAGTTGGTTACGAGCTTCACAAGCATGCAAATTATGTGAGACAAAGGAGAACAGTTATAAAGTGAGTTTATAACCATGTGGGAGTGTTCATAACCACCAAGGACAGGTGTGGCGTCAATTGGCTAGACAACTCAAAAGTTAGCAGTTGAAAAGCAATGTAAGCGGTTATGGAAACTACCTGATGGGACACATGGTTGTTCCATGCATGTGCAAGTGTTGTGCACATTTTTGGATAGTGAGTTTGGCATATAAATAGTCCTAAGGAGTGGGAAAATCAGTAGGCTTACATAGGAGAAAGTTTTGTAAACATGTAGTCTCATACTTGAGAGAATAAGGCATCACCAAGAGGGTGATGGCCTGTTTAGTCCATGTGATGGACTGTTTGATGTAATCTTCCTTTAGTGAAATAAAATGGGTTTGTTGTAGTATTCTATGTGTTCATTGTGTTGCTGATTTTTGTAAGAATTGATTAAGTACATGGCAGCACCTCTTATTCTTATGGGGGCATGAAGAGTTAGAGAGAAAGAAGAAAAGACTTCCGTTGTGCAAAGCCTTATGAGTGAAGGCAGATACGTACTTTGATGCGAGTATGCAAGGCTGAGTGATTGTGGGTGAAGTTGATTCACTGAACCTCAATCATTGCCGGTTATGTCCCATGAAAATTTTAGGCGATTAAATGGGCATGTGACAGCAGGTATCAGAGCTGTGTTAGGGGACACAGTTTCTGATTTTTCTCTCTTTTACTCAAGTTAATGTCATTTGTTTGTCCAATTCAGTGAGGAATTGTTTGGGTTTCATTAGTACGGAGACTAGAAGAAGGTTGTCTTGTGTGGAAAGATCAATTGGAATGAACTTTGAAGCTTGAAGTAGCAACAGTCCATGAAAGTTTGTGACAAAGGTGTCAAAATTCCAGCCCAAAGTGTTAGGCGAACAAGCGAGAAGCATTGGAAACCGGGTTTTCAAGTGATTGCATGACAAAACTGAAGAGTATCCTGACTTCTATGGTGCAATTCAGGTGTTTAAAGTCCATGTTTCTCACAAGTATGTGAAGATTATGCATTTAGAATGCATTATTTCGTAGTGTTATCAGTAACGAGTATATTACCACATGTAATGTCAGTTGTAATGGGAATTTCGTGAAAATTCCTGAATGCAAAGATGTTGATGGCCTTTGCAGTGGCAAAGTAGATGAAGAACCTGTCTATGCGATAGATTGAAGGTGTTTTCATCGTAGCCAATTGATAGAAGATTAAAGTTATCTCTCTCGAATGCATGTACCTTGGTGGTAATGCAAAGTCTGGTTGCGAACCAGCATGTTTGTGGCAATGTGATGCCATGAAAGAAGAATTGGATGGCCAATTCTTATCTAGCATGAATCTTATGGAAAGGCTGAAGACAGAAGCGCAAGTTAGGAAAAAACCGATATGCGATAGATTGAAGGTGTTTTCATCGTAGCCAGTTGATGGAAGATTAAAGTTATCTCTCTCGAATGCATGTACCTTGGTGGTAATGCAAAGTATGGTTACGGACCAGCATGTTTGTGGAAATTTGATGCCATCAAGGAAAAATTGGATGGCCAATTCTTATCTAGCATGAATCTTATGGAAAGGCTGAAGACAGAAGCGCAAGTTCGGGAAAAACCGATACACCACGGTCTTGCGTTTGAAAAGAGTTATTCGTTGATGCTAGATGCGCACAAGGAGTGTGCTTGCACCTGGTTTATGAGTGGGATCAATATGCTTGGACAAGGGTGTCCAAAGACCTGCATTTGATCATAACCACAAGCGGATGTTCTTGTCGACTACAAATCAACAATTGTTGCTACTGAAGTTGATTTTGGAGAAGGGGAAAGACAAGAGTAACCAGATGTGCATGGGCAGTAAAAATGAGTTCCAAGTTTGAAGAAGAATGCGGTATTCTTACTTCAAGGAACGTAGGCAGTGGGTGCCTCATTTGCAAGGATTGTGGCCTTGTTAAGATTGTCCAAGGTATTTGTCCACGATAAGTCATTGAGTGATATGACTTTGCTGAGCTCTATGGTGATGCTCAGAATCACCAAGTTAAGTCCGTTCCAGTTGTGCAAAGGTGCACAAGTTTGTGTCAAAATTTGGGTGTTAATTGGCATAGCAGGAATGCAACAGTAGCATGTGCCAAATAGGATTTAGGCATGGACAAGATGCATGATGCATTTGGAGGTGCAAGTTAGGCTAAATTGTGGATGCGGGAAAGATAAGGACAAAGTAGTGGTGATGCATGATAATGGCATGAAGTCATTTTTGGAGAAATCTTCATGAAAGCTAAAGCAACATGATAGCATCAGTTTGAAGGAGTATTCAACTAAGTGTCAATTATATTATACTTTGTTATGGGAGTTGCATAAGAACATTGATAAGTAGAAGAGTGCATGTGGCAAAGAGAATTGCTACATTAGGGACAATAGGTGCTGTCTCGCTTCCTTTGTTGCTTAGAAGCGAAGATGAAGTCAGTATTGCAAGGCTTGTTAGTTCTTACAAGTTGCAATCAGTTGGTGCGAGTATTTGCTCAAGTTTGAGTATACTTTCAGTTTGGGTCGAATGGACCTTGGTGTTGGAATGAAGTCTCTCTATGTAAGGTAGTAGTGAATGAGGGTATTTGAAGTGAAAGATCTTTCCTCTTTTGTTCAAAGTAAGGCTAGTTCTCTTGGAATATGCTACATAGCATATTAAGCCAAAATATGCAATAGAAGACGCTGAAAGTGAAAGAAGCAAATAGAGGAGTTGGTGGCATAGTCGAGTTTGCTGTTGAGAGTTACATGGAAGTGTGATGGCATATGGCAGCGATAGCATGGAATAACGCAGCAAGAATGAAGATGTAAGTCCATCAAGTATATGAGTTAAGAGTAACTCATTGTTAGGAAGAACATGATGTTGTTTTTCCGCTACATTAAAGTGTAACAGTTTGAAAGAGCAAGTGATGCTTAAGTTGCTGGTTTCAAAGGCGCGTGAAGAGGATACTACTTTTGAAGTGACGGTGGAAAGCCCCAAGTATCCTAAGTCATGACTATACCAGAGTCATGCATTTCAATCAAGGTGTTGCGATGATGCAAGAACAGCGAGGTACTTATTCTTTGGCATACAAATGATGCAAGTCCAAGAAGGTGAAGTTTGCAATATGATTTGGAGGCCAAATCTAGTGAAAGTGTTGATATTTGTAAGGTGCAGCAAAGGCTATAGGTTTTGACGCATACCAATAGTGGTACGGAATCATAAAGTGCATACCTTAAGGCATGGCATGATTTGGTGTAGGTGCATATGATTGAAGATGAGGCCAAGTCTTGTATAAGTCCTGTTATGTTCCGTGGTGCAACTAAAGTCGGAAAGTGAAGGCAAAAGACCATGGAAATGATCATTGTAATCAGTTGGGGAGAATCATTACTTGTGTACACTTAGGCACAAATGATTCATACGAAGTTCAAGCCTAATTCAAGGAATTGGCTAAGGAGAATTTAAGTTTGCATTTGAGTATTGATATACGGCTTGAGGCAGAGTTGGGACGTAAGCGCAACGTAACAATAAAGTTCAAGATCAGTAGGATCAATGGCAAGGCAGTAAAGCTAAGTGATGCTGATGCTAAAGCATAGAAGTTGGTTGAAGGCGTTTTGTAAAAGCTAGCAAAGATTGCTGAATTTCGGAAAGGGTTCTGAAAGTGCATGCAGCGAAGATTGAGACCAGTATATAGAGTATACTTGGTTGCGTTCAACGAGGGCGTTGAACGGATTAGGTAGGGGAGTTCTATGACCGGTCCGGCAAGTAAGCACAATGATTGTGCGTTACAGAGTTGCAAGCTAAGTCAGTGTGCAGCCAGAATGGCGCAACACTGCATAGACTGTCAAGTGCTAAGAATGGCATAACCCCGCAGGGCCAGTAAAGCGCAAAGGTAGTGCTACACTGTAAAGACATTTGGATAAGTAATGAAGCTTATTGGCCGACACAATGAGGCTTCATTGAGGGATTGGCAAGACATGGATAAAGTTGACAAATGTAACATACGATGTTGGCATTGATGCATATCCGTGGAATTGAGTTGGACCAAACTCAAGGATGATGCAAGAGTGAATAATAGGCCAAGAGTTGGTCTATGGCATTAGTTCAAGGCTGTCCAAAGCTTGAACAGTACAAACAAGCAAGCAATGCAAGAGTGGCATTGTTATTGTCAAGCAAATTGGTTAAGTGAAGCAAATGACGCATGAGCAACTAGAATGAGCTTAAGGAGTTAGCCTTAGTGATTGAAGCACAAGGATTGTCCGTGATTTAGCTTAGAGAAGTAAGCATGTAGGGGCAAGGTGGCCGAGCATTGGAACAAGGAAAAATTTGGTAAAGCACAGCAGTTGTGCAATACGGCTCAAGTGACGGTTACAAGTTTGTTACGAGCTTCACAAGCATGCCAACTACGCGATACAAAGGAGAACGGTTATAAAGTGAGTTTATAACCATGTGGGAGTGTTCATAACCACCAAGGACAGGAGTGGCGTCAATTGGCTAGATAACTCAAAAGTTAGCAGTTGAAAAGCAATGTAGGCGGTTATGGAAACTACCTGATGGGACACATGGCTGTTCCATGCATGTGCAAGTGTTGTGCACGGTTTTGGCTAGTGAGTTTGCTATATAAATAGTCCTAAGGAGTGGGAAAATTAGTAGGCTTACATAGGAGAAAGTTTTATATACATGTAGTCTCATACTTGAGAGAATAAGGTATCACCAAGAGGGTGATGGCCTGTTTAGTCCATGTGATGGACTGTTTGATGTAATCTTCCTTTAGTGCAATAAAATGGGTTTGTTGCGGTATTCTATGTGTTCATTGTGTTGCTGATTTGTGTGAGAATTGATTAAGTACATGGCAGAACCTCTTATGCTTATGGGGGCATGATTAGTTAGAGAGAAAGAAGAAAAGACTTCCGCTGTGCAAAGCCTTATGAGTGATGGCAGATGCGTACTTTGATGAGAGTATGCAAGGCTGAGTGATTATGGGTAAAGTTGATTCACTGAACCACAATCATTGCTGGTCATGTCCCATGAAAATTTTAGGCGATTAAATGGGCATGCGACACTAACCATGGCCACGGCCTCCCTGTCTTCTGGCCTGGCCACGGCCTCCTTGTCTATTAGCCTGGCTAACCACGGACATAGTCTCCTTGTTAGCCGTCCTTGCCTGTCCTAATCACGACAATGACCTTTTTTCCCCTTACCTGTCCATTGGCCACGGATATCTTATCTGTTGGCCTGACCATGTCTTTGGTTTAGCCATATGGCCACGGCCTCCTTGTCTTCAGGCCTAGCCTATCCATGGTCACGGCCACCTTGCCTTCTGGCCTAGCCATGTCTCATCCTAGACAAGCCATATGGCTACGGTCTCCTTGCCTCTTAGTCCGGCCTATCCTAGATTCTTAGTTATCCAACTAGCTAGTCAGGCCACGACCTCCCTATCTCCCGGCTTGGCCTATCTAGCTAGCCACGACCACCTGGTCCCTAGCCTAGCTAGCCACGACCACCTTGCCTCTTAGCCTGGTCATATATTTGGAAATGGCCTCCTTGCCTCTCGTCCAAGCCTAGCCATATGGCCACGACTATATTCATCCAAGCCTAGCACCCATGTCCATGCCGACTCGGCTAGCTATCAGTTAGGTCGCGCCCGCGCCATGACTTAGTTAGCCATTAGCTTGGCACCTGTATCTTGGTGAATTATTATAGTTAGTCATTTACGATGCCGAACTCGTTAGTCACATATACTCTTGGATTGAGTTGTCTCTTCAAGCTATGCCAACAAAGACTGGCTAGCTTAGGCTATTACTCAGTCAAGTATCGTGACAATCTAGACAAGACTAGAAACAAGTCCATGATTCTACTAATTCCTACAAGAAATCAAAACACGTTACATGGGGGAATTATTTATGGGTATTGGTCTGGTGGTTTATAGCAATGTGCGACATGGCAACATCCCATGATAAGGAAGTTACAAGTAGTGGTAAGTAGTTAAAGGAAGAGGCTAAGTAATGGAGTGATGGTTTACGGGTTTCCAGAAACTTCTGGCGTAACCATACCATTATCTCTACTATTCCCATTTCTCCACCTCTCCAAAATCTCCACTACTTACAAGGAAATAGTGAGTGTTCCCTACAGCCATAAATAGACAACTTTGTCTATTCAGAAGACGGAACAAGCTTATCATTCCCAAGCTCTTCTTCTTCCATAGTTCAATAACCTCACACCCAATTCAATCACCACTGATTTCCTCAACTTTCTTTGCTTTCCCTCCCTTAAGATCAACCCATTTTCTCTCTTCGTAACTGAAGCAAAACGTGAACGGCCAACTTCTTGGTTTAGGCTCGTCTTGTATGATTTTGATTTTCGAACCTAAAGAAAGTACTTTGACATTACATTGTTTTACATTGGAGCGATTTTTTGGTATTAGCAATTGGCGACCACAGCCGGAGATCAATCTCTCGGCTACAGATTTAGTTCTTCAATTTTCCGAAGGAAAAAATGAAATGGTGGATCTTAGGTCTAGTTCGGTAACTAATCCCAATGCAAGCTCAGCAGCCACCCCTAATCCAAACAACACCGGTGGCGGATCAAGCTCAGAAGACACTCCTCCTCCTATCGCTGAGGATGACAAGAACGAGGAGAAGGCACCGCCAACCATAGCTGATTTGATGAAAAGGCAAGATACTTTGGCTGAAACGCAAGTAGCCATGGCTACCACTCATAGGAAATTTCTCACCTATATGAAGACTTTAACGGAGCGGTTAACACCCGAGCAGCGCTATCACCAAATGGAACAAGCTGGGACCGCATCTATCGGCTGAGCCAGCACCTCCAGAGTCAACACTCAGGAAGATGATGAGGTATGTATTATCCCTAACCACAAGTCAGAAAGGAGCCAGCTACAACAAAACTTCATCACTCGGGAAGAGCTCGAAAGGCTCCTACAGAACCGTGGAAAAGAAGGTTCTCATTCATTCCATCAACACTAGCCTCCCTACCCAATAGATATCCAGAGGATTCCACTGCCAAGAGGGTATTCATCTCCTCCTTTCTCATTATATGATGATATCGTAAATGCCAGAGAACATGTCTCCCGATTCCTGGAGTCATTAGGAGAGCATGAGTATAATCTTGTGCTGCGACTCAAAGAGTTCTCAAAATCTCTTACTGGGAGAGCTTACACCTGGTACAACAATATTGCCCCCAACAACATCTCTAGTTGGTCTCAGATCGTTAATATATTTTACAAAAAATATTTCTTTATCTCGGAGCAAATCACACTTTCAGACCTGGGTAGAATATTCCAAAGAAATAACGAGCACCCAAATGACTTTGTGAAAAGTTTCCAGACTCAAGCTCTTGACTGCCACGATCAGAATGTGACTGAACTACAATTAGTGGAGCTCTATATCAATGGTATGATCCTTGTCTATCACGCCTTGTTAGAAAATTTACGATTCCAAACCTTCTCTGAGTTACATGAAGCTGCTAAGCGGTCGGCAATGACGGCTCCAGCCTTGTTGGAGAGAACAAGGCCCGCCAGAAAGGAAAGTCGTGGAGACACTCGCGGAGATAGGAGCCTAGTAAACAAGCAATACTATGATCAAGCATCCATAGGTGTTGTCACCGACGAAGGGACTAAGAGGAAGGATACACCTCAGTCGACATCGCAGACTAAGCGTTCTGCATCAAATCTAACCAAAGTTATGCGCCAGCAAAAACAACAACAACAACCAAAAGCAGACCCAACATCTCCAGGTTTTTCCTTTCCCATGGAGGAAGTCCTCGAACTGTTAGAAGTATAGATACAAGACGGATCCATCAAGTTACCACCAGTGCGACGTTCACCAACTTCCGAAGAAATGTCAAACCTGAAATATTATCGCTTTCACAGATTTGTCAATCACCCCACTAGTGAATACAACATCTTAAAGCGCATCTTTAAGGAAAAAATAGATTCAGGAGCACTGCAACTGGGGACTAAAGGTGTTTACAAAGACCCCCTCCATGTCAGGAATTTTACTCTTTCCAGAGACTCGGTCAACAAAACTGTCAAATCTATGATGGAACGTATGTGCGGGATTCTCTACCTCTCAATAGCACAACGCAAAGATATTTTCTCCGCCCTTAATCGTGCTGTGTCTGGTAAGCGTTTACTCTTTGTTGAAAAAGATACTTTGGAAGATGTAGCTGTCAAACATAATGGGAAGACTGGCTGGGGACTTCTCACTACTGTTTGTCTCAAGGATGCTGAATTTGAGTGAGTATTAATCGATGCGGGGACCAACGTCAACATCATCACTATCAAGACTTTGAGGGCGGTAGGGATCCCCAGACATGAAGGTACCTATTCACCATCCATAATCAAAGGTTCTGAAGGAAGTTCCAAAAGTGCATACGGTCACATCACTCTTGAGGTAAACATGGATGATATTCAGACGTATGTTAAGTTTCACATTATCAAAGAAGATCTGAATTATGACATGGTACTGGGAAGCCCATGGATTCGCAATAACAAGATGAAAACAAGTGAACCTTCTTTGGCAACAACACCTCCAAGACTTTCCAATAAGCCGGCGAATCTCGAGGACGACCTTTTAGACGAATTTCGCCGCATAGTGCATTTGGATGTGAAGCAGTTACCAGGAGAGGACGTGGGGTCATATGTCCACAGATTCCGTGCACAAGTAAGTCACGCTTATCTGATTTCCTCACAACCAGCTGCCCCACGCACGATCAAGACTTGGGGACTTGACCCGGATGTCAACCCCAAGATGACTCGGCAATGTGAATGGGAAGCTAATCCTTTTCAATATTTTATTAAGTGGGTAGGAATTGTATCTGCCGAAAATAATAAAACTATAGTAACCCAACTATCCTTGGGATATGCGATAAGCCTTAGGTACTAAAGCCTAACTCCTTCCAAGTCGGAGACATGGTCAAGAAGGTTACTGCCTCACCAGAAGAAGAGCCATATCTAGTCATTGAAGCTATATTAGGTGGTTATTACAAAATCATCAACACCAATAAACTAAAAGGGGTGGTCATACATGGCAAGTGGCTCGAAGCATTCAGCGCTTAAACATTCTACCATCGCTTTACAATATTTCCCTGTTTTCTGCAACCTTTGTAATTCCTCCAAAAATGTTTGCATTCATACTTAGGATTTCCATTTATTAGCCAAGCAAAGTATTATTCCTTTTTCAAAATACCTTTGCAAGTCATTCAAAAATCTCTTTACCTACCGAAAAATCCCACAGAAAACAAACCATATGTTTTAGATGCATATGCAACTTTCAATTCCTGCCAAACCTCGTGGCCACCTTTACTCACGTACACGGCCATCCAATGTCTTCGCTCGAACAAATGGTCATACCTTCTCCAACTTGGTCGCGGCTATTATCAAAGAGGGTTTCCTAACCAGTCTATTAAGACATATCCTTTATGACATCGAAAGAAAAGATAAGTATTCACTCTTTGTCTTATGAATTTCCAATCTTCTGTACTGTCAATGTCACCATCTAGTGCATACCACGAAACATTACTATTCTGCGCTAAGCAGGGGACTTAATGTAGAAGATGTTTTTTTGACAAGGGCAAAACTAGTAAAAATCGCCTTTGAAGCTACATCAGAGACATATCTATAATTATATATGTACTAGAGCTTCACCCAGCTGAACTCTCAGTATTCTTTATATATATGTTTATAAATATGTATAAATTCCTGACCCGGCATCAGAATTATAGATTCGTACTTCTACATCATATTCCGCAAGAGAATTGAGAATGTGTATCCTGCTAATGGCCATACTGGCCTTCAAAATGCCTGCAAGAATTTAGAGCTCCACCCAGCTGAACTCTCATTATTTTATGCACGACCATATGAATTGTCATGCATTGATCAGTTTACACTGATGCTGCAATTATAAATATTCATAATAAGCTACTACGCTATTCTGAATTACCAGAGCATAATATTTAGAATATTACTTCGAGTAGCAGAACTTCTACGGATGAATTCCTCGAATATGTTTCGTATGCTACAAACGAAGTTCCAACGCCAACATGGCCGCACTCCATAGCCAGGCTAATCTTGTTGGGTCTCATAACCTAGCCATGGCCACCAATTTCCTAGCTATCCAACTAGTTATCCAGGCCGTGGCCACCAACTTCCTAGCTATCCAACTAGCTAGCCAGGTCGTGGCCACCAACTTCCTAGCTAGCCAACTAGCTAACCAGTTCACGGATACCTTTCCTCTCATGCCACGACCTCCCTGTCTTCAGGCCTGACCTAGCCTGGCCACGCCTCCTTGTCTATTATCCTGGCTAACCATGGCCACGGCCTCCTTATCTTCAGGCATGTCCATGGCCTCTTTGTCTATTAGCCTAGCTAACTATGGCAGCGGTCTCCTTGTTAGTCGTCCTAGCCTGGCATAATCACGACAACGACCTCTTTGCCCCCTATCCTGGCCATTGGCCACGACTATCTTATTTGTTGGCCTGACCATGTCTTTGATTTAGCCATATGGACATGGCTTCCTTGTATTTAGGCCTAGCCTATCCATGGTCACGGCCACCTTTCCTTCCAGCCTAGCCATGTCTCGGCCTAGACTAGCCATATGTCTACGGCCTCCTTGCCTCTTAGTCCGGCCTAGCCTAGCTTCCTAGCTAGCCAACTAGATAGTCAGGATACGGCCTCCCTATCTCCCGGCTTGGCCTATCTAGCTAGCCACGACCACCTGGTCCCTAGCCTAGCTAGCCACGGCCACCTGGACCCCATCCTAGCTAGCCACGGCCACTTGCCTCTTAGCCTGGTCATATCTTTGGCAATGGCCTCCTCACATTTCGGCCAAGCCTATCCATATTGCCACGGATATATTTATCCAAGCCTAGCACCCATGTCCATGCCGACTCGGCTAGCTATCAGTTAGGTCGCGCCCGCGCCATGACTTAGTTAGCCATTAGCTTGGCACCTGTATCTTGGTGAATTATTATGGTTAGTTATTTATGATGCCAAACTCGTTAGTCACACATACTCTTGGATCGAGTTGTCTCTTCAAGCTACAACGACAAAGCCCGGCTTGCTTAGGCTATTACTCAGTCAAGTATCGTGACAATCTAGACAAGACTTGAAACAAGTCCATGATTCTACTAATTCCTACAAGAAATCAAAACACGTTACATGGGGGAATTATTTATGGGTATTGGTATGGTGGTTTATAACAACGTGCGGCATGGCAACATCCCATGATAAGGAAGTTACAAGTAGTGGTAAGTAGTTAAAGGAAGTGGCTAAGTAATGGAGTGATGGTTTACGGGTTTCCAGAAACTTCTGGCGTAACCATACCATTATCTCTATTATTCCCATTTCTCCACCTCTCCACAATCTCCATTACTTACGAGGAAATAGTGAGTTTTCCCTACAGCTATAAATAGACAATTTTGTCTATTCAGAAGACAGAACAAGCTTATCATTCCCAAGCTCTTCTTCTTCCATAGTTCAATAACCTCACACCCAATTCAATAACCACTGATTTCCTCAACTTTCTTTGCTTTCCCTTCCCTAAGATCAACCCATTTTATCTCTTTGTAACCGAAGCAAAACGTGAACGCCTAACTTCTTGGTTTAGGCTCGTTTTGTATAATTTTGATTTTCGAACCTAAAGAAAGTACTTTGACAGTACATTGTTTTACCTTGGAGCGATTTTTGGGTATTAACACCTGGGATAATTGGCATGCTACGTAAGTTTAGGGGGGTAGAGAATGAGAATCCATATACCCACATCCGTGACTTTGAGATGATTTGTGACACCATGAGTTATCCGAATGTTTCCAAGGACGTTCTTAGGTTACGTATGTTCCCTTTCTCTCTTGAAGAGATGGCCAATGAGTGGTATCACATTATTCCTTCTAAAACAATCACTACCTGGGATGGACTTGTAGAGGCCTTTGTTAAGAATTTATACCCATACCACAAAACTGTTGCTGTGCGACAGTCTATTCAGACCTTTAAGTAGAAATTAGGTGAACACCTACACGATTATATAGAAAGGTTTAATGAGTTCTTATACCAATGCCCACATCATGGATTTGATAAAGCCCACATTGCCCATATTTTATATGAGGGCCTAGATAGTGAAACCAGAATGCAGGTAGAAACAATGAGTGGTAGAGAATTTACCCATAAGGACCCAGATGTATGTTTTGACGAGTTTGTTGAGCTAGCTGAAAAGACTCGTGAATGGGCTTCAATGAGAGAGCACGAAATAACTAGGAACCCTATCCATAGGGTCAATAGAGTTTATAATGGGTCTGATATCCTTAGGCTTCTAGAGGCCTTAGAGATGAACCAAGGGTCCAACCAGACTATGAGCTATAACAGTGAGCCCAGAACCTATCAATGTACCATTTGTGGTGATCAAGGTCATATTGGACCTCACTGTCCCCTGTTTTACCCTAGTGAAACTACTCATGACCAGGTTAGTGTCCTACATGGTGGTATGAACTCTAAATATGAGAGTCGACCCAAGTTTGATCCCTATTCGAATACCTATAACCCTGGTTGGAGACATAACCTTAATTTTTCGTGGTCCAAAGGTGCCCATCAGGGTGGCCCATCTAGAAACCCACCACCAGGTTTTTCTAGGAACCAAGCTCAATTCCAAGAACCGAGTCCAGTTGATAAAAAGGTATCATCTCTAGAGGAAAATCTAAACCTCTTTATTGAACGTAGTGTTATAAACAATGCCGAGGCTACCAAAAATATTAACCTTTTAAGTCAGAGGTTTGATAACTTTGGTCATAAGTTCGATTACTTTGTCCTGACGAGTCAACGGTACCAACAAAATAGTGACCGAGCAATTAGCAATTTAGAGACTCAAATAAGTCAACTTTCGAACCGGTTAAATGATAGGGGAAACGGGACATTTCCTAGCCAAACGACTCCAAATCCGAAAGGAGTTAACTAGGTTAATGGATAAGGTAGTTCTAACCACAATGAAAATATCAAAGCACCCTTAGGAGTGGTAAAACTTTAGAGAACTCGGTAGAACCACCCAAGGACAAAAGTCCAGTTGAAAAAGAGACTAAGGTTGACCAAACTTCGTCTAAAGACCCTAATGTTCCTGAGAGTGCTAAGAGTCCAAGTGAGGAAGATATCCCCGATAGAGTGTACATACCACCTGAACCATTTCCTCGGAGACTCGCTAAGAAAAATCCTAGTACATATGATGAAATCCTAGACATCTTTATGCAAGTTAAGATCAACCTGCCCTTGTTAGATGCAACAAAACATGTACCGGCTATGGCCAAGTTCCTAAAAGAGATGTGCATTGTCAAGAGAGATGCAAGTGTCCATAAAAAGTCATTTTTGACCCAACAAGTTAGTTCCATAATCTCATAAAAGTACCCAGTCAAATTTAAAGATCCTAGTTGTCCTACTTTCACATGTGTTATAGGTAGTCAAAAGATAGAATGTAACACCTCGTGTTTTTAGCATGGCGCATGCTGAAAGATGCGCCATGGCCTGAGATGAAGCTTCATCCAAAGCTTCCGCTGCGTAGGAAAAGGAACATTGGCCCTTGGACAATGCGTTGACAATGTTCAGCCATCATGGCTGGACATTGGGTTGGCAGTGGACAGCCATCACGGATGGACATTGGAGTGGCGTATGGGCCAAAGTCGGAAATACAGCTATCACGGCCCTTCACTGGACCTGGCTAAGGAAATATTCAGCCATCACGGCTGGACATTAGAACTGGTATGTGAGCCAAAACTGAATGTACAACCATCACGGCTGGATATCGGGTTGGCAGTGGACATCCATCATGGCTGGACATCGTAGTTGGCATTGGAAATGAACGGCCATCACGACCTTGGGACTTGGTGAATGTTATTTTCTCCCCTTTCCTAAGTTGTAGAAATGGTAAGTTAACATATATAGGGAGGGGTACTTGGTTGAAGGTGCATATACGGACCATGCACCAAGTAAGATAGCCTTGGAAATGTACAACCATCACGACTGTACATTAAAATGGCTTATGGACCAAAGCCGGAAATACAGACATCACGGCCCTTCACTGGACCTGGCTCAGGAAATGTTCAGCTATCACGGCTGGACATTAGAATTGGTATGCATGAGCCAGAACTGAATGTACAGCCATCACGGCCGTACATTGCTTTTGGACAGGGAGTCATGTGCGGCCATCACGGCCTTGGGACTTGGTGAAGTCATTTTGGTCCCCTAATCAAAGTTGTAAAAATGTCTTTAAAACATATATAGGGAGGGGTAGTCGGTTGAAGGTGCATATGCGGACCATGCACCAAGTAAGCTTCATAGCTTAGCCGGAACAGTGTAAATGATGTCTAATCCTCATTTATAGTTACGTAGACTTGCCAAAGGGACATAGGATGCTTAGGCATCACTAGGCCATGCCGCAGACCAAGTATTCATCACTTGAATGCATATTGACGGAACGGCCCAAACGGACTAGGCCATTACCATTTAGTGTTTGGCTACGGCCTTACACACGAGTTGGCTTAAGCTTCTGTCCCTTCGAGGATGAACTACGGTCTATGCTTGATCCCTTTAGAGTAAGGAAGGGTACGTAGGCATCCGCAATGAGTTGCAGCATTTATGGTCCAGCACGTTGGCCCCTCATATCATCTAATCTCGGTAGCTCGATGCAAGAGATGATTGTGGCCAAACTTGATGAGGCTTAGTTGCATGCCAGTAAAGGATGCTCATACTTCCTATCAAGCTACACAGAGTTGGTAAGAGAAGCCAATAATGCACGCAATATGCATTGGCCTTGGCCTTATGGTCTTGTACCCTTTTACGGACAAGGGTAAGATTGGAACGGTGTGAAAGATAAATTAGCTGCATCATGCTTATGGAGCATGCTTGTAAGGGCAAATGAACGTGCATTTTCCTAGTTTTAAGGCCCGAATCGTAGCATCATCATGGCGCATAGGGGAAGTTATGGCCTGTGCTCTCAGGCGCGTTAGGCGTGACTTTTCCGTTCCGTCACAGTTGGTATCAGAGCAAGTTTCGAGAAAACTCTAGGGACTGTGAGTAATGGACTCGTCAAACGAGCACTTTCCTTAATGGGAACTTAAAGTTTGAGAGTAGGACAAATTTTACTCGGTAAAAGTTTGTAACTGCTATGCCAGTTACTTTGTGAATCGAGTTGAGCTTATACAAATACTGTGAGTTTGCCTGGCCTAAGTGGCACTCCACTTACGAGTGGATATCCGTAAGACCGTCTAGGACGATGGGTAGACAATGAAACTGATCATCCCCACTGAAAAAGTGTGGGTACAACAACCTCACCCAATAATTCACTTAGCAATCTGTATGGACTAACTCCAATGTACTTTTAAGAGAATCAACTATACAGTCAGACTCAATCTTAATAAAAAGTATATCAAACAGTTATATCTCAATTTCTCGATTCAATACTTACTCAAGCAAATAGAATTCTGCGAGTCTAATTGAATACAAGAGAAATTAACTTGAACGGTACCAAAGACCAATGTTCAAGTATCAATCAATTTCAATCAACAACCAGAGGTCGGATTTCCCAATTGATTGATTCAACGCACAACCTGTGATATTTCAATTATATAACAAAATATAATGCGGAAAAGAAATAACATAGACACCATAAGTTTTGTTAACGATAAAACCGCAAATGTAGAAAAACCCCGGGACCTAGTCCAAATCGAACACACACTGTATTAAGCCTCTACAGACACTAGCCTACTACAAACTAACTTCGGTATGGACTGTAGTTGAACCCCAATCAATCTCATACTGATCCAAGGTATAGTTTCGCTCCTTACGTCTCTGATCCCAGCAGGATACAACGCACTTGATTCCCTTAGCTGATCTCACCCACAACTAAGAGTTTCTACGAACCAAAGTCGAAGACTTTAATAAACAAATCTGTATCACACAGAAAAGTCTACAAGAATAGATAAATCTGTCTCCCACAGGAATACCTACGAGTTTTGTTCCGTCTTTTGATAGATCAAGGTGAATAGGAACCAATCGATAACCCGGACTTATATTTCCGAAGAACAGCCTAGAATCATAATTCACCTCACAATAATCTTAATCGACTAGCGAAACAAGATATTGTGGAATCACAAACGATAAGACGAAGATGTTTGTGATTACTTTTCTATCTTGCCTATCGTAAAAATTAATCTCGAGTAAATTTTACAATTATACTCAATACGATAGAAACAGCAAGATCAGATCACGCAACTACAGAGAAAATAGTTGGGTCTGGCTTCACAATCCCAATGAAGTCTTAAAGTCGTTAACCTATAGGGTCTCGGTAGAAACCTAAGGTTAAAGGAGAATCAACTCTAGCTTATACAACTAGTATCACACAGGAGGTGTGGAGATTACCTTTCCCAGTTGCTAGAGTTCTCCTTTATATAGTCTCAAAATCAGGGTTTGCAATCTAAGTTACCTTGGTAACAAAGCATTCAATATTCACTGTTAGATGAAAACCTGATTAGATTCAAGCAAATATCTTTCAACCGTTAGATCGAACTTAGCTTGTTATACAAAAATGAAATATACGTCATTTAGGTTTGTGTAACCGTACCTAAACATGTACAAGTTGTTGGTTCAACAGTAGTTAACCAAATGGTTAGCCATATGAGCACTTTCATATCAACCTTATTCATCTTCACCATAACTAGTCCAAATGATTCAAATGAACTAGTTCAAGAGCTGTTCAATTGCTTAGATCTTATAGAAGTATACAAGATACAATCGAAGCAAAATTGGGTTTGATTCACTCGAATCGTTTTATGAACTTTATAGCCACGGTTTGCAAATATGCATTCCTAAATTTATATAAGTTTAAGTTCATGAATAAACCAATTTTATAAAGTTACACACTTAAGTATGCGTACGGGTATGCGTACCTAAGTAACCGGATTTGAGTTTGTTTTAGTTTCCAAACTCAGCAGAAATTCACGGACGTGAACTTTCCGCCAGTATGCGTACGGGTACGCATACTTAGGTAACTGGATTGAGTTGGTTTTGATTTCCAAACTCAGCAGAAATTCACGGACGTGAACTTCCACCAGTATGCGTACGGGTACGCATATTTACCCAGTCTTCATCAACCATTTAGTACACACACAAGTATGCATACATTTGGTTCCCGGTTTTGGACTTATACACTAATGCACGAACACATTATATGCTTATATCCAATGATGGTTACATGTTCTAAACTCTTTATTTCAATCATTGAAACATTCTTAGAGGATGTTAAATAAAGGTTATTCACACACTATTTTTCATCAAAGCAATTTTCAAGATATTTAAATAATCAACATGACTTTTGTCACTTGTAAAGATGAACTTGGTCAAAGAGAAAGCTTACCAACACATATTTTGATAAAAAGATAAGCGAGATAAACTCGTCTCAAAATAGTAAATGCGTATAATCGAAGTCTATATAGAAATACGAATTTTATCTCAAGATAGGAGATAGAGTAGATAAACTTTTTGAGTGATAGATAAGTTCAAGTCTCCACATACCTTTTAGTCGATTAAGTTCCACCAGTTCCTTGAGTAGTTCTTCGTCTTTGTATGATGAACGTTGTGGAGTCTAGAGCTCAACTACACTTTCTATTCTAGTCCGAGACTTAGCTATAAGTAGCTAGAAATCTAGACTTATAGTTTTTGCAACTAAACTTGAAAACAAGCTTGAGATAGAAACGCTTGCGAGTTCGACCGAGCAGTGCTCTAACAATCTCCCCCTTTGTCAATTTTAGTGACAAAACTATCAATACATATGGATTACAAAATATAAACTTTGCATCTTCTCTTCCACATGCATGATCTCCCTTGTTCTTCAACATTACTCGAAATCTTCATCACTTCTAAGTACTCCAATGATTCCAAAGGTTGTAAGTTCAGCATCATCGTTGTTGAAAATCCGTAGCCATAACAATGAGAAAACAAAAGCTCTCAATCATTGTTACACAGTGTCATAGTATTATTACACAACATAAAAGTTCAATTGTATCACAACTTCGACAACAATACTATGGTGATATGTATCACTCCCCCTTAGTCAATACTCCATCTCACATGGAAACCACTCCCCCTTACATAATGATCTGAAAACCATATTTATTTGTAGTGTGAACTACACATTAATTCTCCCCATTTTTGTCAATAAAATTGGCAAAGGTACGAAAACTAGTGGGATCCTAATGAAATTTCCATAGAGACATTTCATGACCAAAAGAAAGCACATATCAACTTTTTAGATGCAATCATATAGCCGAAACTAAATGCATTCATCAATGAGTTTATAAAGATACAAGATAACCCCTACAATATTCCACAACCGCACTCCCCACAAAGATTTGGCAATAAAGCACAATTTCAAATAAGAACTCTCCCCCATATAATGTCATTCCCGAAAGAACAACAAGAGCGACCTTACTTTCACGAGAAAAGAAGGATTTCTTTGGACAACAACAAATCATAGAAGAATATGAATTTTTATCCAAAATACTCAATTGAATTAACCACAAGAGAACCCATGATTAATCCAATTGGAAATGCTCAACATAAGAGAACTTATGGAGCCACACAGTATATACATAAAAAATATGGATCAGGGAAGATCAATACTGCGAAATAAACAAAGATTCATTCTATCTTCCATCACTATTTGCACAATGACATACAATAGACATAATCTTTGTAAACAAAAGCTCATCCTTTCTTCCATCAATATTTGCATAATGACATAAAAGGCTTAACTTTTGTTTTTGTCAAAAGTTCATTCATTCTTTTATCAATACTTGAATATCGACATATGAAAGACTTAACTTTTGATAGCGTATGGGACAATCATAGTTCACGGACGCAAACACACATATCCCATAAAAAAAATTCAATATATAAAACAATAAAGATTAATACTGTAAAATCATCTTCGCCGTTAGAAGGTGGAATCAATCTTTTTCGCATAGGTTTACACCAAGAATAGCTACCAAAGGCATATAAAAAGATTTTCTTGACAAAGAAGAACATACAGAGTCATTAACGACCATGCACCATAGTTCACAAAAGATGATTGTGAACATTCAAGAATTCCATAGCAATGTGTACTATTGACCATTCTTGAACTACTTTCTTTGTGATTCACCAACATCATTCTTTTAAAAGCTACAAATGAGCTTAGAATAGGAGTACTCCAAGAATCCAAGTTCCCAAGTCCAAGAGAAATGGAACAAGAGCGACAAAACGGAGCAAAACACTCAAAAACAAGAGACGGAACAAGGACCAATCTTAACTCATCCAAATTCAAGAATTCTCGTCTCTATTTTGAAGGGAATTCAAAAAGGAAGAGAATGCAAAAATAATGAGGTAATTCTGAGTACGGACGAAGAAGTTATGGCCAAAACAAGTTTACCGAATATCGACGCCTATGGTCAAGTATGCATACGGGTTTGCAAACGAATTTTCGTGACCTGGAGCAATATGAAAACGGGTATGCGTACTAAAACCCCTGGATTTTGATTTTAAATGATGGTATGCATACCTGGTATGTGTACCATGAAGTCCAAACATCCTGAACTACTATTTTCAAACCTAAATGTTTAAGGACATTTAAGAACCTTAAACTTAGATCAAGTTAGGTAGAAATGAACGATAAGAAAGGTACGTGGATCATTATAAGTACTTTAAGCAAATAAATATAAGCACAAATCTTGCTCAAGTTTATAGACATACCTTTTTAGATGAATCCAATCGAATTCTACATCCTTACCAAACATAATTTGTGCGCCCCAATTCTCGTGCTTCCCTCACCGTATACATAGCAGGGCATTCCTTTGTGAGGATTCACTTACAATACACTCAAGTTGTGTTGAGGTGAACAATGTCTTGCTCACCACAAGTGACTTTTGGATTATCATGAAAGAGATCGCTTTTAGAACCTTTCACATCTAAATCCATCTTTCCAAAGAACTCTTTAAGTTCCAACATCATGGATACTGCCTTCTCCATAGTCATGGAGTTTTCTGGGAGATCATTCTTTTTAACACTCAAAGCATCATTGACTTTTTTTGGAACCCACTTATGAGTGCGTTTAGAAACAACCAGAACCTTCTTCCCATTAATCTCTTCAAGATTTCTCGAAAGAGAATTGGATTGACTATTCTTTTGCAAGTTAGTCTTTCTCCAATTGGGAGCATCGGATCTTATCTTCGTCTTTACGAAGTTATCCTTTTGATAACCATTACGATCGTTAAAAGGCTTCGTATAACGTTTATAGGCAAATCTAGGTTCATCACAACAATGATTCCTTTGCCTAAAGGTTGGAAAGTTACAACCTGTAATGTTAAGGGGATTAACGTTAGCATATGATCTTGGTTTCACAACTTCTTGTGATGCCCAAACAAGAACATCATGAAGTTTCTCATTACTTATACGAAACGACATCTCATTTCCAGGTGACCTTTATTTCCATAATAGTGGCAAACATAAGGAATGTTCTTACCTCGATCTGTATGTGCTGACTTTGGAGGTTGATATACATTGCTCTTTCGAACCTTAACTGCCGGTGAAGGTATTTCACTTTTGCCATCAGTGGAAACCTTTTGTTGAGAAGAATCACTAGCCTTGGACAAATTTTACCTCTTTGTTAATACTTGGAGCATCTATTCCCTTATAGCCCAATCCCCGTGTATCACGATGATTTTTACTTGCTCCTAGCATAGTAGTTAATTTGCTTAAACTAGTGTTGAACTTTTTCAAGTCATCTTACAACATCTTGATTTTATCAAGAGCAGCAGCTAAATCATCCTCAAGGCGTTTTTATCGAGCGAGATAAGCGCTTTCTCTGTCATCAAAACTTGATAGCTGTTCTGCAAGTTTCTCTTCCAACAAGAAATATTTTTGATAAACATTATCACATTCAATTGACTTCATACATAGGTTTTCCTCAGAATCCTTGAGGATCGATTCGTTAGAGCGATTCGAAACATAAACACCTGCGTAACATCTTCTCAATTTCTTGTTTTCTCGACAGAGAGGAGTCAGAAGAGGTGTGACATGAGAAGTTGTCATCTTTTTCTTTTCAACGAATTCAAAACCTTCACATACTCTAAGACTTCCTCATCAACATCTCTTTCAATATCTGAATCACCTTCATCAGAAAGTTCATCCAACTGTTCTTCTAGGTGTGTTTCCCAGAATTCAACAGGTTCTACATTAAGAGAATGTTAGATACTGACCTAGATGTGACAGTTCTCTCAGGTGAATCCAAGCTTCGAAAATCATCTAGTAATTTCTGAACTGGTACATTATTAGAGATAGTCTCGTCCATAATCAGATCGCTACAAACACAGACTTATAAGGTCTTAAACGTGTTTGCCTACTCTGATACCAATTGAAAAAGTGGGGGTACAACAACCTCACCCAATAATTCGCTTAGCAATCTGTATGGACTAACTCCAATTTACTTTTAAGAGAATCAACTATACAGTCAGACTCAATCTTAATAAAAAGTATATCAAACAGTTATATCTCAATTTCTCGATTCAATACTTACTCAAGCAAATAGAATTCTGCGAGTCTAATTGAACACAAGAGAAATTAACTTGAACGGTACCAAAGACCAATGTTCAAGTATCAATCAATTTCAATCAACAACCATAGGTCGGATTTCCCAATTGATTGATTCAACGCACAACCTGTGATATTTTAATTATATAACAAATTATAATGCGGAAAAGAAATAACACAGACATCAGAAGTTTTGTTAACGAGGAAACCGCAAATGCAGAAAAACCCCGGGACCTAGTCCAGATTGAACACACAATGTATTAAGCCGCTACAGACACTAGCCTACTTCAAACTAACTTCGGTCTGGACTGTAGTTGAACCCCAATCAATCTCACACTGATCCAAGGTATAGTTGCGCTCCTTACGTCTCTGATCCCAGCAGGATACAACCCACTTGATTCCCTTAGCTGATCTCACCCACAACTAAGAGTTGCTACGACCAAAAGTCGAAGACTTTAATAAACAAATCTGTATCACACAGAAAAGTCTACAAGAATAGATAAATATGTCTCCCATAGAAATATCTACAAGTCTTGTTCCGTCTTTTGATAAATCAAGGTGAACAGGAACCAATTGATAACCCGGACTTATATTCCCGAAGAAAAGTCTAGAATTATCAATCACCTCACAATAATCTAAATCGACTAGCGAAACAAGATATTGTGGAATCACAAACGATGAGACAAAGATGTTTGTGATTACTTTTCTATCTTGCCTATCGGAGAAATTAATCTCGAGCCAATTTTACGATTGTACCCAATACGATAGAAACAACAAGATCAGATCACGCAACTACAGATAAAATAGTTGGGTCTGGCTTCACAATCCAAATGAAGTCTTTAAGTCGTTAACCTACAGGGTCTCGGTAGAAACCTAAGGTTAAAGGAGAATCGACCCTAGCTTATACAACTAGTATCAAACAGGAGGTATGGGGATTACCTTTCCCTGTTGCTAGAGTTCTCCTTTATATAGTCTCCAAATAAGGGTTTGCAATCTAAGTTACCTTGGTAACAAAGCATTTAATATTCACTGTTAGATGGAAACCTGATTAGATTCAAGCTAATATCTTTCAACCGTTAGATCGAACTTAGCTTGTTATACACAAATGAAATATACGTCATTTAGGTTTGTGTAACCATACCTAAATGTGTACAAGTCGTTGGTTCAACAGTAGTTAACCAAATGGTTAGCCAAATGAGCACTTTCATATCAACCTTGTTCATCTTCACCAAAACTAGTCCAAATGACTCAAATGAACTAGTTCAATAGTTGTTCAATTGCTTAGATCTTATAGAAGTATGCAAGACACAATCGTAACAAAATTGGTTTTGATTCACTCGAATCGATTCATGAACTTTATAGCCACAGTTTGCAAATATGCATTCCTTGGTTTATATAAGTTTAAGTTCACAAATAAACCAATTTTATAAAGTTACACACTTAAGTATGTGTATGGGTATGTGTACTTAAGTAACCGGATTTGAGTTTGTTTTGGTTTCCAAACTCAGAAAAAATTCACGGACGTGAACTTTCCGCCAGTATGCGTATGGGTACGCATACTTAAGTAACCGGATTGAGTTGGTTTTGATTTCCAAACTCAGCAGAAACCACGGACGTGAACTTCCGTTAGTATGCATATGGGCACGCATACTTACCCAGTCTCCATCAACCATTTAGTACACATACAAGTATGCATACATTTGGTTCCCGGTTTTGGACTTATACACTAATGCGCGAACACATTATATGCTTATATCCAATGATGGTTACATGTTCTAAACTCTTTTTTTCAATCATTGAAACATTCTTAGAGGATGTTAAATAGAGGTTATTCACACACTATTTTTCATCAAAGCAATTTTCAAGATATATAAATAATCAACATGAGTTTCGTCTCCTGTAAAGATGAACTTGGCCAAAGCAAAATCTTACCAACACATATTTCGAGAAAAAGATAAGCGAGATAAACTTGGCTCGAAATAGTAAATGTGTATAATCGAAGTCTATATAACAATACGACTTTTGTCTAAAGATAAGAGATAGAGTAGATAGACTTTTTGAGTGATAGATAAGTTCAAGTCTACACATACCTTTTAGTCAATGAAGTTCTACCAGTTCTTTGTGTAGTTCTTTGTCTTTGTATGATGAACGTCGTGGAGTCTAGAGCTAAACTACACTATCCTAGTCCGAGACTTAGCTATAAGTAGACTAGAAATCAAGACTTATAGTTTTGGCAACTAAACTTGACAACAAGCTTGAGATAGCAATGCTTGCGAGTTCGACCGAGCAGTGCTCTAACACCCATACGTTTGCAACTGGCCAATGGTGTGCGTTGTCAGGCCCGACTAGCATCCCACTTACGAGTGGCAACCTGGATGACCGTCAAAGACGGTGGGAAACATGATCCTGTTCCACATAGTACTACATGCTGTTGGCACCAACCTTGTGAACTTTAGGGACTCTTTAGTGTGTAGTATGGGATGCACATTTAGGATACCTTGTTGAGATATCCTTTGGTAACTGGCCAATTGAGATTCTTGGTGACGTTGTGGACTCATTTTGGATTCCTGAGTATGCGGTATGGGACGTTTGTTCAGAAGGTCCAAATTAATGCTTCATGACAACTTGAAAAAACCCGTGATTTCTGAGCATCTGGTATGAGACTTTTGCTCAGGAATCCAAACCGAAGAGTTTGTCCACAATAGTTTTGTTTTGAATTTCGGGGACGAAATTCTTTAAAGGGGTGAATAATGTAACACCCTCTGTTTTTAGCATGGCGCATGCTGAAAGATACCCCATGGTCTGAGATGAAGCTTCATCCGAATCTTATGTTGCATAAGAAAAAGAACATTGGCCCTTGGGCAATGCATTGACAATGTTCAGCCATCATGGCTGGACATCGGGCTGACAGTGGATAACCATCACGGATGGACATTGGAGTGGCGTATGGTCGAAAGTTGGAAATACAGCTATCACGGCCCTTTACTGGACATGGCTCAGGAAATGTTCAGCCATCACAGCTGGGCATTAAAACTGGTATGTGAGCCAGAACTGAATGTACAACCATCACGGCTGGACATAGGGTTGGCAGTGGACAACAATCATGGATGGACATCGGAGTTGGCATTGGAAATGAACGTCCATCACGGCCTTGGGACTTG
This sequence comes from Papaver atlanticum, assembly GCA_023531105.1. Classification (NCBI taxonomy): domain Eukaryota; kingdom Viridiplantae; phylum Streptophyta; class Magnoliopsida; order Ranunculales; family Papaveraceae; genus Papaver; species Papaver atlanticum. The sequence continues at coordinate 4,026,421 of JAJJMB010008334.1, forward strand.
GTGAATGTTATTTTCTCCCCTTTCCTAAGTTGTAGAAATGGTAAGTTAACATATATAGGGAGGGTTACTTGGTTGAAGGTGCATATACGGACCATGCACCAAGTAAGATAGCCTTAGAAATGTACAACCATCATGGCTGGACATTGGAATGGCCTATGGGCCAAAGACGTAAATACAGCCATCACGACCCTTCACTGGACCTGGCTCGGGAAATGTTCATCCATCACGGCTGGACATTAGAACTGGTATGCATGAGCAAGAACTTAATGTACAACCATCACGGCTGTACATTGCTTTTGGACAGGGAGTCATGTGCGTCCATCACGGATTTGGGACTTGGTGAAGTCATTTTGCTCCCCTAATCAAAGTTGTAAAAATGTCTTTAAAACATATATAGGGAGGGGTAGTCGGTTGTGCATATGCGGACCATGCACCAAGTAAGCTTCATAGCTTAGCCGGAACAGTATGATGTCTAAGCCTCATTTATAGTTACGTATGCTTGCCAAAGGGCCATAGGATGCTTAGGTATCACTCGGCTATGCCGCAGACCAAGTATTCATCACTTAGATGCATTTTGACGGAATGGCCTATACGGACTAGTCCATTACCATTTAGTGCTTGGCTACGGCCTTACAAACGAGTTGGCTTAAGCTTCTGTCCCTTCGAGGATGAACGACGGTCTGTGCTTGATCCTTTTATAGTAGGGAAGGGTACATAGCAGACGTAATGAGTTGCAGCATTGGCGGTCCAGCACGTTGGTTCCTCATATCATCTAAGCTCGGTAGATCGATGCAAGAGATGATTGCGGCCAAACTTGATGAGGCTTAGTTGCATGCCAGTAAAGGATGCTCATACTTCCTATCAAGCTACACAGGGTTGGTAAGAGAAGCCAGTGATGCATGCAATATGCATTGGCCTTATGGTCTTATACCCTTTTGCGGACAAGGGTAAGATTGGAACAGTGTAAAAGTTAAATGAGTTGCATCATGCTTATGGAGCATGCTTTCAAGGGAAAATGAACGTGCATTTACCTAGTTTTAAGGCCCGGATCGTAGCATCATCATGGCGCATTGGGGAAGTTATGTCCTGCGCGCTCAGGCACGCTAGGCGTGAATTTTCCGGTCCGTCACATAGAAAATGCTCTTTTAGATCTTGGGGCTAGTGTGAATCTTTTACCGTTATCGGTATATGAACAACTTGGACAAGGTGAGATGAAACCAACTAGGATAACACTATAGTTAGCTGATAGGTCAGTCAATATCCCACATGGAATTATTGAAGATGTTTTGGTTCAGGTAGAAAACTTTATCTATCCAGTTGAATTTGTGATTTTAGACACTGAACCTGTCTCTATTCAAGATATCAGTATCCCAATCATCCTAGGTCGTCCGTTTCTACCCACTGCAAATGCAGTCATACATTGTCAAACTGGCCTAGTAGAATTTTCCTTTGGAAATCAAAAAATCTAGGTAAACGTTTTTAAGGCGTTACAAACCCCACCGGACCCTGAACACTATGAGTCTATATGCATGATTGATTCTCTAGTTGAGAATACCTTTACTATTAATATTGTTAGTGATCCTTTAGTGGCGTGCTTGGCCCACTTTGGAGCATACTATGATGAGGATAGTCATTTTGAAGAAGTTAATACGTTGTTAGACTCTGCGCCAGTAATGAATTATGGAAAATGGCAGCGTAAACCAGAACCTCTTCCGCCGACCATAGATAAACACCTCCCTTAATCAGTTAAGGCACCCACCCTTGAATTAAAGTCGCTACCAGATACACTGAAATATGTATTTCTTGGTAGTGAAAATACTCTTCCTGCCATAATTGCCTCTGACTTAGAGCCCAATCAGGAAAGTAGACTAGTTCGTGTTCTCCGAGAGCACAAGACTGCAATAGGGTGGACTATAGCAGATTTGAAAGGTATTAGTCCTACTGATTGTTTGCACCACATCTATCTAGAAGAGGGTGCCAAAACTTCAAGAGAAATGCAGAGACATTTAAACCCTAATATGAAGGAAGTTGTCCGCACATAGGTGCTCAAGTTATTAGATGCGGTTATCATATACCCCATCTCCGATAGTCAATGGGTCAGTCCTATCCAGGTTGTCCCAAAAAAGTCTGGGATTACGGTAGTTGCGAATGAGATCAATGAATTGATCCCTACCCGTGTTACTACCGGGTGGAGAGTTTGTATAGACTACCGTAAGCTGAACTCAACAACTAGGAAAGACCACTTTCCTCTACCATTCATCGACCAGATGTTAGAAAGATTAGCTGGCCACAACCATTATTATTTCTTAGATGGATATTCTGGTTATAACCAAATCCCTATAGCACTGGAGGACCAAGAGAAGACAACCTTTACATGTCCATTTGGTACTTTTTCTTACAGGCGTATGCCTTGTATGTTGTACAATGCACCCGCAACATTCCAACGTTGCATGCTAAGTATCTTTTCGGACATGGTTGAGCGATTTCTCGAGGTCTTTATGGACGATTTTTCGGTTTTTGGATCCTCTTTCGATGAATGTTTGCACCACCTTACACTTGTTCTAGAACGTTATGAAGAAAATAACTTAGTCCTTAATTGGGAAAAGTGTCATTTTATGGTTAAATATGGAATAATGTTAGGACATGTGGTGTCCTCTAAGGGAATAGAAGCTGATAAAGCCAAGGTTGACCTAATTTAAAAATTAAGACCACCTAAGAATGTCCTCGGCCTTGCTGGATTTTATCGTCGTTTCATCAAAGATTTTAGCAAGATTGCCTTACGTCTGTCGAACCTACTTGCTAAAGATACTGCCTTTGTATTTGATGAAGCCTATTTTCAAGCTTTTGAGAAGCTTAAATTATTATTGACTTCTGCCCCTATCATCCAACCACTCGATTGGAACCTCCTATTTGAACTCATGTGTGATGCGTCCGATTATGAGGTTGGTGCTGTCCTTGGCCAACGACGTGATAAAGCACCGAGTGTGGTTTATTATGCTAGTAGGACCCTAAATGATGCCTAGTGAAACTACACTACCACTGAGAAAGAAATGTTAGCCATTTTTTTTGCTTTGGAGAAATTTAGATCATATCTCCTAGGGTCTAAGGTCTAGTCTATTCTGATCATGCGGTACTCAAATATCTACTTTCAAAGAAGGACTCTAAACCTCGGCTGATCAGATGGGTATTGTTGTTCCAAGAATTTACTCTAGATATTCGTGATAAGAAAGGGTCTTAAAATGTAGTGGCTGACCATTTATCCCGTATCCTTGATGAGACCATAGGTGATAAGATACAAATCCTTGATACGTTCCCTGATGAACAATTAGTTTTCATCTCTTTGTTACCCTGGTTTGCTGACATTGTCAATTATTTGGTAATTGGTCAAATTCCCGACCATTGGTCAAAACAGGATAGAGCTAAATTCTTGTATGAGGTTAAATACTTTTTCTGGGATGATCCGTTCTTATTCAAATACTTCCCTGATCAGATCATCTGTAATTGTATTCCTGACAACGAAATTTCCAGTGTCCTGACATTTTGTCATTCTAGAGCTTGTAGGGGTCACTTTAGTTCTAAGAAAACAGTTGCGAAGGTTTTGCAATCCGGACTTTATTAGCCAACTTTATTTAAGGACTCCCACATATTTTTTCAAAGTTGTGAGAGATGTCAGAAGTTAGGAAAGTTGACCCGCCGTAATATGATGCCACTTAGTCCTATACTAATAATAGAAATATTCGATGTGTGGGGTATAGATTTTATGGGTATTTTTGTCAATTCCTATGGAAACTTTTACATCTTATTAGTTATTGACTATGTCTCTAAGTGGGTAGAAGCAATAGCTACCAAGACAAATGATCGTCACGTTGTGATCAAATTTGTTAGAGACAATATTTTCTATCAATTTGGTATGCCTAGAGCAATCATTAGTCATGGAGGTTCCCATTTTTGTAACCGGTCTTTCGAGACGCTCATGAAGAAATACTCCATTACCCATAAGGTTTCTACACCTTACTACCCACAGTCCTGTGGCCAAGTAGAAGTGTTTAATAGGCAGATCAAACAGATTTTAGAGAAAACCGTAAACCCTACCCGAAAGGATTGGTCTTTACGTTTAGTAGAAGCTTTTTGGGCTTACCGAACCGCTTTTAAGACTCCACTTGGGATATCTCTATATAGACTTGTCTTCGGTAACGCCTGCCACTTTCCTGTAGAATTAGAACACCGAGCTTATTGGGCTATTAAACAACTAAACTTTGACCTATCGACTGCTGGTGATAATCATATAATTCAACTTAATGAGTTAGAAGAAATTCGTAATGATGCTTACCAGAGTGCGAAAATTTACAAGGACAAACTAAATTTTTCATGATAAATCGATTATTCGAAAGACATTTGAACCAGGTCAAAAGGTTCTCATGTACAATTATCGTCTACATCTTTTCCCTGGTAAATTAAGATCTCGGTAGTATGGACCATACTTGTCAAAATTGTTTTTCCTCATGGGGTAGTCGAAGTTGAAAATCCGAAGAATGGAGAAACTTTCAAGGTTAATGGTCAACGGTTGAAACCGTTTTTGGAGTTACCAAATCATGCAATAGAAGGAGCTGAACTGCAGGATCATGTCTACCAGGAATAATGATATCAGGTATCGACGTCCGGCTGAAGACATTAAACTTAGCGCTCTATGGGAGGCAACCCATACTCTTGTTTTACATTAGTGGAATTTTGTTTTTATTTCTTTCTTGTTCCCCATGGAAGGATTGCTACGCTTCATCTAGGTACTATCTTTCTGACTTATCTCTTTACTGATTCCTCTTGTTACTTATACTTTTGGTACTGCACTTTAATTTGAAACATTGAGGACAATGTTAGATTTAAGTTTGGGGGTATGGGAGAAACTTTTAGTTGCATTATTAAAACTTCTAGTGTCACATAGTATTTGGTTAGCTAAGTTTACATATTGTTTCTCACCGAAAAGATTAAAATTCGAATTGCTAGGGTAACATTCTAGTGAGACATTAGAGAAAAAAATATTGAGATCATTGACACTCAAGAGAGAAAATTTACCTTTTAGAGGGTAATCGTGATGGACCTAACCATCCATGATGAGACAATTAGGTCAGAAGGAAATGCCAAAAAGACAAAGCAACCTCCCATGTAGTCTTAGTTACTGGATTACGACTCTCTCTCTCAGAAGAAACTTATCATCAATAAGCGAAGCGACATCAGAATCTGAGAAGAAAATTGAAGACGTTTAAGGTTTATAAGCAACAATAAAAAGAAAAGCAGGATTCAAAATCAAAGTTGAAGACTTAGGTACAAGAAGTTAAAAGAGCAAGAAAACGATGTAAGTTGTTGAAGTTCATGATACCAAGACATTACAAGTTGCGAAGATCCAAGTGCTTCTCTCATGGCCATGTAAATATTAGTCTTATTATTATTGTGTTTCGGAAAAATAAAAAAAATTAAATTAAAAAAAATAAATTTAAAAAAAAATAGTCACATTTTGTAGTTACCTTTTTGTTTAATAAGGCTATGGGGAAGAAGAGAAATCTATAAAGAAGTTTCAAGTAAGAAAAAATTGAGGAGAAGAGTTAATTATCAAGGTTCTAAGAGGTTCGAGAGTTTATCATCAACAGTTAAAGCCGAAGAAGACGTTGTTTCTATTGATAATTATGAGAGAGCCGGGGAGAAATGCATATTGGTTGCTTTGTTAGTCCGCTTTCCATCTGACACAAGATCTTTCTAGCACTGGTTCAACTCATCACACATAATTTATCTAGCTGTAGAGCGGATGTCCCTCTCATTTTTATCTGTCTCCTAATCTTATCAAGCTGTAAAGCGGATGCGTCTCATAATTTTTATCCAGCTGTAGAGCGGATGTGTCTCCCCAATTCTTTATTCAGTTGTAGAGCGGATACCTTTGATTTCCATTGCATTCTAGTTACTTGGTGATAGGCTGAGAATATGTATGTCCTCATAGCTCTTTGAATACTTGTCACCAATTTGGAGTAAAGGTTTTGTGGGTACACCTCTGGTAAACCCTCCCGAGACTATAACTCGTCCACTAGGGACACCTAGGGGTTTAAAGGCTTGTTGCACACGCTAAGTGCAACCGCGATGAATGCGACAGTGAGTTATGATTTTTGTAGAGTAGATTTGCTTGAGGACTAGCAAACAATAAGTTTGGGGGTATTTGATAGACGCATTTATGTGTCTAATTTGTCTACAATTCTCTATATTGTTAGTGCTCATTTTTGTACTTATTATGGTGTTTTATGTGTGTAGGTATTTTTGGAGAAACCGGCTCGAAAAATTACTAAAGGCACCCGAACTTTGGATATGGGCACCCAAAAATGGATAAGGGGCGCCCAATTACTATTGACACCCCAAGCAGTTGGATAAGGGGTAACTTTGTCTTCCACGTTTGAATTATATTTTGGCGGGAAACTGGTTTTGCAGAAAAAACAGCATTAGGGTTCGTGAATTGGAAGTGATGTAGTGAGACTAAATCGCTGAAACTCGTTGGGTATCTTCCTTTTGGCCTTACAGGGATGGTAATGGGTTTGGATTTGTTGAAAATTGGCTTTAAAATCGGTGAGAAGAAAACATAAGTCACATGATATTTCTTTTTGAAAATTGAACATGAATTAGTGAGATTAAAGGGTTGGAATTCGTTGGTCTAAGCCTGTTAGGATCAAACAGGACTGGTAAGTCCTTTGGAATCGAGAAACTATGAAAGAATATATGGATTGGACAAAACAGAGTACACGAGTAATATTGGGAGTTTTCTTTACTTCTGCTCGTGTTTTTCTTTGTGCGGCACGAGTCTACAACATGTTTAATCGCTTAAGGATCGTGAAAGAGTTAAATAAGGAGAGAGTCAATTGCTGCAGATACGAGATGAAGATAAAACATGAAATTATTCCCATGAGAATAAAAGAAAAATATCCCGAAGATATTCTCTTAACTGTGAAGATTTGGGAGGAGTTAATGGAAGATATTTGTGTTGCTGCATATAAATATGAAGGGAGGAGACCAAACGGAGAGGACGGGGAGACTGGGAGAAAAATAGTGCTTACAATCGAGAGAAACTAAAGTTCCAGGAAGTTCTGCTGCTGCTGCAAACTCAAGAACACGAAGAACAAACACCTGTAAAATACAGTCACAGAAAGTGCGTTAATCAACTACAAAACCATTATATCGTATACAGTGTTGGTTGCAGTAGGCCTTTCGCAACTGAACTATTATAACAGCTTGGTGGCTAAACATCTTTAGCGTCTGGAAATCATTGTAAGCTATTTTAATTACTTTTTGAATACAATGAATAATCAAATTTTCTCCAGTTTTCGATTCATGAGTAGCTAAATTATTTTCTAGGGTTTTGGAGGAAGCTATTTTTGATATGTACTATTAATAGTTATATTTCTTAGACAATAATTACTCCATTATTTGTGCTATTCATGACTAATAATTTCTTTTCTAGAAATGCTTTATTTTAATTGTTCTGGACAGTTTTTAAACTTTTGATCTTTTATAAGCGAAAGAGGTTATATTTTTGTGTAACAACGAAAGTCGCATAATTAATTTTAAATGTTTTTTCTTCCAAAACATGAGATTGAGTTCAATATGGTTTTGAGTATTTTATGAGTAATTGTTTGAAATAATAAATTGTTAATTTTACCAGCATCAGAAGTAGTGGAATTCAAAACCCTAGGTGCGCCTCTCCTTGATAAACAAAAATCAAGTTTAATTAGTTTTTATTTAGTATTTTATTTTATTAATCTTAAACCAAATCTCTAAAAAAGTATGAGCAACGAATCCTATACTTACCACTGTAAAAACTACATCAAGACACCTGGTCGGCCGATGAATCTACAAAAGGCTACGGGATGCATAGACACCCGGTCGGCCGATGAATTTACAAAAGGATACGAGATGCATAAACACCCGGTCAGCTAACGAATTTACAAAAGGCTACGGGATGCATAGACACCCAGTCGGCCGATGAATCTATAAAAAGGCTACGGGATGCATAGACACCCGGTCAGCCGACGAATTTACAAAAGGCTACGGGATGCATAGACACCTGTTCGGCCAATAAAATCACAAAAGGCTATGGGATGCCAAAGGCGCCTGGTCGGCTGACGGGTTTACGAAAGGCTATAAGGCGTCGAAAATACGCGGCCAACTAATAAACTCGCGAAGGAAAAAAATCTAAAGCCGCTCCCTATCTAAAATAAGAATAGGCGCATTTAATATATGCTACATTACATCTAAAAAAAGAACGGGGAATAGGCGCATTTGACATACGCCCTAGCAAAACCCACCAAGGCAACACACGATGCCGCTCTATATCTAAAATAAGAATAGGCGCGTTTAATATACGCTTCGTTCCATTTAAAAAGAGAAGGAGGAATATGCGTGTTTAACATACGCCATAGCAAAACCCACCAATGAAAAACAAGATGCCGCTCTCTATCTAAAATAAGAATAGGCGCGTTTAATATACGCTGCGTTCCATCTAAAAAGAGAAGGGGGAATAGGCGCGTTTGACATACGCCCTAGCAAAACCCGCCAAGGCAGAACACGATGCCGCTCTCTATCTAAAATAAGAATATGCGCGTTTAATATACGCTGCGTTCCATTTAAAAAGTGAAGGGGGAATATGCACATTTTACATACGCCCTAGCAAATCCCGCCAAGGCAAAACACGATGCTGCTCTCTATCTAAAATAAGAATAGGCGCTTTTAATATACGATGCGCTCCATCTAAAAAGAAAATGGGTAATGGGCGCGTTTGATATACGCCCTAGCAAAACCCACCAAGGCAAGACACGACGCCACTCCCTATCTAAAATAAGAATAGGCGCGTTTAATATACACTGCATTCCATCTAAAAAAGAGAAGGGGGAATAGGCGAGCAGCCACACATCACCAAACATAAACCTAGCATAATCCTGACGACGTTGGTTAACACATTTTACACAAAAGAAGCAAGATACTTCGCCGCGCAGATCAAAGGATTTTATGTACAACATAATAAAAATAGAATTAATGACAAACATAGTTTAATCAAAGAAAAAGCGAAATGCAGTCTCCAAACTTAAAAGCAACATAACATCCCTAACAGCTAAAGTATCCGTAAAAAAAATCCAAGTATACAACAAATTGTCCAAAGATAGGGCGCGAAATAAATAAACAGTAAAAAGAAGAAAGAGGAAATGAAAACAGAACGCATCAAGTATACTGGAACATGGACCAATCCTGTCTTTTCTTCTCAAGCTCCAAACAAACCTTCCCCTCAGCGATCTCCTCCTGCTGGGTTGCGACGGCCGCTACCCCCACACTGGCGGTAAGATGGTTTAACGCTACCTTCTTGTCAGAAGTTACCTTAGAAAGGTGAACTAACTCCTCCTCCAACTTATAAATTTTGTCCGGGAGGTGCACGCGTCGGTCATTACGATCCTTCACCTTCGTCAGTAACTCGTCCAACCATTCTACTTGAAAGTCAAGGTTGACCGCGGCACGAACGGTATCTCCCAACCATGTAACACGCTAGTGTCAATAGGACCATCCTTCACCCGCGTGAGCTGGTCAGATAGCTCAAGGAGATTCTTATTCATATAACATAAAGTTCGCATGTCGAAGAGACCCTCCTTTTCCATATGACCACCGCTCTAGGATATCCCGATAAGTGGCAGCCAAGGCAGATGGCACCCAAAAGGCATGAACCAGTTTATAAGCAGTAGGATCAACACCAGCCTCGGCAACGTCTACCACTTTCGAAAAATGAAACTTCGTGTCCTCAGGGATCGATAGCGGGTCAGAAATGTTGGGGCGTCTCTCCGGATGGTCAACTAATGCAGAGTTATTACCATATAACCGAGCACGTTTTACAAACCCATCACCAGGGTTCACGCGCCTCCCACCTTCGATGCTAGATCCCTCATGCTTCCTAGTTTCTTTACGCTTGTGACCCATATATTGGAAAGCGGTACATACGCAAGAACGAAAAAATAAATGATGATGATGATGAGTAAGCGCTAATAAACGTATAAGAGCGTAGTGTATAAAGAAAACACTAATGATAAAAAGACCAGGTGTTGATACATGAAAATTATTACCCCCTAACAGGGCTATGGAGCCCATAAAGGGGTGCTAAAACCAACATGAATGACGGGGACTTGGGGACTAAGGCCCAGGTCCACTAAGGAGTGTCCATGAGGAGAAAAGGATAAAGAGGGGATTAAGGGAAAAGAAGGAGGTTGTATTAGATAAGGAGTGACATTAGTGGTAATTAAGGAGGTTTAGGACATGTGGCACGATGTCATAAAAGGAGGGGCTTTTGGGAAAGTCTATAAAAGGAGGTACATAGTACAATGGAAGGGGAGTTCTCTCTCATACCATTCCTAGAAGATGTAGTCATTTGGTGTAGCTAGGATGGGTAGGACCAAAATCATATTCACCCCTCAACATTTGGCGACCACACACGGAGTCTCGTGCCTAACTCACCATGACACACCTGAGAAGCACTAGCACAGGTGCGCTAAGACACCAATCGACTAATCATCCCATTGATCCCGACCAGGTAATAATAGAGGAGGAAAATGAAGATATCGAAGAAGAAGCGCTGGCACAAGGTATGGATAGGCAACAAACAGCACATGAACCCCAGAATAAAGAAGTGGGAATGATACAGGAAAGCGTACATAGCAAATAACTCAACCACTGCAACCCTTGCCTCTAAAGCTGCAAGATATACGAAAGGATTTGGAAATATGCGCACTAAGGAAACAAGAGATGAAATTTTTTGGATGGAACAGGCTACAATAATAAACCAAGATATCCCCAAAGGAATAACAGCGAGTGAAGGACATAAGGGTGGCGAGCCGACGATAATGTCACCATAGGATGTGGCGAGGTACCTAGAGTCAAATTACCGTTTGGTGAGACAAGACGACTACGACACCATGAGCAACCCTACCCGGCAAGTATCAGCGAGTATCAATACCCGGAGGATTACACATCACCAAAATTCAGAACATATGACGGGCAAGGGAATGCACGAGAACACCTTAGTCGATTTCTGCCAGCAATGAATGATAGAGCCTCCAATGGAAAGCTATGCTTAAGAGAATTCCCTAAATCACTCACAGGGACAACGTTTATTTGGTATGATAAATTAAAAGCATAAAGCGTGGACTCATGGAAAACTATGTCCACCCTCTTCCTTTGGAAATTTTATTCATCCAAAAGGAAGATCATATCAATAGACTTGAGCAGGTGCAGCCAACGAGTAGGAGAAGAAATAGGGAAATACATCTTTCGATTTCGGCACTTCGCGCTGGACTGCCACGAGGACATTAGTGAAGGAGCGCTAGTTGAGATTTACATACGCGGGATGGCGTCTTCCTTCAAGAGGAGCCTGATAACCTTTAGAATTCCAAACGTTCGTCGAGTTGGAAGAAGCAGCAGAGACGATCACCGACTGTATTGAAGAAACACATACAGACCACCCCTGGCAACACACAATCAACATCGTCTCTGAAGCACCACGTAACGTGAGACTCAACATCGGCAAAGGACGGAAGGATTCGTTCCATACCACCGAGGGAAGCCCAGGGGGACTCATAGGAACGAGGCGAGACAACCCTCCACCTCCTTTACCATGCAGCCGGGAGCAGATAATCGAACTCTTGGAACAATAAGTAAGGAACAAGGAAATCAATCTACCTCCGACGGTGCTAGATGTCAACCAAATTGACAAGGGCGCGGCTAGGTACTGCCATTATCATCAAAGGCTAGGCCACCCAACAATAGAGTGCTTCGCCATTAGGAGCATTTTGGACCACAAACGCGCAGCTGGATAAATCGAAATAACATAGCAAACAATTGGACACGACCCTCTCCCTCACCATTAAACCAAAACGGGGCACGGCATATGTAAAGCAAGCATACTAGTGAAGAACCGCGACCCTCCCCTTGAAAACCCAGCAACGAACAACGGCGTCCAGCAAGGCAAGCTATATTCCTTTTCTTTTTCCCCTATGAATGATAATTTCTAATAATAAATATGAGACGTTGGCAAAAAGTGAAGAAAAAAAAAGGCTACGGGATGCATACACACCCGGATAGCTGACGAATTTATAAAAAGCCACGGGATGCATAGAACCCTAGTCGGCTGGCGAATTTATGATAGGCTACGGGATGCATAGACACCCGGTCGACCGATTAATTTACAAAAGGCTACGGGATGCATAGACACCCGGATAGTTGACAAGTTTATGAAAGGCCTCGAGATGCATAGACACTCGGCTGGCTAACTGATAGACGCATTTATGTGTCTATTTTCATCTCTTTTGTGTATACTGTTAGTACCCATTTCTGTACTAATTTTGGTATTTTATCCCTTTGTAGGTGTTTTTGGAGGAATAGGCTTTTGCGGCAAAATTGGCTCGAAAAGTTGTTAAAGGTACCTGGGAGGACATTTGCTATTCGGACTCTCATTTTGGATAAGGGGTAACCCATTTCCAAGTAGCTGCTAAGCATAGAATGGGACTGGATAGGGGGAGGTCACATTTCTTCCCAAAATTTCAAAATAGAAAAAGGCGGGAAAATTTGTTTTCAAAGAACAGATTTTAGGGTTGGAATTGTGGACGACTTTTAAGGAGATTCAAGGGCTGATTTTCGTGGGATAAACAGGCTTGGTATGAGCTGTAGAATCGATAAAACAGGGATAAAGATCAAGTTTTTACGAAACAGAGAGTTGCATATATTCTCAGATATTTTGGTTGATAATTGGGAGTACCGGAGGATTTTACGTGATGTATTGAGAGTTTGAAAACCAAGTTGACGCGTAGAGAAGATTAAACAGGGAAGAAAAATCCCGTAACTTGAGGAGAAAAGAAAACCGAGAATATTTGTAGATTAACTCGAGAGATTTTGGGTATGGTGGCTATATATATGTTGATTCGAGTCATAAAAGGGGTACGGACAATTTGGGGAGAGTTTGGAGAAGTTTAGAGCACTAGAGAGGCGAAGAAAATCGAGTACAGAAACTCTGCTGCTGCTGCTGAAGAAGAAGAAGACGAAGAACATAAGACGCACATGCAACAGTCGCAGAGGCAGACTTATTTTCAGTGACAACGAGCTTCTATCGTTCCTGTCTGCAGTGACTGAAACCCTTCAGCAACGATTCAGACGTCTGTTTTAGACCTTCAGAAAATACAAAATCCGCTGTTTTAACACTTTTCTCCCTTTTTAATCAACTTTTGAGCCATAAACATGTATTTTGAGATTATGATTAATATGAGGAGCTAAACCCCATTGCTGAGGCGATAGAGGAAGCTATTTTTCCAACAAAAAGTGGTATATTCTATTTTATTTATTTTATTTCAATTATTTTTATGATTATTTGCCTTGATTTATAATTGTTTGAATGATTTTTGTTAAGCAATTGTTATTTCTTTTGATAGAGCATGCTTAGCCATAGGTTTTTGATGCTTTATACTTTGGATTTACACTTGTTATTTTGAAAATCTACATGTTGCAATAGTTTAGAATAAAATTAAACACAAAAATTGAATAAATATAAATATTGGATTTAATCACTTTGGACTTGGAAAATAGTGGAATCTTAGCCTCAGTATTCTTTTAATATTGATATAAACTTTGTCAGTGTTTGTTTTAAATATCAGTGATTTTTTTATATTTTAGTTGTAAAATTTAAGTCTAAAGTTATCCTTCACAAGTTCGAGAATCGAATCCTATTACCACTATTTTTACTACAACTAAAATTTACATCAATTTTTGGCGCCGCCGACGCGGACTTGTTTTTAGGGTTTTGGATTTATTTTTATTTATTTATTTATTTATTTTATTTTTCTATTTTACGTTTTTTGGTATTTATCTTTTGTCTACAGGTTTTGGAACATAAAGAAAAAAATTGAGCCAAGGAGTTTGGTGATGTCGTAAAGACTTGGAGCTAAAGATTAAAGCGAAAAGAACGGAAAAGAAGACAATTTTATTTTAGTTATTTTCTTTAGTTTATTTTTTTTATTTTTTATTTTTTTATTTAGGGTTTTTTTTATTTTAGAGAAAAAAAATTTGTATTAGGGTTTCTTTATTATTTTGTAATTTTTTTTATTTTTTTTTTTGGACTTTTGGACTCTGGACATTATTTATTTTTTATTATACCCTACGGAAGGGTACCTTTAATTATAAAACTGTTTACAGAGAAGGACGACGATTACGATATCGTCTCGGCCCCTCGGGTTCGCACATTGACACAGGAGTCAGTGGCCCGAGTCGACTACAGTGGTTCTTCGCCCGTCTGGTACGGGAGGTAAACTTTTAAACACCCGTGAATCCCCTGTCAGCGGGTTTACTGTCTTCCTTAAGGTGCATATATGCTGAGGAATTGAATCGGACATTTATTTTCCTAGTAAAGGGCAAGGCCTGGCCATATAAGATAAGAGTTTGGATTTCATCACCGTTTTCTTCTTGCCCTTTTTAGGAAAACGATACCAAACGCGATCCCAAGCTTAAAATATTGACTAGAACGAGACCGATAGGGTAACGAGCTTGTAAGAAAGTCGTTCAAAAGGATCGTATTGGGTATCTTGTTAGCCTAACTCAAAGTTCAGGAAGATTACTGTAAGTCGATTAGAGCCGCCTTGTAACCCAGGGAAGCGTTGCCAAAGAGGTGGGGATATCAAAGCTCCTCTGAGCTTCTCCTACTTCTCTTCGACTTACTTTATTCGGATCGTCTTATGAGGTTTGCTAAAATTGTACCCAGTTGCCTCTTGGAAGAGTAGAAGCTGGTCTAGGAACAATCTAAGTGGAGCCATCATACTTTTTGTTTGCTAGAAATTAATAGGTTTGATTTGGTTGAGTCAACCTTGATTTGTGATTGCTTACCCTTCCAATTTAGGAAATTCTTGTGTATGCCTGAACGTAAGAGAGACGCATTAGGTAGATTTGTTAAAGAAAAAACTAGCAGTTCTAAGCGTCTCGATTACCTTGACCTAGAAGGTCCTATTTTCGGAGAGTCCTGTTTTGAACGTACTCCTTTTACTGAGGAGAGAATCCCCAATACTCCGATAGTACCAGAAATGGCTACTTTGAAAGCTTTATTGAATCCGACTAGGACCACTCGTCCCTCGTGTATTAAGTTAGCTGACACAGAAGCCAATTATGAGCTTAGACCTGGGACCATACAGATGCTCCCAATCTTTTTAGGGAAAGAAAATGAAAACCCTTATTTCCATGTTAGGGATTTTGAAGAAATTTGCAGTACCCTAAGAATTAGAGGCTTAGATGATGATGCTTTGAAACTTAGGTTATTTCCCTTTTCCTTGAAAGATAAAGTCAAATCGTGGCTGTATAGTTTGACTTCTGAGTCAATCGAAACATATGAACAACTTACATTTGCCTTTTTCAATAAGTTTTTCCCTAGGCATAAAACATCGTCTATTAGGAAGCAAATCTGCACATTCTCACAACAAGAGGGAGAATCTTTGTATAGGTATTTGGAGAGGTTCAATGATTTGTTAACACAATGTCCTCACCATGGTTTAGAAAAGGTTAGGCTAGTTCAGATCCTTTATGAGGGTTTAGATTATTCCACAATATCCACAGTTGAAGCTCTGTGTCCAGGTGGGTTTGAGAACCAAACTGTTGATACGGTGATGACATTTTTGAATGAAATCGCCGAAAAGACCCAATAATGGGAAAATAGTAGGGAACCCCAGAAAACAATTCTTCTAAGCAGAGGAAACGTTAATAGGGTAGAAAGAGGCTATGAATCAGATGCCAAGATTGCAGCGATAGCTAAAAGGTTAGAAGCTCTAGAAGTGGGTCACACTAGTGGTAGATTGGAGCCTTTTTGTGAAGGCCAGAATAATGAAGAGCAAGCCAATGCTCTTTATAATAACACTAGACTCGATAATCGTCAGAAATTTGACCCATATTCAGAAACCTATAATCCTGGGTGGAGAAACCATCCGAACCTTTCATGGTCTAAGGGCCAGAATCAAGGTCAGTTTAGTAATTCTAATGCTCCCCCAGGCTTTAGTTATGCTAAGAATCCTTCGGGACAGGCTCAATTTCAGAATCAGTCAGATAAGAAAATCCTAAGCCTATAGGAGTCTCTCGTGTTGTTAACTCAGCAAACTGCAAAATTTCAGCAATCAGTAGAACAAAGTCTACAAGCTAGTAACAAGATAGGACAAGAAAATAGTCAGGCTATTTCCGAGTTAAAAACCCAGGTAGGTCTGATAAATGAGTCTTTGAAGAAAAAGGTAGGTTTCCTAGTCAAACCCAACCCAACCCTAGAGGAGTTCATGAAATAGGTACAAAACCATTGAATCAATTGAATGCTATTAGAACCCTTAGGAGTGGTAGAATTGTAGACAATGAGGTAACCATGCCCGATAGTGAACATACTGTAGTTCACCCCTCAGGATCTCACCCCTCAGGACCACCCATAGTTGAGGAGACCGATAAAGTTTCTGATGATGTCAATTCAGTCCCTGGGAGGTCTGATTCTGTGCCTAGAGCCCCATTTCCCCAGCTATTAGTACCAACAAAAAAGGAATCGAACTTTAATGACATATTGGAGGTTTTTAAGCAAGTTACCATAAACCTTCCTTTATTAGATGAAATTAGGAAAATTCCTGCTTATGCCAAGTTCCTTAAGGATATGTGTACGCGAAAGCGAAAACTTAGCGTCCATAAGAAAGCCTTTTTAGCTAGTCACGTAAGTTCAATCATTCAGAACACCACAACTCCAAAGTACAAAAACCCAGGTTCCCCTACCATTGCTTGTACAATAGGTAAATTCCGGGTAGAAAAAGCTTTACTTGACTTAGGAGCCAGTGTGAACTTACTGCCGTACCATGTGTATTTACAGCTAGGACTTGGTGAAATGAAACCTACTCAGATGACACTGCAGTTAGCTGATAGGTCCGTTAAAATTCCTCGAGGTGTTATCGAGGATGTTCTCATTGAGGTCGACAATTTTATTTATCCAGTGGATTTTGTTGTGCTAGATACCCAACCTGTCCCTGACCTAGAGAACCAGATACCTGTGATTTTAGGTCGCCCATTTTTAGCTACGTCTAATGCGATCATTAACTGTCGAAATGGTGTGATGAATTTGTCTTTTGGTAATATGACTATGGAGATGAACATTTTCAATGTCAGTAAGCTACCTTATGAGCTAGATGACACATGTGTTGAAGAGGTGAACATGATAGAAGCCTTAGTTCAGGAGTCATTACCAAACATTTTGTCTGAGGACCCATTAGAAAGTTGTCTATCCTATTTTGGTTTAGAATTTGACGACGATAGCACTATTGAAGAAGTGAATGCTCTATTAGAATCTACCCCTGTGTTAGACACTAATATATGGAAAGCTAGGTTCGAACAATTACCAGCTTCTGAGACTACCTTAATTCCTTCTTTAAAAGAGCCTCCTAAGTTGGACCTTAAACCACTACCCGACACTCTAAAGTATGTGTTTTTAGGGCCATCTGAGACTTTACCTGTGATTGTAGCTTCCGATTTGGATAGTGATCAGGAAAGTAGGCTAGTGAATGTACTTCAAGATAATAAGGAAGCTTTAGGGTGGACTATAGCAGACACTAAGGGTATAAGTCCTACTGTGTGTATGCATCAGATTCATTTAGAGGAAGATTCCAAACTTTCTAGGGAGATGCAACGTCGACTGAACCCTAACATGAAAGAGGTAGTTCGAAAAGAGGTGCTTAAGTTGTTAGATGCGGGTATTATTTACCCAATTTCGGATAGTAAATGGGTCATCCCCGTTCAGGTTGTCCCCAAGAAATCAGGTATCACTGTAGTCCAGAATGATAATAACGAGTTAATCCCAACCCGAGTGACCACGGGATGGCGTATCTGTATTGACTATAGGAAGTTGAACAAGGTCACAAGGAAGGATCACTTTCCTCTTCCTTTTATCGACCAAATGCTAGAGCGATTAGCTGGACATAGTCATTATTGCTTCTTAGATGGCTACTCCGGATATAATCAGATCGTTATTGCCCCAGAAGATCAAGAGAAAACCACTTTTATCTGTTCCTTTGGCACCTTTGCGTATAGACGCATGCCTTTCGGGCTATGTAATGCCCCTGCGACCTTTCAGCGTTGCTTGATGAGAATATTTTCTGATATGGTAGAACGGGTTTTAGAGGTCTTTATGGATGATTTTTCAGTGTTTGGTTCGTATTTCGATGAGTGCTTGCATCATTTGCCATTAGTGTTGACTAGGTGTAAGGAAAAGAATTTAGTGCTTAATTGGGAAAAATGCCATTTTATGGTTAAATCAGGAATTGTGTTAGGGCACATCGTATCCTCTAAGGGTATAGAGGTAGACAAAGCCAAAGTTGATCTTATTAAGACTTTATAGGTCCCAAAAACCGTAAAATATATTAGGTCATTCCTAGGGCATGCAGGATTTTATCGTCGATTCATTAAGGATTTTAGCTTGATTTCTAGACCTCTTTGCAATTTGCTTGCAAAAGATGTTAAGTTTGTCTTTGATGATGCATGTTTAGAAGCTTTTGAGAAGCTTAAGAGTTTACTCACTACCACCCCCATAGTCCAGGCACCTAACTGGAACCTACCCTTTGAGATTATGTGTGATGCTTCAGATTATGTTATAGGCGTTGTGTTAGGACAGCGAGAAAACAAATTACTTCATGTGATTTACTATGCTAGCAAAACTCTGAATGATGCCCAACTGAATTATACAACTACCGAGAAGGAACTGTTAGCCATCGTGTTTGCCTTGGATAAGTTTAGATCCTATCTACTAGGTTCTAAGGTCGTAATCTATACCGATCATGCTGCTTTGAAATACCTTTTGTCTAAGAAGGATACTAAACCTAGATTGATTAGATGGATCCTCTTGTTGCAAGAATTTTCTCTAGACATTAGAGAAAAAAAGGGTGCAGAAAATGTAGTAGCAGATCACTTGTCTAGGCTAGTTGTTGATCATTCTAATGATTCCCTTCCTATAAGGGATAGCTTTCCTGATGAACAATTGTTCTCTGTTTCCCAATCACCTTGGTACGCACATATAGTGAATTATCTTGTTACTGGTCGAATGCCTCAACATTGGGGTAAATAAGATCGTTCTAGGTTTTTAGCCGAGGTTAAGCATTTCTTTTGGGACGATCCTTATCTGTTTAAGTATTGTCCAGACCAGATTATTAGGAGATGTATACCTGAGAGTGACCAGTCCAGTATTATCTCCTTTTGTCATGAACATGCATGTGGGGGTCATTTTAGTGCTAAGAAGACTGCTGCTAAGATATTGCAGTGTGAATTTTACTGGCCTTCGTTGTTTAAAGACTCCCATAGTCATTGTGTTTCTTGTGAGCGTTTCCAGAGGTTAGGAACCATTTCCCGTAGAAATATGATGCCTTTGAACCCTATTTTAGTGATTGAGGTCTTTGATGTGTGGGGCATTGATTTTATGGGTCCATTTCCTAATTCTTTTGGTTATCTTTACATACTTGTCGTTGTACACTATGTGTCTAAGTGGGTTGAGGCGGTTCCGTGTAGAACAAATGACCACAAGGTCGTAGTCCAGTTTTTGAAAGAAAATATACTTACACGTTTCGGTACGCCGCGAGCTATAATTAGTAATGGAGGTTCACACTTTTGTAATAGACCGTTTGCTCTTTTAATGAAACAATATGGTATTACCCATAAAGTAGCTACCCCATATCACCCACAGACTATTGGTCAGGTAGAGGTTTCCAATAGGGAAATTAAGCGTATTCTAGAGAAAAAAGTTAATCCTAATAGGAAAGACTGGTCGTCGAGGCTTACTGATGCCTTATGGGATTATCGTACTGCGTTTAAGACACCCATTGGAATGTCACCCTATCGTTTAGTTTTTGGAAAGGCATGTCACCTACCTGTTGAGGTAGAGCATAGAGCCTACTGGGCTATTAAGCAGCTAAACTTTTCACTTGACAAGGCAGGAGCTCACAGAAAGCTCCATCTCAATGAGTTGGACGAGATTCGTAGAGATGCGTACGATAGTGCTAAGGAGTATAAGAACAAAATGAAACTTGTGCATGATAAGAATATTTTACGAAAGTCATTTTCTCCAGGTCAAAAAGTTCTTCTGTATGACACTCGTTTGCATCTATTCCCCGGGAAGTTGCGCTTTCGGTGGACCGGTCCTTTTGTGGTCCATACTGTTTTTCCTCATGGCGCTATTGAAATTGAGACACCAGACGGTAGTAGTTCTTCAAAGGTTAACGGTCAGAGATTGAAGCCCTTTTTAGAGCCTTTTCCTATAGGTGATGTTGAGGAAGTCCCTCTGGAGGAGCCTGTTTACCTTGATTGACCATCGAGGCGATTTGTATGTTGTATAATATTTTTGTAGGTTTTTGATTCCACTTCACCCAGGTACTATCTTTCCGACTTCTCTCTTTACTGACTCCTCATATTATTTATACCTTTTGTACTGTTCTTTAATTAGAAACATTGAGGACAATGTTAGATTTAAGTTTGGGGGTGGGGTAGAAACTTTTTGTTACTTTTTACAATAAATAAACTCCAGAGCCTAGAAATTTATGCCTATTAAGGATGGCACTAACCAATCTAAGTGGATGGAAGCATTTTGGTTTAGGAGTTGAGGAACCAATCTGATTAGATAGAAACGTCTATAAGAGTCTATTCATAAAAGCACGGAGCTCAGGTGTTATAAATAACATGATAGTTTCACCGTATCTCGGAATCATCCTATTACTTCTGTTTTTATTTTTGCAAATTTTTATGTTGATGTCTGCTGGGTTGAAATAGAGTGATTGAGTTACTTAAAAAAAAAAGACCAGACCAATTAGACTAATCGGAATAAATAACACTTGGATAGCAATATGTGTGTGTTCTCCCTGTCTCCGTCGCCTAAACAAGCGTGGAATGCAGGATCCACGGGAATTACCATGTAATATGCTGACAAGAAGCATGCGCTTGGATCCAATAGATCTAATCATGTCGTTAAAAAAATAAAAAAATAAAGGTTTATTATAAAGTCGACCACTGGTTCCCTTGTATATGCCAGCTGTGTTGATGTAGACTTAAGATTGTCGACCACTGGTTCCCTTGTATATGCCAGTTGTGTCGATATTAGTCCAGACCAGTATCTCAATCCACTAGGTCATAGGTTCATCTTGGCATTGAAGTCCATTCGCAACCAGCTACTTCTATATCCATCTTCTTAATCTATTCATGTGATTTGTTTGATTCCGGATATTGATGTCCATAGTGCGACTATCTGAGTAGAGCTCTGTCACTTATATATGAATTTTAGTATACTTGAGTGAAAACTCATATACAACAATTGGAATTTCGCATCAGGGTACTTCCTCCCGTAATCAATAAGTATGCCAACCAAGGAGGTTCTTTAGTGCATTCCAAGGTTCTGCGTAGATAGCTAGGGTCTGGAGTAAAGTTTTGTGGGTACACCTATGGTAAACACC
>JAJJMB010008334.1:4048047-4166339 GCA_023531105.1 Papaver atlanticum
TATGGTAAACACCACCACCCCCCCCCCCCCCACCCCCCCGAGACTATAACTCGGCCACTAGGGCCACCTAGGGGTTTAAAGGCTTGTTGCACATGCTAAGTGCAATCGACGATGCCTGCGACAGTGAGTTAGGATTTTATTTTGTAGTTTTGATTTGCTCGGGACTAGCAAATAATAAGTTTGGGGGTATTTGATAGACGCATTTATGTGTCTATTTTCATCTCTTTTGTGTATACTGTTAGTACCCATTTCTGTACTAATTTTGGTATTTTATCCCTTTGTAGGCGTTTTTGGAGGAATAGGCTTTTGCGGCAAAATTGGCTCGAAAAGTTGTTAAAGGTACCTTGGAGGACATTTGCTATTCGGACTCTCATTTTGGATAAGGGGTAACCCTTTTCCAAGCAGCTGCTAAGCACAGACCGGGACTGGATAGGGGGAGGTCACATTTCTTCTCAAAATTTCAAAGCAGAAAAAGGCGCGAAAATTTGTTTTCAAAGAACAGATTTTAGGGTTGGAATTGTGGACGACTTTTAAGGAGATTCAAGGGCTGATTTTCGTGGGATAGACAGGCTTGGTATGAGCTGTAGAATCGATAAAACAGGGATAAAGATCAAGTTTTTACGAAACAGAGAGTTGCATATATTCTCGGATATTATGGTTGATAACTGGGAGTACCGGAGGATTTTACGTGATGTATTAAGTCCTTATTCAGTCTACTGGAGAGTTTGAAAACCAAGTTGACGCGTAGAGAAGATTAAACAGGGAAGAAAAATCCCATAACTTGAGGAGAAAAGAAAACCAAGAATATTTGTGGATTAACTCGAGAGATTTTGGGTCTGGTGGCTATATATAGGTTGATTCGAGTCATAAAAGGGGTACGAACAATTTGGGGAGAGTTTGGAGAAGTTAGAGCACTAGAGAGGCGAAGAAAATCGAGTACAAAAACTCTGCTGCTGCTGCTGCTGAAGAAGAAGAAGAAGACGAAGAACATAAGACGCACATGCAACAGTCGCAGAGGCAGACTTATTTTCAGTGACAACGAGCTTCTATCGTTCCTGTCTGCAGTGACTGAAACCCTTCAGCAACGATCCAGACGTCTGTTTTAGACCTTCAGCAACTACAGAATCCACTGTTTTAACACTTTTCTCCCTTTTTAATCAACTTTTGAGCCATAAACATGTATTTTGAGATTATGATTAATATGAGGAGCTAAACCCCATTGTTGAGGCGATAGAGGAAGCTATTTTTCCAACAAAAAGAGGTATATTCTATTTTATTTCAATTATTTTTATGATTATTTTCCTTGATTTATAATTGTTTGAATGATTTTTGTTAAGCAATTGTTATTTCTTTTGATAGAGCATGCTTAGCCATAGGTTTTTGATTCTTTATACTTTGGATTTACACTTGTTATTTTGAAAATCTACATATTACAATAGTTTAGAATAAAATTAAACACAAAAATTGAATAAATATAAATATTGGATTTAATCACTTTGGACTTGGAAAATAGTGGAATCTTAGCCTCAGTATTCTTTTAATATTGATATAAACTTTGTCAGTGTTTGTTTTAAATAACAGTGATTTTTTTATATTTTAGTTTTAAAATTTAAGTCTAAAGTTATCCTTCACAAGTTCGAGAATCGAATCCTATTACCACTATTTTTACTACAACTAAAATTTACATCACTAACAAATTTACAAAAGGCCACGGGATGCATAGACACCCGGTCGGCTAACGAATTTATGAAAGGCTACGGGATACATAGACACCTGATCAGCTAACGAATTTATGAAAAGCCTCGAGATGCATAGACACTCAACTGGATGATTTATGAAGGGCTTGAGATATTAAGAACACTTGGACAACCGATTAGCTCGCAGAGGCATTAAACCAAACGTTGTTTCCCATATAAAACGAACCGAATAGGGAGTACGCACATTCTAATTCCATCATTCCTTGGAGAAACTAAAAAGGGGTATAGGCACGTTCCCCATACTCCCTGACCACCCAAACACCGCTCTCCACTCAAAGAAAAAGAAGGAGAGAGTAGGCGTGTTTCACGTAACATGCTCCATTTGGAGGAAAAAAAAAGGTAGGCGCGTTCCCCACACGCCTTTAACGGGATGCATAGACACCTGGTCGACTGACAAATTTATAAGAAATCCCGAGGTGCATAGACATCCGGCTGGCCGACGAATTTATGAAAATCCTCGAGATGCATCGACTCTCGGCTGACTGACAAATTTACAGAAGGCTACGGGACACATAAATACCCGATCGATCAACGAACCCACGGGATGCCAAAGGCACCCATAGTAGGCTATGAGATACTTAGAACACTCGGGAAACTAATTGACTTGCAGAGGCGCTGAATCAAATGTTATCTCCCATATAAAACGAACAAAATAGGGAGTAGGTGCGTTCAAATACACGTCGCGCTCCTATCACACTCTACTTTAAACATACGCTCCCTCCAAACCCACTAAAGCAAAATGCACCACCACTTCCATAATAAGAATAAGCGCATCGAACCCTCTAAGGAAAAGCATAAAGCCGCTGCCTTCCTAAGGACAGGCACGTCCAAGTACACTCCGCCACACTCTAAGGAAGAGCATACCGCGGTCCAAATATCATTCTAGTCTACATTGTGACAGACGCTAAAGGATATAGGATGCCCAACCATGTAGATCAGGGGACTTTATATACAACATGATAAAACAGAGTTAACAATAACAAACATAAGATTAACTGAAGAATGCGCAGAATACAAATCCCAAGTTTAAAATAACATAATACCCCACCTAGTTCAAGTATCCACAAACAACCAAACAAATAAATTATTCAAAGAAGAAGAAAGTGCACGAGATAAATAAAAGGAATGCAGAGGAAATGAAAACGGGAATGCGTTAGGCGGACTGGTATAGGGACCATTCCTTCCTTTTCTCCTCGAGATCCACACGAACTTTCTCATCTGCAATCTCCTCCTGCTGAGCTGCAACAGCCGCTGCCCCCACGCTGGCGGTAAGCTGATTCAGTGCCACCTTCTTATCAGCAGTAACTTGGGAAAGACATACTAGCTCCGTCTCGAGCTTAGCAATATGACCAGGGAGATGCACGCGTGGGTCATTACGATCCTTCACCTTTGTCAATAGCTCGTCCAACCATTTCACGCGAAATTCGAGGTTAGCTGCAGCGCGAATAGTAGTCTCCCAGCCGCGCAAAACACTAGTGTCAATGGGACCATACCCTACCCGCGTAAGCTGGTCGGCAACCTCGAGGAGATTCTTGTTCATATAACACAACGTCCTCATATCGAGGAGACCCTCCTTCACCATGTGACCACCGCTCCACGATATCCCTGTAAGTGACGGCAAGAGCAGATGGCACCCAAAAGCCATGAACTAATTTATAAAGGGAAGGATCGACGCCAGCCTCAGCGCCATCTACAACATTCGAAAAAAGAAACGGTGCATCCTCAAGAATCGACAACTGGTCAGAAGTGTTGGGGCGTCTCTTCGGAGGCCCAACTAGTGCAGAACTACTCCCATCTAATCGAGCGCATTTCACAGACCCTTCGGCAGGAATCACGCGCCTTCCACCCTCGATACTAGAGCCCTTATGCTTACCGGTTTCTTTACGCTTGTGACCTATATCCTAGAAAGCGATATACGCGCAAATGGAGTAACGATGGTGACGAGTAAGCATTAACGGACGCACAAAAAAAACAATGAATAAGGAATACGCCAAGGGTCGAGCAAAAAGAAACCAACCTCGGGGGTGAGCGGAGAATCGTGAGGTTTCTGATGAGACGCGGAAGAGGCAGAAGAAGACTCGGAGTCACTCGTAGAACCTACAAAATAAAGAATAAGTGACATTGCGAAGAAGAACTCGAATATATATATAAGAGTTGGTAGACAAAAGATGCCATTAAATAAAGATACACTTGTCAATGAGCAGTCACCTTCAGAATGATCTGGCTGGAGTGCCACGTGAGCTGTGGACCCACTTGGAATCGACCAACTCGACCCGGAAGGACTCAACGAATATAACATGTCACTAGGGGACTCAAAAGCTTGGCCCCTGACACGAAGGGTCTCTGCTAGAAAAGGATTGATAGATGATATATAAGGTGCGAAGACACCAAACCAACCCCTTTAGACAATTTGACGCCAAGATTTTGCACAAGATCCACGAATGAAGGGGTAGGGCTATCACCAGTACCTCGATGGGACCGCGACTGACTATTTGGCGAACCTGTATGGGATGCAGAGACGAGACGTCAGCAGAATAGCAGGGGCGTGGAATAGCCGACTTGGCCGCTTCCCGTCTGGCCTTCTTAGCAAGACTCTTCTCGAACCAATCACTCATTGGGATGTTTAGGTAATCCTCCATCAAATAAGAAGGCGCCTTCCACCCCACTAGATTGGACAAAGGAGCTTCCTGAGATTGTAGGATTTTCAACTTTCTTAATAAAAAAAAAAGATGATGGATGAAGAAGAAATAAACTACCTGCGGCGCCGGCGAACTAGCAGCAGGCTTAGGAATATGGAGTCTAGAAGGATTCCGATGAGAAGAGGGCTTCACCCCTTTCTTCTTCCTGAAAGGCTCGTGACCCTCATGAGGATTTAAGGAAGTTACCAAAAGATCTAGCGGGAGACCTATGGTGCCTGGATTAAGACCATTATTTTGGGCTATTTCCTCATCAAGCTTAACCCGACCAGAGCGTGTAAAATCTGGAGATCTTTAAAAGATAAGTCAAGAGGAGAAGACGGGTCACGAAGAAGAAAAATCAGGGATCGGCGACGCACGCGGAGCTGATACTCATGAGCCAGCTCAGTAATCTCCAAAGGGCGCTTAGGCATCGGCTGTTGAAAAGAAAAGTTAATCCCTCGGTCGATTAGGCACGTCGGTTCCTTGAAGATAAAACGATCGAAATTAGCAATGATATCCGCGTCCTCGGAGTCGCTCTAAGGAGGGAAGCTAGAAGGGTCCCCTTGATCAAACCCAACTTGACGATCTGCATGGTCAGGATTATAAGACATGGCGATGAACATACCAGCATAAAAACCAGGAAGATAACCAGGCAATACCGCCATCACCGAATCAAAATCGGATGCCGATAACGCCTACGCTGAATCCAACTCTGTGCCCTCCAATGGCGAGGTAAAATCATAGTGCCCAAGACCCGAATGGTCGTCATGATAAGGAAAAGGCTCGAATTTATTCGCCACATCCCTAAGCTTAGCTATATCCTCTTTAGGTACTTTTCCTTTACCATTCCAAAGAGCCATCCACGTATAACCATAGGAAACGTCGACCTTACGGACAGTACCATCATCTTTCTTGACATCCTCTTCACGATGAACTGCCAGAACATGAGGATCGGGGGCATACTCAGGAAGATGCTCTCAAGACCACGCCTGCATAAAGGAAGCGGGAATATAGGCCTCGACCTTATGAGTTGTATTAACTATACGAACATCATGTAAAAATAGATCTAAATGATGATACAAGCTGCCCAAAAACATCGGCGCAAAAGGAAAAGAGACGCCCCGAGATAGCAACACATCCATTGGCATAAGTTCACTCTTGATGGTATCCTGGGGACTATACTCGAACACATCGTAACAGAGCCAAAACAAAATATAAGCAGCCAATTGGAAAGAGGCCGCGTCTCTTTCCTACGAGGAGGGATAACCTTTCCATCCACCACCCACGGGGCCCAATACTTGATCCAAAGAGGAAAGGAGGCGCGCTTATGACGTTTAACAAACGAATCAGGGCTGGTTCGCACCGAGGGAATTGATGATCCATGTATTGCCTCATAAGCACGGGTAGAGCTGGCAAGAAGTCGTTCCCCTGTGTGAGGTGATGAGGAAGGTTTCTTACCCTCGACTACTTTAGTCTTTCCATTAGCAGCAGGCGATAGTTTACCCTTTTTGCTAGCATTCACAGCCTTTCCTTTGCCTCCTTTCCGCGCCGGTAACTGATCTTTGCTTACTTGTTCATTACAAGAGTCATATTTACAATCCAACGGATACGCCCATAACTCCCTATCCTCGTCAGTCAAAGCTTTAAAAACGGCCGCCTCATCATACGAGTGACTACCATGGATGGGCAATTCCGTAAGAGCCACTACGTCCTCTAAAACTATAGTAGCCACCCCCCATGCAAAGAATAAAGTATGAACAAGAGACGCCTAACGACAGAATAGCCGTGTCATATCACGCCTACACCTAACTACTTCTCGCTTGAGAGAAAAATTTATGGCTTCCTCGATACCCGCTGAACAAAGGGCGACCACGTGGTCTGGATTATAGCGGATGTAAGTCGTCCAGCGTGTCCATATGACAGGCGTGGCAGATAAAGACCGAATATCGATAGCGGGAAGATCGTAATCACCACGATGGATAGCCATCCGTGGAACCTTTTTGAACGAAAAAGTGTCTATGGTATCTGCCTTAGGATACATGAGCCATCCAGAGGCAGGAGGATGAGCTGACATAGGAGGGTTGAGTAGGCGCGGGATGAGAATGTCGTCCATAGGAAGGATGCGCTGACCATCACGGAGACCTCGTAGTTTTAACGCACGCTTCAGATCGGAGTTGCTCGTGATTTCAGAGATTGTATATGCTTTACTATCCGCTGGTACTGGTATATGCAATTCTTCCTGATCCACATTGCCCGCCACTTTGGAGTCGGTACTCATCGGTTCCTCAGATCCTTCTTATTCTTCCTCCTCCTCCTCCGTGGATGAACTACTACTGGTAGAGTCGCTAGACATGACACGTATATGATATGTCTGGAATGAGATGTAATGATGAAATAAAGTTGAAGAGAATGAATAATTCAAAGGGTCTATATATAGGTTACATGGAGACCCGAACGTGGCATTTATGAGGAATAAATAGGAACTGTAAAGTTTATTTGCACGAAATGGGAGACTAACCGTCACATAGGGACGTGGGGATGGAAGAAAGATTTTTTCTCTTAGTAGAGAGAGAAATATGTACACATAGAAGCCAATTGACTACCGGGTCATTTGACAATTGACCCAATAATCAGGGGACTAATGTTGATACATGAAAATTATTACCCACTAACAGGGCTAGGGCTCCCCTAAAGGGGTGCTAAAACCAACATGAATGAAGGGGACTTGGGGACTAAGTCCCAAATCCACTAAAGAGTGTCCATGAGGAGAAAAGGATAAAAAGAGGATTAAAGGAAAATAAGGAGGTTGTATTAGAGAAGGATTGGCATTAGTGGTAATTAAGGAGGTTTAGGAAATGTGGCATGATGTCATAAAAGGATGGGCTTTTGGGAAAGTCTATAAAAGGAGGTACATAGTACAATGGAAGGGGAGTTCTCTCTCATACCATTCCTAGAAGGTGTAATCATTTGGTGTAGCCAAGACGGGTAGGACCAAAATCATATTCACCCCTCAACACCAGGAAAAGAAGAGATCAACATCAGGAATAAGCGGGGGAATCACAAGGCTTCTGACGAGACGCTGAAGAGGCAGAAGAAGACCCGAAATCACTCATAAAACCTACAAAACAAAGAATAAGTAACATTGCGAAGATAAACTCATATATATAAGTTAAAAAAAAAGGGAAGACAAAAAGATGACATTAAATAAAGGTACATGTGCCAAGCAGAGAATGAGTAACCACCTTCAGAATGATCTTGATGGGATTCCACGTGAGCTGAGGACCCACCTAAAACCGACCGGTTCGACCCAGAAGGACTTAGCGAATGTAGCAAGTCACTATGGGACTCCAAAGCTTAACCCTTAACACAAAGGGTCTCTCTAACACCCCATGTTTTTAGCATGGCATATGCTCAAAGATGCGCCATGGCCTGAAATGAAGCTTCATCCAAAGCTTCTGTTACGTTAAGAGGAATATTGTCCTAGAGCCAATGTTGCATCATTATGATGCATTAGGCCATAGAGGGATGGCCAAGTAAATATTGCACAATCATTGTGCAATACGCCAGAGAGAAAGTCGCGCAATCATTATGCGAAAGCAGGAACCAGTCGGCAGAAGCAAGTGTTGCGCAATCATTGTCCATGAATAGTGAAGCAAGAATGTCAATTTGCTCCCTGATTCTAAGTTATAGAAACTGCAAGTTAACATATATAGGGAGTGGTACTTAGTTGAAGGTGCATATGCGGACCATGCACCAAGTAAGCTTCATAACTTAGCCGGAAGTATAAATGATGCCTAAGTCTCATTTATAGCTTCGTAGCCTTTAAAATTGGGCATATGATGCAAAGGCATCATTATGCCACGCCGCAGACCCAATAATGCATAATCATCATGCATTTTGACGAAACGGCTTATACGGACTAGGCCATTACCATTATTGCTAGGCCACGGCCTTGCAAACGAGTTGGTTTAAGTTGCTTGTCCCTTAGATGATGAACTACATTCTGTGTTTGATACCTTTAGAGTAAGGCAGGGTACGTAGGCAGCCGCAATTAGTTGCAGCAGTCCAACACGTTGCCACCTCATATCGTCTAAGCTCGGTAGCTCGATGCAAGAGATGATTGCGGCCAAGCTCGATGTCGCTTAGTTGCATGCCAGTAATGGATGCTCATACTTCCTATCAAGCTACATAGAGATGGTAAGAGAATCAATTGATACATGCAATATGCATTACCTAGGCCCTATGGCCTCACACCCTTTTACGGACAAGGGTAAGTTTGGAACGGTATGGAAGCTAAGTTAGCTACATAATGCTTACGGAGCATGCTTGTAAGGTAAAATGGACGTGCATTTGCCTAGATTTAAGGCCCGGACTATAGCTTCATCATGGCACATCGGGGAAGTGATGGCCTGCGCTCCCAGGCGCGCCAGGCTTAATTTTCCGGTCCATCACAGTCGGTATCAAAGCAAGTTCCGAGATAACTCTAGGGACTGTGGGAGTGGATTCGTCAAACGAGTATTGTTTCCTTCTAAAGGAAATAAAGTTGGAGAGTAGGCCAACTTTTGCGTGGATGTTGGCAACTGGCCGACTATTATCTCTGTTGGCAACTGGCCGACTATTATTTCTTTTAGCAATTGGCCATATTTGGTGTTAGCAATTGGCCAACTGTTATTTCTTTTGGCAATTGGCCATGTTTAGTGTTGGCAATTGGCCGAGTGTTATTTCTTTTGGATATTGGTCATATTTGGCGTTGGCAATTAGACGACTAATATTTGTTTTGGAAACTGGCCATTTCTGACGTTGGCAACTGGGCGACTATTATTATAGGGATTCCTGAGTGGTGGTATGGGACGCCCCTTATGATACCTGGTTGAGATATCGTTTGGCAACTATCCAACTCGATATTCTCGGTAACGTTGTGGGCGCTTTTGGAACCCTTGGCAGGCAGTATGGGATGTTGTTCAGAAGGTCTAAATTGATGTTCACGACAACTTGAAGAAACCCGTGATTTCTGAGCATCTGGAACGAGACTTTTGCTCAGGAATCCAAATCGAAGAGCTTGTCCACAATAGTTTTGTTTTGAATTTTGGGGACGAAATTCTTTAAAGGGGTGGATATTGTAACACCCCGTGTTTTTAGCATGTCGCATGCTCAAAGATGTGCCATGGCCTGAAATAAAGCTTCATCCAAAGCTTCTGTTACGTTAAGAGGAATATTGTCCTAGAGTAATTGTTGCATCATCATGATGCATTAGGCCAGAGAGGGATGGCCAAGTAAATATTGCACAATCATTGTGCCATACGCCAGAGAGAATGTCGCACAATCATTATGCGATAGCCGGAACTACGGCAGAAGTAAGTGTTGCGTAATCATTATGCACAATCATTGTCCATGAATAGTGAAGCAAGCATGTCACTTTGTTCCCCGATTCTAAGTTGTAAAAATTGCAAGTTAACATATATAGGGAGGGGTACTTAGTTGAAGGTGCATATGCGGACCATGCACCAAATAAGCTTCATAGCTTAGCCGGAAGAGTATAAATGATTCCTAAGTCTCATTTATAGCTCTGAAGCCTTGCCAATGGGGCATATGATGCGAAGGAATCATTATGCAACGCCGCAGACCCGATAATGCATAATCATTGTGCGTTTTGACGAAACGGCTTATACGAACTAGGTCATCACCATTATTGCAAGGCCAGGGGTGGATATTGTAACACCACGTGTTTTTAGCATGTCACATGCTTAAAGATGCGCCATGGCCTGAAATGAAGCTTCATCCAAAGCTTATGTTACGTTAAGAGGAATATTGGCCAAGAGCCAATGTTGCATCATCATGATGCATTAGGCCAAAGAGGGATGGCCAATTGAATATTGCACAATCATTCTGCAATACGCCAGAGATAAAGTCGCGCAATCATTGTGCGATAGCCGAAACCAGTACGGCAGAAGCAAGTATTGCGCAATCATTATGCGCATTCATTGTCCATGAATAGTGAAGCAAGCATGTCAATTTTCTCCCTGATTCTAAGTTGTAGAAATTGCAAGTTAACAAATATAGGGAGGGGTACTTAGTTGAAGGTGCATATGCAGACCATGCACCAAGTAAGCTTCATAGCTTAGCCAAAAGAGTATAAATGATGCCTAAGTATCATTTATAGCTTCGTAGCCTTTCCAATTGGGCATATGATGCGAAGGCATCCTTATGCCACATCGCAGACCCGATAATGCAAAATCATCGTGCGTTTTGACGAAACGGCTTAGACGGACTAGGCCATTACCATTATTGATAAGCCACGGCCTTGCAAAAGAGTTAGTTTAAGTTGCTTGTCCCTTCGATGATGAACTACGGTCTGTGTTTGATACCTTTAGAGTAGGGAAGGGTACGTAGGAAGTCGTAATGAGTTGCAGCATTTCCGGTCCAGCACGTTGGCCCGTCAGATCGTATAAGCTCGGTAGCTCGATGCAAGAGATGATTGCGGCCAAGCTCGATGAAGGTTAGTTGCATGCCAGTAATGGATGCTCATACTTTCTATCAAGCTACACAGAGTTGGTAAGAGAAGCCAGTGATGCATGCAATATGCATTAGCCTCGGCCTTATGGATTTGCACCGTTTTGCGGACAAGGGTAAGTTTGAAATGGTGAGGAAGCAAAGTTAGCTACATCATGCTTACGGAGCATGCTTGCAAGGGCAAATGGACGTGCATTTTCCTAGATATAAGGCCCGAACTGTAGCTTCATCATGGCACATCGAGGAATTTATGGCCTGCGCGCCCAGGCGTGCCGGGCTTAATTTTTCGGTCTGTCATAATTGGTATCAGAGCAAGTTCCGAGATAACTCTAGGGACTGTGGGGAGTGGACTCTTCAAACGAGTATTGTTTCCTTCTAAAGGAAATAAAGTTGGAGAGTAGACCAACTTTTGCGCGGATGTTGGCAACTGGCCGACAATTATCTCTGTTGGTAACTGGCCGACTATTATTTCTTTTAGCAATTGGCCATATTTGGTGTTGGCAATTGGCCGACTGTTATTTCTTTTGGCAATTGGCCATTTTAGTGTTGGCAATTGGCCGAGTGT
Organism: Papaver atlanticum; assembly: GCA_023531105.1. NCBI lineage: Eukaryota > Viridiplantae > Streptophyta > Magnoliopsida > Ranunculales > Papaveraceae > Papaver > Papaver atlanticum. Next base: position 4,059,558 of record JAJJMB010008334.1, read on the forward strand.
TATTTCTTTTGGCTATTGGTCATATTTGGTGTTTGCAATCGGCCACTAATATTTTTTTGGCAACTGGCCATTTCTGACGTTGGCAACTGGCCGACTATTATTATAGGGATTCCTGAGTGGTGGTATGGGACGCCCCTTAGGATTCCTGGTTGAGATATCGTTTGGCAACTGTCCAACTCGATATTCTCAGTAACATTGTGGGCGCTTTTGGATCCCTGGGAAGGCAGTATGGGATGTTTGCTCAGAAGGTCTAAATTTATGTTCACGACAACTTGAAGAAACCCGTGATTTTTGAGCATCTGGTATGAGACTTTTTCTCAGGAATCCAAATCGAATAGCTTGTCCATAATAGTTTTTTTTTGAATTTCGGGGACGAAATTCTGTAAAGAGGTGGATATTATAACACCCCGTGTTTTTAGCATGGCGCATGCTTAAAGATGCGCCATGTCTTGAAATGAAGCTTCATCCAAAGCTTCTGTTGCGTTAAGAGGAATATTGGCCTAGAGCCAATGTTACATCATCCTAATGCATTAGGCCAGAGAGGGAATGGCCAAGTAAATATTGCATAATCATTGTGCAATACGCCAGAGAGAATGTCGCGCAATTATTGTGCGATAGCCGGAACCAGTATTGCACAATACGGCAGAAGCAAATGTTGTGCAATCAATTTGCGCAATCATTGTCCATGAATAGTTAAGCAAGCATGTCAATTTGCTCCCTGATTCTAAGTTTTAGAAATTGCAAGTTAACATATATAGGGAGGGGTACTTAGTTTAAGGTGCATATGCGGACCATGCACCAAGTAAGCTTCATAGCTTAGCCGTAAAAGTATAAATGATGCCTAAGTCTCATTTATAGCTCTGTAGCCTTTCCAATGGGGCATATGATGCGAACAAATCATTATGCCACGCCGCAGACCCGATAATGCATAATCATTGTGCGTTTTGACGAAACGGATTATACGGATTAGGCCATTACCATTATTGCTAGGCCAAGGCCTTGCAAACGAGTTGGTTTAAGTTGCCCCTCCCTTCGATGATGAACTACGGTCTGTGTTTGATCCCTTTAAAGTAGGGAGGGTACGTAGGCAGCCGCAATGAGTTACAGCATTGTCGTACCAGCACGTTGTCCCCTCATATAGTCTAAGCGCGGTATCTCCATGCAAAAGATGATTGCGGCCAAGATCAATGAGGCTTAGTTGCATGCCAGTAATGGATGCTCATACTTCCTATCAAGCTACACAGAGTTGGTAAGATAAGCCAGTGATGCATGCAATATGCATTAGCCTCGGCCTTATGGCCTTACACCCTTTTGTGGACAAGGGTAAGTTTTAAATGGTGTGGAAGCTAAGTTAGTTGCATCATGCTTACGGAGCATGCTTGCAAGGGAAAATGGACGTGCATTTGCCTAGATTTAAGGCCCGTACTATAGCTTCATCATGGCACATCGGGAAAGTTATGGCCTGTGCGCCCAGGCGCGCCAGGATTAATTTTCCGGTCTATCACAGTATCTGCCCGTAGAGGATTAACAGATGATATGTGAAGGCGCGAAGATACCCAACCATCCCCTTTAGACAATTTAATTTCAATATTTTGCACAAGATCCACGAATGAAGGGGTCGGGATACTACCAGTACCTCGCTGGGACCGTGACGGACTACTCTGTCGATCCTGCACGGGATGTAGATACAAAACATCAGCAGAAGAACAAGGACGGGGAATGGAAAACTTTGATGCTTCCCGTTTTGCCTTCTTATCAAGGATCTTCTCGGACCAATCACTCAGAGGAATGTTGAGGTACTCCTCCATCAAATAAGAGGGCGCCTTCCACCCCACGGGGTTGGATAAAGGAGCTTCCTAAGGCTGGAGGATTTACCCTTTTTACAAAACAAACGACAACAACGAACAACAAAAGGAAAGAGAAAAGGAAATATAACAAAAGCAAAAGAAATACATGTGGCGTTGGTAAACTAGCAGCAGGTCTAGGGATATGGAGTCTAGGAGGCTTCCGGTGGGAAGAAGGCTTTGTCTTATTTTTCTTGCTTATGGGTTCATGGACCTCAGGGATCCCAGGAAGTCACTAGCGGGTCCAAGGGGTGACCTTTAGTACCCGACGTAAGACCGTTTTTCTCGGCTATCGCCTCATCAAGCTTAACCCGACCAGACGCCTGTAAAATACGGAGGTCCGCGGAAGATAAGTAAGAAGGAGGAGCTGGGTCACGTAAGAGAAAATTTAAGGCGCGACGACGAATGAGAAGCTGATATTCATGAGCTAGCTCGGTAACCGCCAAAGGGCGCTCAGGCATAGGCTGCTGGAAAGAGAAGTTAATTCCTCGGTCACTTAGGCGCGTCGGTCCTTTGAAGACGAAGCGATCAAAACTGGCAATAATATCAGAGCCACTCCAAGGCGGGAAGCTAGCAGGAGCCCCTTGATCAAACCCAACTTGTCGAGCTGCGCGGTCAGGATTATAGGACATAACGATGAACTTACCAGCGTAAAATCTAGGAAGATAACCAGGTAACACCGTTATTACCGAGTCGAAATCTGACTGTGACATGGGTTACGTTGAATCCAGTTCCGAGCCCTCAAGCGGCGAAGTAAAGTCATAATGCCACAGACCCGAACGACCATCATGGTAAGGGAAAGGCTTGAAATCCTTAGCCACGTCTATGAATTTAGCTATATCACCTTTGGGTACTTTCCCTTTACCGTTCCAAAGATCCATCTGCGAATAACCATAGGAAACAACGACCTTACGAATGGTGCCATCATCCTGTTCAACATCCTCCTCATAATGAACTGCTAAGATGTGACGGACCGGAAAATTACGCCTGGGCGCGCAGGTCATAACTTCCCCGATGCGCCCTGATGATGCTACGATACGGGACTTTAAGCTAGGAAAATTCATGTTCATTTTCCCTTGCAAGCATGCTCGTGGAGCATGATGTATCTAACTTAGCTTCCATACCGTTCCAACTTACCCCTGTTCTGCAGAGGGTTTATTAAGAAAACAAAAACTTTCCTAAAACGACAAAAACGGCCTTTTGATGCCCTAAACGATGGAATTACTAAAATTCCAAGACCGTGATCATGTCTTCATTGTTGGGTCGTTTCCAATCAATTTAGACCTGCATTAAGATAAATTACGACAATCGTTTTTTTAGCCTCCAGATAGGCTATAACTTGCTCATCTGTGTCAACTTGTCTCATCAAGTTTGGCCACAATCATCTCCTGTGTCGATCTACCGAGCTTAGATGATATGAGAGGCCAATGTGCCGCAATCATCTCTCAAATAGATGATATGAGCGACAAAGTGCTGGACCGGCAATACTGCAACTCATTGCGGCTGCCTACGTACCATTTCCTACTCTAAAGGGATAGCACAGACTGTAGTTCATAATCGAAGGGACAAAAACTTAAACCGACTCGTTTGCAAGGCCGTGGCCTAGCAAAAATGGTAATGGCCTAGTCCGTATAGGCTATTCCGTAATAATGCACAATGATTATGTATTATCAGGTCCGCGACGTTGCATAATGATGCCTTCGCATCATATTCCCCATTGGCAACGTTACGGAGCTATAAACGAGACTTAAGCATCATTTATACTCTTTCGGCCAAGCTATGAAGCTTACTTGATGCATGGTCCGCATATGCACCTTCAACCAACTACCCCTCCCTATATATGTTAACTTGCAATTTCTACAAGTTAGAATAGGGGAGCAAAATGTTTTTACTAAGTCCAATACAATGATTGCGCACAATGATTGCGTACAATAATTGCGTATAATGATTGCGCAATACTCGTTCGGCCATCCCTCTCTGGCCTGATGCACAATGATTGTGCAATATTGGCTCTAGGCCAATCTTCTGTATAATGCGCAATGATTACGCTGCAACGCTAAAGGCCAACTACCCAACTGGCCTAATGCATCATGATGATGCAACATTGGCTCTAGGCCAATATTTCTCTCAACGCGACAAAAACTTGAGATGAAGCTTCATCTCAGGCCATGGCGCATCTTTTAGCATGCACCATGCTAAAAACTCGGGGTGTTACATCATTCACCCCTTTAAAGAATTTTGTCCCCGAAATTCAAAACCAAAACTATTGTGGACAAGCTCTTCGGTTTGGATTCCCTGAGCAAAAGTCCCATACCAGATGCTCAGAAATCACGGGTTTCTTCAAGTTTGTCATGGAACATCAATTAGGACCTTCTGAGCAAACGTCCCATACCGCATACTCGGGAATCCAAAAAGAGTCCACAACGTTACCAAGAATCTCAATTGGCCAGTTGCCAAAAGGATATCTCAACAAGGTATCCTAAATGTGCATCCCATACTACACACTCAGGAGTCCCTAAAGTTCACAAAGTTGGTGCCAACAATTTGTAGTACTATGTGGAACAGGATCCAGTTGCCCACCATCCTAAATGGTCATCCAGGTTGCCACTCGTAAGTGGGATGCTAGCCGGACCCAACAACGCACATCATTGGTCAGTTTCCAACGTGTGGGGATGATCAGTTCCATTGTCTACCTACCGTCCCAGACGGTCTTCCGGATATCCACTCGTAAGTTGGGTGCCACTTAGGCTAGGCAAACTCAAAGTACTTAAACAAGCTAAACTCGAATCGCAAAGTAACTGGCATTGCAGTTACAAACTATTTCCACGCAAAAGTTGGCTTACTCTTTGTAGGAAAATAACTCGTTGATAAGTCCACTCCGCAAGTCCTTAGAGTTATCTCAGAACTTGCTCTGATACCAACTGTGACGGACCGGAAAATTACGCCTGGCATGCCTGGGCGCGCAGGTATAACTTCCCTGATGCGCCATGATGATGCTACGATCCGGGCCTTTAAGCTAGGAAAATTCACGTTCATTTTCCCTTGTAAGCATGCTCGTGGAGCATGATGCAGCTAACTTAGCTTCCACACCGTTCCAACTTACCCCTGTTCTGCAAAGGGTTTATTAAGAAAACAAAAACTTTCCTAAAACGGCAAAAACGGCATTTTGAGGCCCTAAACGATGGAATTTGGCTAAAATTCCAAGACCGTGATCACGTCTTGATCGTAGGGCCATTTCCAATCAATTTAGACCCGTATTAAGCTAAATTACGACAATCGTTTTTTTAGCCTCCAGATAGGCTATAACTTGCTCATCTGTGTCAACTTGTCTCATCAAGTTTGGCCACAATCATCTCTTGTGTCGAGCTACCGAGCTTAGATGATATGAGAGGCCAATGTGCCGCAATCATCTCTCAAATAGATGATATGAGCGACAAAGTACTGGATCGGTAATGCTGCAACTCATTGCGGCTGCCTATGTACCCTTTCCTATTCTAAAAGGATCAAGCACAGACCGTAGTTCATCATCGAAGGGACAGAAACTTAAACCGACTCGTTTGCAAGGCCGTGGCCTAGCAAAAATGGTAATGGCCTAGTCCGTATAGGCTATTCCGTCATAATGCACAATGATTATGCATTATCGGGTCCGCGGCGTTGCATAATGATGCCTTCGCATCATATGCCCCATTGGCAACGTTACGGAGTTATAAACTAGACTTAAGCATCATTTATACTCTTCCGTCTAAGCTATGAAGCTTACTTGGTGCATGGTCCGCATATGCACCTTCAACCAACTACCCCTCCCTATATATGTTAACTTGCAATTTCTACAATTTGGAATAGGGGAGCAAAAAAATTTCACCAAGTCCAATACAGTGATTGCGCACAATGATTACGGACAATGATTTCTCAACACTCGTTCAGCCATCCCTCTCTGGCCTGATGCATAATGATTGTGCAATATTGGCTCTAGGCCAATCTTCTGCATAATGCGCAATGATTACGCTGCAACGGTAAAGGCCATCTACCTAACTTGCCTAATGCATCATGATGATGCAACATTGGCTCTAGGCCAATATTCCTCTCAACGCGACAAAAACTTGAGATGAAGCTTCATCTCAGGCCATGGCGCATCATTTAGCATGCGCCATGCTAAAAACTCGGGGTGTTACATAAGACGTGAGGAGCGTGAGCATACTCAGGGAGGTGTTCCCAAGACCATGCTTGCATAAAAGAAGCAAGGATATAAGTCTCGACTTTATGAACTGCATTAACTATACGAACGTCGTGGCAAAACAGGTCCAAATGACGATATAGGCCGCCAAAAAACATTGGCATGAGAGGAAAAGAAACACCTCGAGACAATAGCACAGCCACCGGTGCAAGCTCGCTCTTGATAGTATCCTGAGGACTATACTCGAACGCATCATGGAAGAGCCAGAATAAAACATAAGCCGCAAACTCGGCGCGAGGATTCTTCTATTTACTACGAGGAGGAATAGCCTTTTTATCAAACAGTTGCGGAGCCAAATACTTGATCCAAAGTGGGAAGGAGGCGTGCCGATTGCGCTTTAAAACTAATTCGGGACTTATCCACGAGGAAGGAATCAATGAGCCATGAATTGCTTCATAGGCGCGGGTAGAATTGGCTAGCAAACGCTCCCCCGATGGGCGCGACAAAGAAGACCCCTTTTCTTCGACTGCTTTAGCTCTGCCTTTGGCAGCGGGCGATGGATTTTCTTTCTTGCTAGCGCTTGTAGCTTTTCCTTTGCTTCCCCGTCTTGCTGACAACTGATCTTTTACCACCTGCTAATTGCGACAGTCATCTTTACAGTCTAGCAGATAAGCCCATAACTCCTTGTCCTCGTCATCCAGAGCTGCGAAGACGTCCGCCTCGTCATATGAATGACTACCATGAATAGGCAATCCCGTGAGAGCAACTACATCCTCTGGAACTATGGTAGCTTCCCCCCATGCAAAAAACAGAGTATGAACAGAGGACGCCCAATGATAAAAAAAGGCACGTCATGTCATGCCTACATCTAACCACTTCCCTCTTAAGAGACAGGTTTATGGCCTTGTCAATACCTACCAAACGAATAATGGATGCGTGGTCTGGATTAGAGCGGATGTAATACGTCCAATGCAGCCATACAGCGGGTGTCGCAGATGATGAACGGATCTCAATAGTAGGTAGATCGTAATCTCCTTGGTGGATAGCCATATGAGGAACCCTCTTAAACCAAAAGGTATCTATAGTATTCACCTCAGGATACATGAGCCATCCGGGAGCCGGAGGATAGAGTAATACAGAGGGATCGAAAAGGCGTGGAACAAGAACGTCGTCCATAGGAAGGACACGCTGGCCATCACGGAGGATCCTTCTTCCTGTCAAGTTATTAGTGGTATTTTGCAAGTTAGACAACTTGATGTTAACAAAGAGAAGTATTTGGGTCTGCCATTTCGTGGAAAAGAATAAGAAAATTCCTCTCAATTTTAACGCACGCTTGAGATCAGGGTTGCTTGTAATTTCACGAATCATATATGACTCGCCATCTGCTGCTACTGGTATATACAACTCTTCTTGAGTCGCGTATTCAGTTTTTTCGGAGCCAGCACTCATCACTTCTTCTAACTCTTTTTCCACCTCCTCGGATGAACTATTACTGGAAGAATCGCTGGACATGGCGCATATATGTTATATTTAGAATGAGGTGAAAAGAAAATGACAAGGTAAAATAAAGGAAAGAGATAACTGGGCAAGTCTATATATAGGTAATAGTGGGACTCAAAAGTGGCGGTTATAAGAGGAATAAAGAAAACTATAAAAAACTGTAAAGTTTCTCGTACGTCGCGGGAGGCCAACCGTCACTTGGAGACGTGGGGTTAATAAAATGGAACTCCTCCTTTCTGTCTAGAAGGAAATGAAAAAGTGGGGGTACAACAACCTCACCCAATAATTCGCTTAGCAATCTGTATGGACTAACTCCGATATACTTTTAAGAGAATCAACTAGACAGTCAGACTCAATCTTAATAAAAAGTATATCAAGGAGTTATATCTCAATTTTTCGATTCAATCCTTACTCAAGCAAATACAAATCTGCGAGTCTAATTGAATACAAGAGAAATTAACTTTAACGGTACCAAAAAACAATGTTCAAGTATCAATCAATTTCAATCAACAACCAGAGGTCGGATTTCCCAATTGATTGATTCAACACACAACTTGTGATATTTCAATTATATAGCAAAATATAATGCGGAAAGAAATAACACAGACACCAGAAGTTTTGTTAACGAGGAAACCGCAAATGCAGAAAACCCTCGGGACCTAGTCCAGATTGAACACACACTGTATTAAGCCGCTACAGATACTAGCCCACTACAAACTAACTTCGGTATGGACTATAGTTGAACCCCAATCAATCTCACACTGATCCAAGGTATAGTTGCGCTCCTTATATCTCTGATCCCAACAGGATACTACGCACTTGATTCCCTTAGCCGATCTCACCCACAACTAAGAGTTGCTAATACCCAAAGTCGAAGACTTTAATAAACAAATCTGTCTCACATAGAAAAGTCTACAGTAATAGATAAATCTGTCTCCCACAGAAATACCTACGAGTTTTGTTCCGTCTTTTGATAAATTAGGGTGAACATGAACCAATCGATAACCCGGACTTATATTCCCGAAGAACAGCCTAGAATTATCAGTCACCTCACAATAATCTTAATCGACTAGCGAAACAAGATATTGTGGAATCACAAACAATGAGACGAAGATGTTTGTGACTACTTTTCTATCTTGCCTATCGGAGAAATTAATCTCAAGCCAATCTTACGATTGTACTCAAATACGATAGAAACAGCAAGATCAGATCATACAACTACATAGAAAATAGTTGGGTTTGGCTTCACAATCACAATGAAGTCGTCAAGTCGTTAACCTACAGGGTCTCGGTAAGAACCTAAGGTTAAAGGAGAATTGACTCTAGCTTATACAACTAGTATCACACAGGAGGTGTGGGGATTAACTTTCCAAGTTGCTAGAGTTCTCCTTTATATTGTCTCCAAATAAGGGTTTGCAATCTAAGTTACCTTGGTAAAAAAGCATTCAATATTCACCATTAGATGAAAACCTGATTAGATTCAAGCTAATATATTTCAACCGTTAGATCGAACTTAGCTTGTTATACACAAATGAAATATACGTCATTTAGGTTTGTGTAATCGTACCTAAACGTGTACAAGTCGTTGGTTTAATAGTAGTTAACCAAATGGTTAGCCATATGAGTACTTTCATATCAACCATATTCATCTTCACCATAACTAGTTCAAATGACTCAAATGAACTAGTTCAAGAGTTGTTCAATTGCTTAGATCTCATAGAAGTATACAAGACACAAATGAAGCAAAATCGGTTTTGATTTACTCGAATCGATTCATGAACCTTATAGCCACGGTTTGAAAATATGCATTCCTTAGTTTATATATATTTAAGTTCACGAATAAACCAATTTTAGAAAGTAACACACTTAAGTATGCGTACTTAAGTAACCGGATTTGAGTTTGTTTTGGTTTCCAAACTCGGCGGAAATTCACGGACGTGAACTTTCCGCCAGTATGCGTACGGGTACGAATACTTAGGTAACCGGATTGAGTTGGTTTTGATTTCCAAACTCAGCAGAAATTCACGGACGTGAACTTCCGCCAGTATGTGTATGGGTACGCATACTTACCCAGTCTCCATCAACCATTTAGTACACACACAAGTATGCATACATTTGGTTCCAGGTTTTGGACTTATACACTAATGCGCGAACACATTATATGCTTATATCCAAGAATGGTTACATGTTCTAAACTCTTTATTTCAATTATTGAAACATTCTTAGAGGATGTTAAATAGAGGTTATTCACACACTATTTTTCATCAAAGCAATTTTCAAGATATTGAAATAATCAACATGACTTTCGTCACTTGTAAAGATGAACTTAGCCAAAGCGAAAGCTTACCAACACATATTTCGAGAAAAAGATAAGCGAGATAAACTCGGCTTGAAATAGCAAATGTGTATAATCGAAGTCTATATAGCAATACGACTTTTGTCTCAAGATAGGAGATAGAGTAGATAGACTTTCTGAGTGATCGATAAGTTGAAGTCTCCATATACATTTTAGTCGATGAAGTTCCACCAGTTCCTTGAGTAGTTCTTCGTCTTTGTATGATGAACGTCGTGGAGTCTAGAGCTCAACTACACTTTCTATCCTAGTCCGAGACTTAGCCATAAGTAGACTATAAATCAAGACTTATAGTTTTGGCAACTAAAATTGACAACAAGCTTGAGATAGCAACGCTTGCGAGTTCGACCGAGCAGTGCTCTAACAATCTCCTCCTTTGTAAATTTTAGTGGCAAAACTATCAATACATATGGAATACAAAAAATAAACTTTGCAACTTCTCTTCCACATGCATGATCTCCTTGGTTCTTCAACATTACTCGAAATCTTTGTCACTTCTAAGTACTCAAATGATTCCAAAGGTTGTAAGTTCAGCATCATCGTTGTTGAAAATCCGTAGCCATAACAATGAGAAAACAAAAGCTCTCGATCATTTTTACACAGTGTCATAGTATCATTACACAACATCAAAGTTCAATTGTATCACAACTTCGACAATAATACTATGGTGATATGTATCACTCCCCCTTAGTCAATACTCCATCTCACGTGGAAAGCACTCCCCCTTACATAATGATCCGAAAACCATATGTATTTGTAATGTGAACTACACATTAATTCTCCCCCTTTTTGTCAATAAAATTGGCAAAGGTACGAAAACTAGTGGGATCCTAATGAAATTTCCATAGAGACATTTCATGACCAAAAGAAAGTACATATCAACTTTTTAGATGCAATCATATAGCCGAAACTAAATGCATTCATCAAGGAGTTTATAAAGATACAAGATAACCCCTATAATATTCCACAGCCGCACTCCCCACAAAGATTTGGCAATAAAGCACAAGTTCAAATAAGAACTCTCCCCCATATAATGTCATTCCTGAAAAAACAACAAGAGCGACCTTACTTTCACAAGAAAAGAAGGATTTCTTTGGACAACAATAAATCATATAAGAATATGAATTTATATCCAAAATACTCAATTGAATTAACCACAAGTGAACCCATGATTAATTCGACCGCAATACTCAATTAAACTAACCACAAGAAAACCCATGATTAATCTAATTGGAAAATGCTCAACATAAGAAAACTTACGGAGCCGCACAGTATATACATGAAATATGGATCAAGGAAGATCAATACTGCGGAATAAACAAAGATTCATTCTATCTTCCATCACTATTTGCACAATACATACAATAGGCTTAATTTTTGTAAACAAAAGCTTATCCTTTCTTCCATCAATATTTGCATAATGACATAAAAGGCTTATCTTTTGTTTTTGTCAAAAGTTCATTCATTCTTTTATCAATACTTGCATATCGACGTATGAAAGACTTAACTTTTGATAACGTATGGGACAATCATAGTTCACGGACGCAAACACACATATCCCATAACAAATTGCAATATATAAAACCATAAAGATTAATACTGCAAAAATCATCTTCCAAATAAACTTTAGAATTTAACCAAATAAATCTAAAAACATTGAAGATGAAAATGTTGGACATAGCTATGTGTAGACACAATAATGGTTATTCCAAACTCTAGTTATTCTTCTTAAAACACAAGAATAAATTCTCATAAGAAGTTTTCCTAGACATTGAGACCTCTGAAAAATTCTTTATCGTCCCCGAACTCCTTGTCGTCAACAGCCATAGGAACATATGGTTCATGAAGAAAGGAGTCAATTCCAACAAACCTTCTAGGCTGAAGATGTCGAACCAGGGCCTTCTGAATCTCAAGAGTTTTCAAAACACAAGCCTTTATTTGCTGAATCTCCTTTCTTGTCTCCTTAAACTCTTCAAGAACATCAGAAAACTTCTGAGAATTTGAAGGAACAACCCTTGGCTTCCTCACATTCCTACCTTTTCTTTTCAAAGTTGGAGGTAACAGAAATCTCTCTTTTTCCTTCGTGATTGATGGCTTAACAATCATATTAACATCTTTTCCATCAGAAGACATGATGCTTGGAGTATCCATATGAGAGGAAATCATAACTTAAGTCTCAACAAGCAGTCTTAAGTTAAAAAGAGTTTCAGGGAAGGAAAAAGGAATGTAGGGTTACGAAACCTTTATACACTTCAAAGGATTCACGTACGCACAACTCTTACCCTATAAAAGGCATAATTGTCAATTTTAACCCTCTTTTATTGATTAAACAGGAAAGTCCTTTCCAATATCAATTAGATATGAAAAGCGACATGAATTCCATACTTTACAGTGCTCTTAGAGAAAAAACAAAAGAAAGACAAAAAACAACTAAAGAGTTTTCTTTTCTTAAAGCCTGAGGTGTACAAAATCTTGTCTCTTTTAATCAGGCACATGAGACAAGATGCACTAACCAACACAATTTAAGTTGTGCTGGGATGAACAATAATTTGTCCATCATATCCCTTTTGATTGGAATTCATAGAACCCTGTTTCTCATAGTTTTTATACCATAACTTTCTTTCCAATGGTCTTGTCTTATCCTTGAAAACTAACTTCTTTGACGAAGATAAAATCTTACATACCTCTGCGGTCTTTTGAACAAGTTTGAGCTTGTTTGCTAATCGATTTGCTCTTCGTTGAAGTTTGTTGACATGTCTTAATTTGTGTTTGTACTTGTAACACTTTGATAGCTCATGACCCTTGAGAGAACAATATGAGCATGTCAACCTGGAATATGATTCAGGTATCCGAGATGTGCAAGCTGCTAGACACAAGGTAGAACCTGAAAAATTAGACAAAGAGTTTCCAACGGAAATGTCAATTTTTTCTTCCAGATCGGTTGAGTTTTCTTCTGAAAGAATATCAAGATTTATGTATGTATTGCTACAATTATTAAAATAAATATTTTCACAAAGAAGTACAACACTTGACTTTTTATCTTCATTAGAATCATAGTTGTCGGACATTTCATCAAGAGTTGCAGCAAGACCTTTGTTTCCAGTGTATTTCTTTCGATTTGGACACTCATTTGCAAAATGACCAAAACCTTTACACTTAAAGCACTGTGGCATATCCTCGTCATCAGCCTCGTCAGCATCCCTGTTTTTAGAAGGAATGCGATTGTGAGGTTTAACTGACGATCTGGGTTTGTCTCTGGAAAACCGTTTACTTCTCTTCAATAGAAGATATCTAAACTGTCTTGTGATCAATGAGACTGACTTGTCAAGATCTTCATCTGATGAATCAGTCTCAGAAAGATCATCTTCAGAGATGCAAACACTTTTACTTTTCTCAAGTAATTTAGTGTTATTCTGTGCTTTGAAAGCAACGTCCTTCCCAGATTTGGATGTATGCTCATGATCAAAGATCTTTAACTTCCCAACCAGAGTGTTTCTGGAAAGAGCATCAAGGTTATTTCCTTCAACGATGACATTCTTCTTGTTGATGGTGGTTTTTAGTTCAGGGTTAAAATCGTAAAACCCTGTATTTAATGCGTCGTCATTCTGCAAAGGGACTGAGTCGTTCAAAAGTAATGAGTGTTCAGACCTCTTTACTTACATATGTATTGAGCAATTCAACATATTTATGAAATTTATCCAGAATGGTGCATGAAGCAACAATCCCAGATATTTTGTAAATTTTAACCTACTGCATTGTTCACTAATGCATGGCCTGCCTAGTATTTTCCTATGCTATGTTCCCAGCCGAACTCTCAATATTGGCATGATATGATGATTAATGTTCACTCGCAGTGGAGTAGCATGAATCTCCCGAAGTGTCAGTATTGAGACCTGCACGAAAACACTCACATAGGCTACACCACTCTCTGATAATGAGATTTTCATGTCAATGCGCTTTTTAATTAAAAGCTGGCACGATCGAAGCGTTTAAATTCCTTAAGAAAACCTAGACTGTCCATGTCAGTCTTAAAAAAGGAATCACGGCCACACGACTTGGCCGGTCGATTCAACAAGCTTAGCCTCTTCCCAATCGAACTAGGCGATCTCCATGACGTCCACCGGCGGGCCCACTAGCACCCAAGCCTATCGGATTCACTCTAGTTCACCCGCAATGCCATTGAACGTTAGCCAGAACATGGGTGATCGCGTTGTTGAAAAGGGAGCTCAAACAAGCTAAGACCGACCATAATGGTCTCAAATTCATCACATCCACCCAAACTTAGCTAGCCTAGTTGGATGGTTTAGATCTTCCTTCGAACGATCCAAGAGGTGTTGGTGTATTCACCGGTGACCCAACTACATCCCTAGTTGATCGACCTGCCCATGGCAAGCCAAGAGCGCATCAAACCTATCGCTCAAAGTAGGGTGAACGCGCTATTTCGGAAACCATAAAGTCGCGTTGCGGCAGTGCGCTTCTATCACAAATTGATCACAACCATCCATCTTCGCCGGCCAAATCGAGTGGCTTAGATTCAATTTTAGGCGGCCCTGAAGATATCGGCGTGCTCACTGGAAACCCACCTTTGCACATGGCCGATCAGCCTGCTCAAACTAGCGCCCAACGCTTTCAATCGATCAGCCAAAATAGGGTTGGCCACACGGCTTCTAAACCCTAATTTAAATCAACGGCAGTAGGCAACTGCCGAAAATCATCTCGTCTATCCAACTTCGCTAGCCTAGTCAGATGGTTTAGATTTATTTTTAGACGTCCAACAGGGTAATGCTGTGATCACCGGCCATCCCTCCTCCACAGGGAACGATCGAACAAGTGGTAGTTCACCCATAGGTTTCTCAAACGATCGCCAAAAGGTGGCCGGTCATACTACTTTTTTAAGACGTCCAATTCACGACTAATTTGAACGAGCTCTAAAACAACGATGCTTCCTGCATATCGATTATTTTCAGCTGCTTGTTTAAAAGCGATGCTTTATATACCCCGATTATAAGCGATTTTTATAAATATTGATTTCACAAATAATTTATATTTGACCTAAAAGCACTATGTGCATCTTTTAGCGGCGAGTCTCACGACTTGACCCACTTACTCGAGACATCAAACATGTCACAAACTGGGGGATGCTCACTGGGGTATTGGTCTGGCGGTTGACAGCGTGCGGCGTGCAACGCGCCCATTACGAGAACGTGTTAGGAAAGAATGGACGGTTAACATCAATGAGAGTAGTGGGTGAAAGTGTGACCAGTTTTCCCTCGTAATGGAAACGTGGTGATCACCACTTTTTACAGAACCCCACTTCTCCATTGCTTAATCACCTCCACTTCCTAAGAGGTCAAGGGGTACTCGAACATGACTTGTATAAATAGGATTTCAACCTATTTCGACAATAACAGAAGTGTTATCAACACAAGTATCCAGAAAAACACAAAGAAATGATAGCTTACATTTTGTGAGCCAGTTCCATATTCTGATACAAGTCATAAAATAGCCACACCTTCATAGTTGACCATTCTGATCTCAACACCTTCTTCGCTTCCCTCCCTAAGATCAACCCTTCTCCTTCACTTTGTGACCGAAGCAAGACTGGAACGGCCATTTCTTGGTTTAGGCCAGGATTGTACAGATTGATCTCTCGAATCTAAAGTACTCCTGTGCAGTGCATTTGTATAGGGTTTAGATTCGTTTCTCGGCGGCACACCCAAATTTACCAAAACTAGCGGAATCAGTTTTTACCCCAAAACACTTCTTAGAATCGTATCTAGATGGCAGCGATCTGAGAATTTTCATCACAATGTCCTTTTCAGGAATAGTCTTACCCAATGCAAAGGATGCATTAACAATTTCAAACATTTTGTGATTAAACTCATCAAATGAATCTTCATCTGCCATACGAAGGTTTTCCCAATCGGAATTTAGGTTTTGAAGCCTGGATTCCTTTTCACTGGTATTCCCTTCAAATATGGTTTCTAAGATATCCCAAGCATCTTTAGACCGAGTGCACGTAGTCACATGGTGCTGAAGATCTGGGGTAATGGCATGTATGATAGCATTCAAACCGTCGGAATTTTGCTTTACAGCAAGTATCTCAGCAGCGTCATATGCACCAATATCTTTCGGTACGGTTGCATCTCCTACTACCACAACGGGAGCATCATAGCCATTAACTACATAAACCCATGATTAAAAATCACCCGCTTGAAGAAAGGCACGCATAACAATTTTCCACCACAAGTAATTTGATCCATCGAAGACTGGTGGTACGTTTATAGAGATAACACTTCTGTCCATAGAGTCAGATCGCTAAAAACACAGACTTATAAGATCTTAAGCGTGTTTTCCTGCTCTGATACCAATTGAAAAGGTGGGGGTACAACAACCTCACCCAATAATTCGCTTAGCAATCTGTATGGACTAACTCCAATATACTTTTAAGAGAATCAACTAGACAGCCAGACTCAATCTTAATAAAAAGTATATCAAGGAGTTATATCTCAATTTCTCGATTCAATCCTTACTCAAGCAAATACAAATCTGCAAGTCTAATTGAATACAAGAGAAATTAACTTGAACGGTACAAAAGACCAATGTTCAAGTATAAATCAATTTCAATCAACAACCAGAGGTCGGTTTTCCCAATAGATTAATTCAATGCACAACCTATGATATTTCAATTATATAACAAAATATAATGCAGAAAAGAAATAACACAGACACCATAAGTTTTGTTAACGAGGAATCCGCAAATGCAGAAAAACCCCGGGACCTAGTCCAGATTGAACACACACTGTATTAAGCCGCTACAGACACTAGCCTACTACAAACTAACTTCGGTCTGGACTATAGTTGAACCCTAATCAATCTCACACTGATCCAAGGTACAGTTGCGCTCCTTACGTCTCTGATCCTAGCAGGATACTACGCACTTCATTCCCTTAGCTGATCTCACCCACAACTAAGAGTTGCTACGACCCAAAGTCGAAGACTTTAATAAACAAATCTGTCTCACACAGAAAAGTCTACAGTAATAGATAAATCTGTCTCCTACAGAAATACCTACGAGTTTTGTTCCGTCTTTTGATAAATCAAAGTGAACAGGAACCAATCGATAACCCGTACTTATATTCCCGAAGAACAACCTAGAATTATTAATCACCTCACAATAATCTTAATCGACTAGCGAAACAAGATATTGTGGAATCACAAATGATGAGACGAAGATGTTTGTAACTACTCTTCTATCTTGCCTATCGGAGAAATTAATCTCAAGCCAATCGTATGATTGTACTCAAATACGATAGAAACAGCAAGATCAGATCACGTAACTACAGATAAAATAGTTGGGTCTGGCTTCACAATCCCAATAAAGTCTTCAAGTCATTAACCTACAGGGTCTCGGTAGAACCTAAGGTTAAAGGAGAATCGACTCTAGCTTATACAACTAGTATCACACAGGAGGTGTGGGGATTAACTTTCCAAGTTGCTAGAGTTCTCCTTTATATAGTCTCCAAATCAGGGTTTGCAATCTAAGTTACCTTGGTAACAAAGCATTCAATATTCACCGTTAGATGAAAACCTGATTAGATTCAAGCTAATATCTTTCAACCGTTAGATCGAACTTAGCATGTTATACACAAATGAAATATACGTCATTTAGGTTTGTGTAACCGTACCTAAACGTGTACAAGTCGTTGGTTCAACAGTAGTTAACCAAATGGTTAGCCATATGAGCACTTTCATATCAACCATATTCATCTTCACCGTAACTAGTTCAAATGACTCAAATGAACTAGTTCAAGAGTTGTTCAATTGCTTAGATCTCATAGAAGTATACAAGACACAATCGAAGCAAAATCAGTTTTGATTCACTCGAATCGATTCATGAACTTTATAGCCACGGTTTGCAAATATGCATTCCTTAGTTTATATATATTTAAGTTCACTAATAAACCAATTTTAGAAAGTAACACACTTAAGTATGTGTACGGGTATGCGTACTTAAGTAACCAGATTTGAGTTTTTTTTGGTTTCCAAACTCAGCAGAAATTCACGGACGTAAACTTTCCACCAGTATGCGTACGGGTACGCATACTTACCCAGTCTCCATCAACCATTTAGTACACACACAAGTATGCATACATTTGGTTCCCGGTTTCGGACTTATACACTAATGCGCGAACACATTATATGCTTATATCCAAGAATGGTTACATGTTCTAAACTCTTTATTTCAATCATTGAAACATTCTTAGAGGATGTTAAATAGAGGTTATTCACACACTATTTTTCATCAAAGCAATTTTCAAGATATTAAAATAATCAACATGACTTTCGTCACTTGTAAAGATGAACTTGGCCAAAGAGAAAGCTTACCAACACATATTTCGAGAAAAAGATAAGCGAGATAAACTCGGCTCGAAATAGCAAATGTGTATAATCGAAGTCTATATAGCAATACGACTGTTGTGTGAAGATAGGAGATAGAGTAGATAGACTTTCTGAGTGATAGATAAGTTCAAGTCTCCACATACCTTTTAGTCGATGAAGTTCCACCAGTTCCTTGAGTAGTTCTTCATCTTTGTATGATGAACGCCGTGGAGTCTAGAGCTCAACTACACTTTCTATCCTAGTCCGAGACTTAGCTATAAGTATACTAGAAATCAAGAGTTATAGTTTTGGCAACTAAACTTGACAACAAGCTTGAGATAGCAACGCTTGCGAGTTCGACCAAGCAGTGCTCTAACAGGAAAGACGCGTACGAAGGAACCGATTGACTATTGGGTCATTTGACAATTAACCCAATAGTTAGGGGACTAATGTTGATACCTGAAAATTACTACCCCTTAACAGGGCTAGGGAGCCCTTAAAGGGGAGCCAAACCCAACATGAAACATGGGGACTTGGGGACTAAATCCCAAGTCCATTAAGAAATATTTATAAGGAGGAAAGGATAAGGAGGGAATTGATGGGAAAGGAGAAGGTTGTATTAGAGAATGAATGGCATTAGTAGTAATGAATGAGGTTTAGGACATGTGGCATGATGTCATGAAAGGAATGGATTTTGGGAAAGTCTATATAAGGAGGTACATAGTACAATGGAAAGAAAGTTCTCTCTCATACCATTCCTAGAAAGTGTTGTTATTTGGTGTGACTAGGACGGGTAGAACCAATATCAATTTCACCCCTCAACATTGGGTGTGATTGTTAAACCCCCGCTTTTTCAGTACCCAAATACACCACAATCTTTTATTTATCAACATATAAGTCCTCTATCTAACGTGATCGTCTATGGACAGAGACGATACAATACGACTTTCGGTTCACACTTCGTGTGATTGTCAATGGATACGAGATCGAGGCAATACAACAACAGGATAACTTATGTGGTTGATAATGGATACAAAATCGGGACAATACTACAACAAAGTGTGTTACTTGATAATAGGTTCGGTAATAACCAAACTCTATAGGATCACTATCAAGTATTGCAGAGTTAACATAAAAGTGCAATTTACTTTAATTATAATAAACAATTATAATGCGGAAAAGTAAAGTAAATGGCACAGCAAGATTTTGTTAAAGAGGAAACTGCAAATGTAGAAAAACCCTGGGACCTAGTCCATTTTTGCATACTCTCAGAATTAAGCCGTTATACAAAATCTAATACCAACTTCGTATAGTTGAGACCAAGCATACTACCCATAGATAATTAGTTCCCTCAGTATCCCTGCGCCTTCGACTTCTAGAGTCACACACGTGAATAACAAGTCCTTTGGATCGTATTCCAAACAGCAAAGGAAGAATCTGTTTGGTAACCACTCTAATCAATCTTGCTAAAGATATAGATGAGTCGTTGACAAAGGCTCTTCTGTTTAATCTTATAAACTCCTTTGTCTGGTTAGATCAATCCCACTTTAACTACCGAAATAGTCAAGTATAGATTCGCACTCAATCAATATATATCTCAAAGAGAAATATAGAGAATTCCGATCTCACGAGACTAATCAATCAGATCTATCAAAGATAAACTGATTCTAGTTGGATCCCAGCCGAAAAAGGTTTGTGCACAAAATTCAAAAGATACGAAAGCTAATAAGAAATCTTCTTCGTCTTCAAATCTTCTTTTATCTTCAAAACCTGCACAACACCACTTGAATCTATTGTGATCAATCATGCACATAACGGAGTCTATCAACAATGGATTATCACAAGATGTCTTTAGATATAACAACAGTTCTAAAGATCTCGTCGATACTTTGATCTAGTCTGAGTGAATCTTATATCAGAAGAGAAGATTCTCGAGCATAAACAAACTAGGTGCAATCAAAGTTTCAGCAACCGTTGGTCAATCAAATCAAATCGAAAACTAATAACACTACAATTATCTAGTTTCCCACCAACGGTACTCATAGAGCTTTTTGATCCCACAGAAGTATTTAAACGAGCAGTCGTAAGAGATTTAACCTAATTGGGATACTTTCCTCTCCGAATAGACGGCGCCACCAGAAATAACAAGAAATGAAGTTTGCCCGTCTCTTAGGATAGTTTACTATAATTGCAAACTTAGGTATTTATAGACCAAGGATGTTTGGACACCAAGGAATTTCCAAAACCGAAAATATTCTCAAGATATGCAATGAATGTCAAAATTCGATTTTCATAATTCCAATAAATGCTTGTCCAATATTTCTGAAATATCTCAATAGAAAATCTCCAATTAGTAAATGCACATTACTAATTTTTATTCTCTTGAGCTATGCATTAATTGTTGGTAATTAAAGCATAGAAAATATCCAAAGTGAGATGTTATTACTTCGCAACTGCACCGGTGTGTCCAGATTATATTCTGCAATGCGCACTACCAATCCTGCAGCACTACAACAAGCCACATAACTTTTTGATGACCATTTATTTCAGTATTTGAGACTTTTGGTCATAGGAGATGGGGATGGTTTTGGGCCACTGCAACATAGATTAGCTACTTTGCCTTTCTAGGAGGGAGTCCTTGGCATTTGTACTATGGCAGACACTCACATCTATTGTTATCTTGCCTCCCAAAGCCCGACGGTTCCAGTACAAAATGTGATACTCGGTAGCTTACTGTCATCAGATAAATGATCGGCTTATCAGTTGGCTCTTTAGAACTTCATCCAGGTATGTGGGATGCCTTCTAATTATTGCATTGATGATACTGCCCCCTTTCTATGCACTCCCTGGAAATTATTTATTTTGACGCAGTTAAGAAGCAAGTCCCCATCCAATTGTCAATGTTTGCAAGAGATTCCATTATGTGGCAATGCAACCATATTAAGCATGCACAAGATTATCTTTTGGTTGTACCCATTACTGGGATGAATCAGTGCTTTGGACCAAGACAGTTTAGATCCATAGTTTGTTATCGCGTTGGCATTTCCTTGTTTGTCGAAGGTGGCCTTTGCTCAAGTTGTAATAGACCTATGGATATTTTTGGTGATCACGCACTCCATTGTGCCAAAGATGTGGGGGCTCAAGTTCAGACATGATCTCGTACGAGATGTAATTGCTGACATTTGTTACAAGGCTGGCGTGTCTGCGCGTAAAGAAGTGGCCCTTGATTTTTTGTCAGATAATAATACATATTTGCTCCCTGCAGATATTCTTATTTATAATTGGGAGAATGGCCAAGATGTTTGTATGGATGTCACAGGAGTCTCACCCTTCACATGTGATGGCATTCGTGCTTTTATTCCGGGCCAAGCTGTTTCGAATGCTGTACTGAACAAACGTACTAAATATATAGACAAATGTGAATCATACGTTATGGTTTGGGTGATCTAGCCTTCTCTATATTGGGGGAGCTTAGTGGTGATACTTTGTGTGTGTGGTTTTTTTGAGAGATTGGAGAATTATCTAGTTAGTAATGATGCTAGTAGTGGTGTAGGTATATATATATATAGATATAGATTTATAAATTTGGTGTTGCTATTCAAAAGGGTGGTTGTGCCCAACTTATCGCTAGGCTACCAACCAAGACTTTGTACTAGTCAATGTATTTCTAATATTTTATATTGAAGACAAAATCACACTATTTTTGTTTTTTTAATTTTTATGTTTATTTAAATGTAAAATACAGGGTACATCATTAACTATTCGAAACGACTTTTATAACAAAGGGCATTATTTAGGTCCATTTGTAGAACCCCCACCAAGGGAGATCTAACATTGATATCCTGTTAGGATTTATTCAACACGCCAATCTGCCACTAGAGATGTTCTTAAGTTTCGTTTCGTGTGTTCTGAACAGAATGCTTGATTTTGCAGATATGAAACAAAGCGCCTGTAGCTCAGTGGATAGATCGTCTGTTTCCTAAGCAGAAAGTCGTAGGTTCGACCCCTACCTGGCGCGTTAGTTTTTTTTTTACATTTTTCTTCCCTTATCCCCAAAACTTTGACGCCAAGGAAAACAATTAAGCTACGCACGATGTCAGGAAGTACACTTATTTAGATAGGGAAGAAAAGACTTAACAAATAAAAGAACAATATAAATATAGAGCTAATTGATTGGGTCATTGATTATGATGCATGCCCAATAGTATTTAGACTCTCCACGCCAGAGAACAAACCAAAATTTTTATTAGGTTGGAAAAGTCTGACCGGAATCTCCCTCATTACTTTATGTCTTGAGTGTTTCAGAGTCTCTTTGATTTTCTGATTGCGACGGCCGCGTGAGTCCTGAGTCCTGACCTGACCTCCCTCCCTCTAAGGCCTAAGCTAACAACACCCTCTCCCCCTCTCTCTCCACCTGTTACCTAAGTTTTGGAACCCACATAATCTTAATTTATTCTTACAACGTTCCAAAGATTCTGAGAGACTTGCCGAGGCGAGTTGTTTGAAAAAAATCTGGGACGTGCAGAGCACAAATATGCCGGACCACCAAATTGTCATGGCACAAGTCCATCGGAATAAATAGGCCCGGGACCCTTCTTACTGGTGTGGACCTTTGTTTAAAAGTTCAAAGGGGACTTCAGAGTTCAGACTCTCTTGATAGTAGAGGTAGCATCAGAGTCCGTTGCCTAAACATCTTATGTGGGGGCCGTCTAAGACCTCATTTTCTTACCTCACCCAGCTTTATCTCAGTTTCTATAGGTCATATCTCTTTCTTTTGATAATGACTTGCTGAACCTATAAACAATGTTTTGTCTTTTCTTATCTACAGTACTTCCCATTTAGGGATATTCCTTGATAGTCGCGCCCCTCTTCCCTCCCTCTCTCCCTCTGAAACACACTCTGCACAAAACTCAACATCTTCCCAGATTGAGACTTGCCTTTCCTGCCACGTGTCAACAATGTCACGTGGACTCAGTTACCATAGTTATATGGAGATCCACACCACATACGATCATACCCTCCCTTTCCCTCTCCATTTTGCTTCCCCTCTGTTCATTCTGAGAAAAGGGGAAAAAAGCTTCACGAGAAAGGGGGTTTAAGAATAATGGCATCATTAACACCAGGAGTGTTATCGAAGCTATTAGAGAATGCAAGTAATAAAGATGTAAAAGTAACAGGAGAACATAGATCAGCATTACTTCAAGTAATAGGAATAGTACCATCACTAACAGGTGGAGACGATGATGATAATGGTGATCCATGGGAGAGTAGAGGCTTTTTCTTAAAAGTATCAGATTCATTGCATTCAACATATGTATCAATATCAGATGAAGATACTGATTTGATATTTAGTGATAAAATACAATTAGGTCAGTTTATTCATGTATCAAGACTTGATTCAGCACAACCTGTTCCTATTCTTAGAAATGTTAAACCTGTTCCTAAACGTAGACCTTGTATTGGTAATCCTAAAGATTTGGTTGTTTCTAATGATTTCTCATTACCATTTCGTTCTAATAATCTTGATTTCTTTAGCAAGAAATCAAACACGGTGAAAAGTCTGAAGAATGATGGGAATACCAAGTCTGCCAAAGTCAAGAGTTTAGAGTTTGAAGATGTCAAATCTTCTTCTAAGAAAGGTTCTTCAGCAGAGGCAAGACCAGCAACAGCCAAGAGAATGAGTATTGATACAATGAGGAGAAGCTGCTGGGATAGAAGTCCTGGTTCAAAGCAGCGGAATAGTGCTAGTAATGGTAGTAGTACTACTGATCATCAACATCAGAATCATCATCAAGTTAAATCCCCTTCGTCAGCTGGTTTGAGATCAAAAGATGCTGCTTCTTCTGATTTACCCTCTGTAAGCCCCTCTTTTCTTTCTCTAAGTCTAGACTTCATTCTGATTCTAAAATCTTTTGCGTCTTTTTTACTTCTTGCCCCTTTTTGTTATTTTGGCTCCAAAAATTAAAATCTGTTTTATTAGAACCGGAACTTGGAATGGTTTTTTCTTTCTAAGTAAGGGTTTTATGAGTTGATTTTAAAGGAAAATGTAGGGAATTTTGAAAATCCGGATTGTGAATCAGAAAATTGAAATGATAGTCATAAATAAATTCAGATAAATGGGAAGAATAAAAACAAGATTCAGAAGAAAAAATAAAACAGAATCGGTGCGTCACGTGATGGTTGTTGTGGGCGTTAAATATCATTATCTACACATTTTGAAGAATCTTTTTCCCTCCTTTGTTTTATCTTTCCCACCAATATTTTGCTTGAGAATTGAGTTATTTTGAAATTCTTTGTTTGCTTTTTGTTTTTCTACCTTTTTTAGCTTTTGTAGTTCTTTCTTTTTGAAGGACTAAATGGGATAACATTTGTGGCATGAATAGTTCTTCTTTAGTAGGCTTACTGAAAAGCCATTATAGGAATGTTCCAATTCAACTGTATTGTAATCTTAAATAATCTCAAGGTGTCGTCGAGGACTATTAATCAACTGTTCATCCTGTTTACTGGTGTATAGTGGAATAATTGAGTTGAAGCAAACCCTTACATAGATTAATTAAAAAGTAAACACTCACGATGTAGGGGACTATTTTCTTCTCTATTTTGCTGTTGTTTCTACATTAAGTACAAACAAAATCGAGTTGTACATTTACATTTTTGCTGCAGTACACCGGAACACTTACATATTCTGTCTTTACCAACTGAATTCAGTTGGTAAAGACATTGATGCACAAAAGCCATTTAAACTCGTACTTTGATGCACAAAAGCCATTTAGGAAATTCTGATATCCTAAAATTTACTTCTTGATTTATCGAAGTTGATTTTGGCTCTTAATTTTTTCGGCAATTTGTATGTTGGTTCACAGGTTCAATTTGATAAAAAGGCGTCTCCAAGGAAGGATTCGTTGTTGATGGATTTAAATTTGACTAACTTGTCTAATTCACCAATGAAGAGCAGAAGTAATTGTTCGACGCCAAGAATGATTACCAAGCCTATAGGAAGAGATATTGTCAAGTCGCCTAGGGAAGGAACTATTCCATGCCACCTTGTTAAGGTGCCTCTAAGTTTGACCAATTTGTCTTCTGAAACCAAATCATGGGATTCACTCCCGTCTACTATTCTCGGAGTTAGCAAGGTTTGTGGCGACATTCTTTGGGACATTTATCATCTGTTTGAAGTTTATTAATTTGGATGTTGTTTATGATACTTACAGGACACATTACGACATAGAAATGTTGCATTTTCGGCTGCGGTGGATTCATTACATGAAGCATCAGCTTCAGACAGTGTTCTTCGATGTATGAGGTATATATTGTTCTATATTTTTGCTTTCTCATTCATAGCATCCGGGCTGTTTTGTTTGACAGATATTAAACAAATAATTTGATTGAATAAAATTAGCTCTTTTAGGTTCTACTGTGGTTATGGCGTACAAATGGTTGGATTCTAATTATAAGTAATGATGGGATTATAAGCTCATTGCCCCCAGTAAATGTCGTCATCCTAAAGATGTCACAGGACCATATGAAAGTATACAGACATTGCTCTAGCGTTTTGTTATCTTTATTTGTTCTCTGTGTGATCTCCCTGGCATGATACTGTGACAATCTTCAAATAAATTTACTCAGTGCATTGCCGACTGTTTGGAATTTCTTTTCTAAAACAGAATAATTTCTTCTTCAGAACTTGTGCTGTTTTATCGCTAATGCAAGACGGAACGTTATTCTGTGTTAGTAACTATTTATTGTCTGGAAAATCTGCATCCCTTGTATTTTCTTAACCAATAATTTTCATCAAAACAAACTATTTGTGGAAGTTTCTTTCTTGAGTGGAGTGCAATCTTTTGTATGGTTTAGCATGCCATCCTCTCTAGATCATTGATTCCTTTCTCAGATCTTGTTTTTAACTTTTTATGCATATCTTTTTTTACTAAGTTGATGAATACGTTTTCTGTTATCCAAAGCTGATGATGAATGATTTTTTCTTCTCAAGCTTGTTTGCTGGACTTTGCGAGTCTGCACAGCAAGATTCTCCAGGGCTCTTGGTGGAGCGGTTCCTAGACCTCCACGAAAGTATGCTTCGAGCAGCAAATGTGGTTGATGCCCTAATCAAAACAAGATATTCTGTGGCAAAAACGGTCACCTCTGGTAGCTCTCAACTTCCTTCATCAGAACTCAGTAAAATTTATTCTGATACAAATGCGGATGCTACAAAATGGGTCCAAGCTGCTATAGAAACAGATCTTTCCAAATTTTCTTTGTTTACTAAACATGACAAGAGGGATAGAAATGGTAATCTTTCTCACTATGTTATCCTAGAAACTGCGCCGCAATTGGCTGCAATGGAAGTTAAGGTTAGTTCTCCCAATAACAGGATAAGTCCCAGTAAGCCAAATGGGTTTATAGACTCATCTCCTAAAGTAGTCCCTGTTCCTAAAAGAGGTTCATCAGCAAAGAAATCTAATGATGAAAAGGTAGATTGGACAAAAGGAAAGGGTTTGAAGGAGGTTTCATCTCTTGTTAAGCGGCTGGTCTCAGTTTCTGAAGGATGGTTTTTGAAATACTTGGAAGATTCCTTTAATGATGGATTTGGATTGAGACAAACTGAAGGAGCTAACGAGGTTTCAGCTCTTCTTGGGCAGCTAAAGAGAGTGAATCAATGGTTAGAGGATGTGACTGGGGATGGTTTTGAGACGGATGAGAGAGTTGAAAGATTAAGAAAGAAGCTATACACGTTCTTACTTGAGCACGTTGGCAGTAAATAAGAAATGAATGACCCTTTTCCAATCTGGCATTGTTTCTAACAGCGGTATACTTCCTGTTTTACATATTTTTTGTGTCGTTTTTACTTTACCTATGCAGTTAACTGGATGTTAACAGCCATCCTCAATCTTTCACCATGGAAAGTGATATTACCGGGATGAAACATCATGAATATGGTAGAATCTTCCCCGGAGAAGTGTATTTACTGTCTCCATCGCCAACCATGTTCTAACTGTCACTAATCTAGGAAAGATGAATAGTGAAAATTGCTGAATGCATGTACTTGGTACCATGGATGATTCATGTATTCTTCATCATCGTTTCTTTTGACAATTGGGCTATTAAGCAATGCCATAATGAGTGAGCAGTCCAAATGTAGACTTCAATTGTGAAATGTAAAGTTTAATTTGTTCAGTTATTTATAAGATTCACTTGTTCTTTCATGAGTCCTGTTAATGAAACGAGTTTTACAATCCCGTTTTCTGCTGATTTGAATGAGTTTATGTTGCTGTATTTTACTTGCTATTTCAATTTGACGACCATTTCAAAGTTTCAAGCATATACAAGTTAAGTCACTTGCTTTTTCAATAGGAAGTTGAAGCCCTATAACTTGTTCTTGAAAGATTTTCGATATAGAAGAGGCACTGCGTGTGGTGTTTAAGTACTTCTTTCACCCTCTTTTCTAACTTTTATACAACTGGGAGAAAGAGCTACTCAAAAGTTCTGTATTCAAAGGATAAAGAGCAGTAAAATTAAACATATACACGTAATAATACCTAATTAACCAGATAACAGGTATCTCTCGATCATTTCCAAACCATGAGATTGTTAGAAACATCCCTGCTGGTTTCTTTCTTTAAAAGATCCGAATGTTGTGAACTTCTGCTCAGTCTCAAAATCATACCCAGCTGTAGCACTATTACGATTCTTGCTCAGGCTCTTCAAGCCTCTACAGGACTTCATGTGTGAGTGTAACCTCTCCGGCTTGAACCCCTTCCCACATTGCCTGCAATGTAATTTATGCAATTCAATTTAGGCACATTTGGCAGGTAAGTAAATACATATGCCATCTGACAATGGGATATGAAGAATTGTCCAGACTTGGGACACGATGTGGCATAATTTGAGTGGTGGAGAGGGAAATGACTCTAGCATCGGGATTGGTAATGGGATGAACAGGGAATGATCAAAGGTCTAGATTTGTTGTCCCAAGATTGACCCATATTAGTTGTCCTAGTTCTAGAGTTTTCCATGAAGAATTGATGTTAGTATATCCATACGAAACTCTATCGCTTTGCCGTATGGCTTCCGTCTGACAATGTAGAAGATAGTGGGCCATGCATAGTAAGTTTCAAACTTGACCATTATCCATGTATAGGTGCTATTGAGTGTCATTAACCTAATCAATATAGACTAATTGATTTCCTGACTACTTCGTTTTGGCTATTATATTGACTTCCTCCTGTGAAGTCATCTATACAATTCAACCTTAATGTAAGTTGCAGGTATAAAATATGTATTATCTGCACTTAAGTTGTGGGTAATCCATCAAAATCTCACTGTAATGCCAATAAAATAATCCTGTAGAGTTTGTTAGCAGATTGCATGCCTAACGAATAAATCAACTAATTAATAACTCGTCCCTTCATGAGTATCTAATTGAAAATCAGTCAAGGCATATAGATAGGTCATCATCAAATACATCTGCCTGTCAAGTGCCACATTAGGGTATGGGGTCACTGGAAAAATAATTCCTCCACCGCTGCGAAGAAATTAGTCTATTCGGCCTTGTCAAATTAGGTGAACGGTAAACCTCCAACACAAAGATAAGCTTAAAGCCTAACATTTAATCCACCAATGACTCTAAGTCTAAGTTCTAGTCTGTATGTAGGGTACAAAAATGGTAACAGCTAACTACTTATGATCCAAGAAAACTTGAGAACAAGCCGTAAAAAGAAATCTTCAGAGACCTATTAGGATGATTAAGTAAGACTTCGAAAAGTAATGATGATTATAATGATGGTGAAATTCAGGTAAAAAATAGACAACTTACGAACAGTGAGGCTCAGCAACTGGTTTGAAAGCAGCAGAGACCTTTTTCTGATTATTACCACCAAATTCATTTGACTTCTTTGATGTACTGTTCTCAGAAGATGATGATGATGGTTTACTGATACTTCTCCTATAACCCCACCACCATTAATTAGTTAAATCATTACATTATGCATAACAATTAATTCTAAACAGAGAAGAGAACATCAAATTTACCTTGATTGATGTTGATTCCACAATATTCCACTAGTAGTCGTGTCAGACCCACCCAAATTCTCAAATTTACAAATCTCTGAAGAAGAAGAACAAGAACTTCTATGGATCATCATCAAAGCTGAATCGTTTATATCTGTTGCACGACAACTCAGTAAACTTCGAAACACATTAGTAGCTCCGCCACTTGAATAACTCTTACTCTTATTGAAAGAAGATGACGAAGATGATGAAGAAGAAGATCTTGCTGTTGATGTCGTTGATGATGATGATGACGGATTCTGTTTCTCTGTAATTTCATCTTTTTCATTCTTTAGTAAAGAATTCTCAGTTACATCATTTAATTCTTTAATTTCAGTAATGGGAACAATACTCCGCTGTTTTTGATGATCGTCATCAGAGTTTCTTTCTTTGATTGATTCACTACTTTCTGTTGATGTTTCTGAATCTAACGGTCCTGAATCTTCACCATCAAATTGGGATTCTCCTCCATTACTGATTTTGCTATCTGGGGTTTTTGATTTAGTCTCTTCAGTAATTGTCTCTGGTTTTGCTAAGGTTGAACCTTTTTTCTCTCCGCGGAAACAGGGATCTGTCATTCCATTAACAACACATAATAAATTTGTAAAATGTAAACCCATGCATTTCTATAAATGAAGAGAATTATTGATAAGAAATAAATTCTATTTGAATGGGATTTTACCAAATGAAAGTGTAGTTATTTCTGATCCTTTAATAACATATTCATTGTCTGAAATTGGAGAGATAAGATCATCATCCAGCAAATCTTGCCAAACATAACCTGTTTTATACCTCCTGAAAATTGCAATGTTTTATCCAATCAAATCAAGAACTAAACTTAAAGTACTAACAGATAAGTATCTGGTTTTATTACCTTTTGTAAGACCAGGCAAATAAATCTGGCATATCTTTTCCTCTCAATTCAGCTAACCATCTCTTAACATCTTCAATCCCCAGAAACAAAAACAAGAACTGAATCAAGATCTGTAAGGATAAACAAAAAAGAAGAATGTGGAAGAGGAAAAGTTGAATTACCTCGTAAATGAACACCATTTTTACTCAAATTATGAACTCGAATGAGATGTGGATGTTCAACTCGACCCATTCGACTCAGAAAATATATGATATGAACTCTTCTTATTTCTCCTCCTACTCCTGCTCCAACTTTACCTTCCATTCTTCTTCTGTAACAACAACAAAAAAACTAGCTAAAATTCTATTTTCCAAGAATAACTCCATGAAAAAGTTTTCTTCTTTATCAAAATATTAGAACGAAACCCCATAAGGCTTAAAGTAAACTATGGGTTTTTCCTGAGCTGATTAGACTATGTATGCCGGCTCTGTTTTTTGGTCTCAGGAAAAAGCCGAAAAGAAAAAAGAAGTTCTTCTTCCTTGTCTTTATAAAAATGATAAATAAATGGAATCAAGAATTTGCAGGCGTATTTGTAAACCAAAAGACAAGACCCAACATAAAAAATATAAACATTTTTATTCACCGCAGAAACCAAAAAAGAAAGATCATCGAGAAATGTGAATTTTAAGATCTTTACCAGTTTGTGATCAAAATTAAACCCTTTCTTCAATACAAATTTCTTCCTTCTGGATTTCGATAATGAAAACGAAAAATGGATTAACAATTCAGAAACAGAAAGGGGATGAAGTTTGATCAGATTCGAAGCTACCTTTTATAAGCAGAGAGTTCTTCAAAGAATACTACTCTGCGTTTTTGAAGGCTATTCAAGTGTTCTTCATTGATTTCCCGCGAGATTTCGGATCTTTCTATTACTGGTTGCCGAATTACCGAAGAAGCACATACTTTTATGACATATTTACGTTAATCTTAACACTAAAACTTGTTCAAGTTGAGGTTAATTTGGTCAACATAGAAACGATTATTGAAATTGACCCCTTGGGTGGGAATAGATTAATGTAGGGTGTGTTGGTAGTATTAAAGAATTATTATGCCCTAATTTGGGAAATTCTGTAATTCCAAGATTGGGGTTCTAGGGCCTAGAGGTGCAACAAACTAAAACTCTATAAGAACTACCTGAAAATTTGTTTTTAATAAAATACAAGTAATCTTACTTTAATTTGATTTAGACCCCTAATGTGCATAATGTGGTTATCTTAGAGGGAAGGTGATTGGACTTTGATTTTTATATTGTGCTAAGCATATATAATATTAGGAAATGATACGGGTATCCGTTCACCTAAATTCATTTAGATTGCTAGTTTGTACTACGGCGAGTCCAAAAAAAAAAAAAAAAAAAAAAACTTGAGCATGTTCGGCTGTCGTTAAGAACCAAGCAGGAGAATTTGGTTGGTGTGTCCTTTCTGTGATACTTCGACAAAAATTGTATGTTACACAAATTTGGAGATATCGTATAGAGTCTGACCAGTTACAAATTTGTGGAGTCGGACATCAAAAATTCCAAAACATCATCCCTTCCATCAAAGGAGTCATGCTTCAAAAAGAAAAATCAAAGGAATCGGGTTCTAGGACCAGGGGCGAAGCCTAACATGTGACTGTCAGCCAAGTTTTTTCGGATCCCACAAACTTGGATTTATCGTCTATTTGTCTATTTTTAACCAATAATACCAAGCACTTACCCCCTTGTTCCCATTATTGTTCTTATTATCCCAGCTTTACCATCCTACTGTGAATGTCGAGTTAAAGATATTTTTCTAGTACGAGTAGTTTACATGCATATACAATTAGAAATCAAAATTCGTGTACATTTCTATCTAACTTAGGAGAGATCTGTTGTTAAATATTCACTAGACAATCAGATGATGTATTTGGCGATCACTGGTTTCAAGTTTGCAACAATTTTTTTTTTCCTTTTTTGATAAGTAGAATAGTGATCATAAACTATATCCAAACTCCTTTACTTGGTAAGTATAGAATTCGAACTCCTAACAGTGGGAGGGAGGATGAAAACCATCACACCACTTTATGGTTCTCTTCAGTTTGCAACAATTATCTCAGTCATTTGGGACATCATTGTTGCTAACTATTTGTGTTTTGAGTCGATCAACTAATACCATCTCTCTTACTAATTATGTTGGTATAATCGTCAGCCTAACACATGTCCAAACTCTGAATTTCCTAAACATTTTTCCTGTGAATAATGTACTTTGCAACACTAACGTCATGTTTGTTTTCTCCCCTATATAGGTAGAGGGTTCTACATAGAGGTTTACCTCTATCTCTATATAAAAATCACTACATAATGTCTCCTAAATTTATGTTTGTTTTACCACTATCTAATAACTCTATATTTTGATTTTAAATATAACCAATATCTTTTATTTCCGATTGCACCCTTCTAAAATTTACAAATTTCATTAAGATCCATTCCTCCATTCAGATGAAATATTCATATAGTTTGGATGTTGATATTCAAATACATGCAAAAGATTCTACAATGCCAAAATTGAAATTCAAAAATATACACGAGAATGTTTTCATTTGGCTCCAACAGCACCAAAAGCTCCTCCACAAAACCTTTACACGAGCGGACCTTCATCCTCTCTTGTACTTCCCTACCAGCCCTACAACAACAGAAAACCTATCACCGGTTCACCATCAGCAACTTCCACTGTCACTAATTCATGACCAACTTGACATCACCACCCATCCATCACCACCAGTAAGTCCATTCCACCACTAGTCCAATATCCTCTCTTGTTATTACTGTGGAAGATATTGGAACATACACCACAGCTACGAATGACAAAGAGTAACAGTTGGGTACCTCCGAGTAACATTGACAGTGTCAGTCAGTAATGCTATCGAACTCACGTCTTGCTCTCATCTTCTTTCACGTCTGTATCAATCCTTGAAGTCTCCATCTCCACTGCCAATCTTTCCCGTGATCAGAACCACTTCAATGATCCAATGATCTCCTGCAAACAATCGAAACACTAACCAAAATCCATTTCAACAAACACATCTTTAATCTCTTTGTTGATGCGTTTAATTCTCAATTGAAACCCTTCGTTTATACCCAATTTCGAATCACAGAGGAACCCCACAGATCCGTTGATGCTGTAACCATTTACATCAAACCCATTCGAGGTACCAACCATAGTACCAACTATTATTTACTTCCAGTGTGAACTTTTCATCTCTACCAGTAGCTTTCATTCGCAGGTACCTCCAAGAACAAGTCCATCAGATTTCGAAATGAGAAATTAAACTCAATTCGCCAAAAAATAAGACACCAAGCATCACTTTGCTGTAGTCTTCATTCACTCCCTCAAACCTCATTCACAAAATTTCTGTTCAAATCCTTTAGCTGCTGAAAATTTCTTTTGTTTTAGGTAAAAAACAGAAGAAGCTATGATGCTCAATCTTGGTAGTCATTATGCTCATTCATGAATACAGGAAACTAAACAAAAAGTTTCACTATAAGATATTATACAGTAACAAATCCCTTCTGTTTAAACAATACCTTTCGATGACAAAAAATGACACTCTCGAAATAAAAAAACAAACTATCACGAGTATAGGCAATATACACCAAAATCACCTATACTATTAGACTGTGCATGCTTTGGAACATCAAAACCACATTTAAAAATCGTAAGAGCTGTAGATTAAACTAGTTGCTAACAACGGAACTATGAAAGGTCTCGTGCAAAGATGAGTTGTTGTGCAACAATTTAGCTAGTTACGAACATCCATGAACTCACCTATGTCACCATGTAATGTTATAATCTCTACAAGCAGCTCATTCAAGACCCACCACCAGCAGTACACTACACCACCAGTCCATACTTTTTAGCACACCTACACCTCAAAAAATATCATATCAGCTCCATAGTAATTAACTTAACGAAAGAATCGAAAATATCAAAAACAAAACTTTAAGAAGTAGAAATGAAAGAACAAAGAAATGAGTTACATGGTATATGAATATGAGAACGCATACAAGGCTCAAATGTAAATTAGGAAAAATGAACATTATGGAGTTGGTTTGCTTAAGATGTCAACTAGACATTGCCTCAATTAAACAACTGGTGCAAAATCCACCAAGCTGGTTAAAAGATATGTCTACTACACTATTTTCTACAGGACACTTGATTATCTACACCTGCAAAATGGATACTTAACTATGGGGCAATCAACCTATCACTATAGGTGTGTGTATCTTACTACTTGTAAAAATATAATCGAGATTAAGCAAAAGAAAATAAAAAAACGAGAAGGCAAAAACAGAGAATAATCTATTGGGTATTTTCTCAAACAGTTTCCGTCCCAAAATTTTGATGTTGAAATTAAAACTCTGTAACAGTGTACAAAAATTCATGTCAAATTCAATACTTGAAAAAAAAAATCAAAACATCTAAAACCAAACCCAATTCCAGATTTATACTAACATTAAAACCATAAGTAACATCCAATGCAGATTCGAATCATATCAAACCAAACCAAACCCAAATTTGAAAACCGTAATGCTAACGATTTCACAAAATAGAGATTACAAAGATTATTGAACAACGAGAAGAAAAGAAAGAACATCTTATCTCCCAAGAGATCGATGAAACCTTCTTGATCTTCTGCTGGGGTAACGATCGAGTTTTTTTTCTAGGGAAGCAGCGGCGGAGAACGAGAGAATGAAATTTTGTTTCGAGGGATAAAAAATTGGGAAATCTAAAATTAGTTCGAGGGTAAATATGAGATTCTAACATTAGATAGAGGTTGAGTGCAAAGATAGCACCTTCCTACTGCTATTTAATTTCCTCTATTTGATAGAGGTTTAGCCTCTATAATGGTAGAGATAGTGGAGAAAACAAACATCTTAAAAAGTTGGGACCACCTCTATGTAGAGGAAGGTAGTGCTTTGCCACTATATAGAGGAGAAAACAAACATGTTGTAAATCTCCCTTCATAGGAAGATGAACTACTTTCTTAGTGAACAATACAGATGTTAGCTTATTCAATTAGGAAAGGAACTGTGAGAAGTCTAAATCTCCCACCAAAATAAAAAAAAACAAGTGTTATAAATTGTTAGTTTGTTATTCAGTTATCATGCATTTAATTAATTAATCAATAACGTAAGTAATACCAGAACTTGAGTGTAAATTTGTGCACTCTCAAAACACTAGGGTGCACGTTCCGGCTCTTGTCATTGGATTAGATTTCTTAAAGGGGTTTTGGTTTTCTATATTATTACTTTTATTTATTATTTTTATATTACTTTTTTCATTATTTTTTTATTTATTAAACTAAATCTGTACGACACCTCTCTCTTCTCTTACTTCGTCTTTCTCCGTCTCATGGTTCTTCTAGATTTTATATATCCTCTTTGGATTTTTCTTCTGTACCTTACATAAGATGGATTGAAATAGACCAAAACAAGCTCGTGTAATCGATGTATTTTTTTTCTTCTTCTGGATGGTTTTGCTTGGATTTTTTTAGGGAAGATCTAATATGGGTATGGTGGGAAATCACTAAAGATCATGATTTTACATGAACAAATTGCACTGCAAACATCATCAATTTGGGAAGTTTGATTGTTTTTATTTCCTTTTCCCTGTCAATCTTACAGGGTGATGTTGTGATTTTTTATTTGTATTACAATCATCCCTTTTTCATTTTTACACAATATTCTTTTGGGTTCACTTGGATCTGTATTATCATCTTGATGCATCTTTTGAATTTATCAAATTGATATTCTTCTTCTTTTCTTCACTGATTTTTTTTTTGTTTTGGCTATTAGTTCCCAATCTCAAATTCATGATATCTTCAATTTTCAGATTTTTTTTTTATCATAATCAGAATCTTAGGTTTTATATATTGCAATCACAGATTTCGCACTAGGTTAATTTCATCTTCGAGGTTATGAGGTTAAAACTTGAAAGGGGTTTCTTTTTCCCTTTTCGATTCCAATAATAATCAGAAAAAAAAAAAACAAGCAAACACTTTTACAAGGAAAAGGAAAAAAAAAACAGAAATAAAAAGAACCGGAAAACAAAGTTAAAATAGGTGGTATGTGAGGTTTTTAAGGACCAATCAGCAGAGCCGGAACGTGCACCCCGGTTTTAAAGGGGTGCACAAATTTGGACTCCCAGAACTTAGAAGTTGGAACAACGTCAAAAATAATATATTATGTATTAAGAAGAAGAATGACGTAAGCTATACTATGGCATTCTATTGAAGAGGAATGTTTTTATGTCAAGTAGTATTTATTGAAACAAAGTGGCAATCTTCTGGAGAGAGACGCTCAGAGACCGTCATACATGTACATACGTCATCAATAGAAACTCAAAATTCTCAAAAAGTTTAACAAGATTTTCCTCTTTCAAAAGCAAACCATCAATATCTCACTCCTTTAGGAGTGCAAATGAACTAAATTACTCATACTGGCGCTCCCAGAATCTTCACCTTCTCTGAATGTGGTCTGAAAATCAGGTATGGTAGCTTTCTCTCCATTAAAATTTCTGAAAATCTTTATCTGTGTGCTTTCAGGATACACTCGGGGCACCCCAACTCTCACTCTCAACTACTTCTCCCAGTTTTTCATAACTCTTTACTCCTGCGACTTTCAAGGGGGTTTCTGACTTCGGCGTTTTTCAGAATTAAACTCTCCTGCAAAGTATTGTCTTGTCGCTCTGATCCCCCTCTGATATCCTTTCACTTCTTCTTTTTGCTGGTTTAATTCCCCATCTCCCTCCCGCTTATTTGTCTTTCTGTCCCAATAAAGAGTAACTACCCACCTCTTATTGTTACACCCTCTCCAACAACTTCATTAAAAACCTTCCTCGCAACTGTTAAACTCAAGTGGTGGCTCATAGGAATTTTTCTTTATGATCTCATGGCAACCATCTTACATCAAACCTACTCGAAACTAAGAAAATTACTCTCATCATCTTCAATACCTCTCTGTGGAAACTCAATGAAAACAACCCAACAACAATCCTCTGAATCTGAGATAGTTGATAGGATGAATACCCAACTCACAATTTCCAAATCCATGGTTCTTCCCCCTGCGACTGTAGAAAAATGCAGAAAGAATACGAAGTT
The DNA here is from genome assembly GCA_023531105.1 of Papaver atlanticum. Classification (NCBI taxonomy): domain Eukaryota; kingdom Viridiplantae; phylum Streptophyta; class Magnoliopsida; order Ranunculales; family Papaveraceae; genus Papaver; species Papaver atlanticum. The sequence continues at coordinate 4,096,889 of JAJJMB010008334.1, forward strand.
CATGGTGGTTGGATGTATCTTCAGTCCATTCAAGATGAATATAATGAAAGTAATGGAGATGTTGCAATTTATCTGGGGTTTAGCTTACCAACCAGTCGCAACTCTGGTGGGGGGTACAAAAGAAGTTAACAAGTTTATCCTGAAGCTTAACATGAAAGAAGATGCGGACAGAGCCAAGAGATACTCTCCCTCAAAATATGATGTCTGGCTGCTGGTGGTAAAAGCATATCAGTATTCGGTACCTACAGCAAGTATAACATGGTCCTGGTGGATTTCTGGGTAAGCTATATGAATCTGGCGGTGGAGTTCTTTGATGAAGGCATCCCTGAGATGATAGCAAACAACATGGGTGTCTTTGTAAAACTAGAAAGACCCCAAGACTGTGACTACGCAAGGCCTTTTGCAAGATGCCTTGTCACTATGGATCTAACTAAGAGATTCGACCCAACTTTCATACTATGGCTTGGAGAAAATGATCCCTTTGCTGTCATACTATACTATGATCCTCTCCCAAAGTCTTTCTGTAGAATCTGTCGCACTATCGACCATCCTAGAGAAAGGTGCAAATTCATTGAAGAGAGTTACTACCAGGAACCAAGCATTCAAAAAAATGAAGCAGAAGAGATGGATGAGATGAACTTTGTGACTGAGCAGCTAGATCACATAGCCACGAGAGCAGGAACCTCAAATGCTGCTCCAAATCTGGCAAGGGAAGTCTCGCAGATGGAAGACCTAGTGGATACTTCCCTGATGAAGATGAAAAATCTTGTGGCACCTATAATCCCTCCGGGATTATTTTTTAATATATCGGAGGAAGATATCAGAGGTACTTTCTTAGAGGATATAGAAAAAGACGTGAACATGCATGTTGGGGGCTCATCAAAGAGACAAATCTTTGATACTGTGGGGGCTACCTCAAACAAAATACAAAGGTGGGGATAACCAAGTGATAGGTGCGGAAATAACTCAGGATCTTTCAGTTTTATCCATGGGCCACCACCATAAGGTGATCTCCAATGAGCCTTGGAACCTAGCTGGGCTAGAGAGTTGGCTACTACTAGGGAGGATGTTGAGTTCGCTATCTCCATAGCATATCAAAGGGATCTCCTTAACATCTCGACTGCTGAAGTCACTACTCAAAAGGAAATCGCATTAGTCTCTTCATATGATACCAAGAGAAAAGGGAAAGCAGCAATGACTAAAGCCGAAGAAATTGAAGAGGCTATGATCCAAAATCAGGGAGAAAACATGAAAATTGGAACGATTAAGATTGGGGGTTCGTCTTCTATCGATCTCGAAATCCCGATGGGAGAAAAAGCTACCGAAGCAAAAGGTGATGTTATTGATTTTCGCAATTCAGAGGAGAAAGATGAGTATGTGATCTCTGCAAATACTGCTTTTAAGAGAACTAGAGGGCAATCGAAGGCAGCAAGGATATTGATGCAAAGACTAGATAAGTTGGTGCTTAAAAGAAATCTCCGGAAATTAATTGGTGTTGTCCCAAAACAAAAAGGAATAAGCAGTGAGAAAATTTCTAGTGTTCACGGTGAAGAAAAAGATATCTTTGTGCCTCCTCATGAATTATTTGTTGCTGCAAACAAATCTTCCTTTATAGGTAAAAAATTGAAACATAAATGGAAAATTATTGGTACTGAGCCAAAGAATAAGGGAAGCAGTTCAACTTCTCAATCCAAAACAATAAGCAAATCGAAAAGGATATCATGGTCCCCTCTCTTCAAATTTCATCTCCTTTCAATGTTGTCCCATGGACATCTCATCCGGTGTACTCTTCTGCCCCTCCTTTCAATTTCATGGGAGCTAATCATGATCCAGTCTTTCCTATGAGAGTTGAGGTTCCCAGGAGTGTTTCCTTGAAGAATGCAAAGGGAGATCGTGATAAACTAGGAGAACAAAAGAAAGCTACCAAAATGCCATTGACCCAGACCGCAGATGCTGAAGGGAGTGGGGAGCGCCAGGTAAATCAAAATCTCATAATCCTTATTATTACTTCAACCAATTTTTGCGAGCATGATGATGTGGTACAACTTCAATTAGGATTAGATAAACTCTATATCAAAAAAGTTGAGGAAACAATACATAGGTAGAAAATCTTAGGAGAGCCTTTTAACTCTGATACTGGATACTTCTTGGTATGCTCAATTTGTGTCATTTGTTGTTCAAGTTCTAGAAATTGTTTTGCTGAAGCTGTCTTGGGAGATCTATCTACAGAAGAAAATCAGAAACACTCTTAGTCTGCTGCACATTATGTCACTAAATATCCTTTCTTGGAATACCCAAGGACTAGGTAAACCTTTCACCAAAACCCACCTAGCAAACCTAGTGAAGGAAACCCAACCAGACATCCTATTCCTATGTGAAACGAAATAAGCAAATGAAAGGGTTCGAAAAGTCATAAAAAAGCTAAACTTCACAGATATGTTGATAGTATAACCAACAGGAGTTATTGGAACTGCTGGTGGAATGGTTTTAGCCTGGAATGCAAACATCACAATGGATATTGTGAATAAAACTGAAAATCAGATAGATGTTGCGGTTCTTGACTCTGTAACATCCAAGAATTGGATGATGTCCCATGTCATGGTTGCCCAAATAGGAAAAATAAACTTCAATCTTGGAAATACTTTCATAAAGTAGCTGAGTCTGTCGAAATACCATGGATAGTTTTAGGGGACCTAAACTTTGTCCTAAGTAGTGATGAAAAAAGAGGTGGTTGTAATATAAACCAAAATGAGAGATTTTTCTTGAATAATCTGTTAAACTCAGCAAATTTAATATACTTAGTCTTTGTAGAGTACCCTTTTACTTGGTCTAACAAGAGGAAAGGGAAATAATTTGTTGAAGCTAGACTGGACAGGGCCTTGGCTAATGCTCAATGGTTAGACGATTTCCCTTCGGCTAACCTATATCATCTTCCCCCGATAGCTTCGGACCATAGCCCCATCCTTTTGAAAACTTATCCCATATGGAAAGATGGAGATAAGCCCTTCAAGTTTTTTGAGTTCTTTCTTGAGGACTCCACCTCCTTCAATGTGATTGAAGAAGCGTGGACTCTTCAGATACAAGGGTCGTCGGCTTTTATTCTGATAGAAAAGCTTTAAAATGTAAAAAAAAACTAATAAAAACTGGGAATAGGGATTATTTTGGGAACATACAATATAACATTAAGAAAATCACAAAGTATATTCAACAAGCTAAGGATGTTAGAATGTTACCAGAAAACTCTCAGATTGTCATAGGTCTAAATCAAGATCTAGAAAATGGTGTAACTTTGAAGAAGCTATTTGGAAATTAAAGGCCACATAAAACTTCATTAATCTAGGAGATAGAAACAAAGGGTTTTTCCATACCACTGCGAAACAGAATTACAAGAGACTAAGAATTGAAACCCTAAAAGACAAAAATGAAAATTGGTGCAAGGATAGAAAGGAAATAACAGATTCTCTGTTCTCCCATTTCTCTGAGATGGCCACTTCAGAAAATAAAGAAATTCCGAACCATATCCTTAATTTAATCCCAAATAGTATCTCTGGGGAAGAGAATGAAAGTCTTCTCATACCTCTCTCAGAAGAGGAGATCAAATTTGTTCTGTTTGGGATGCACCCAAATAAATCCCCCGGGCATGATGGTTTTCCGGCAATCTTCTTCCAAAAGAATTGAAATATGGTAAAGACTGATCTAATTCCTTCCATCCAGGAATTCTTTAGATCTAAATTCTTACTCAAAGAGATAAACTCAACTTTCATAACTTTAATCCCTAAGGTGAAATTCCCTGCTACTGCAGGGGATTTCCGACCTATTTCCCTGTGCAACACATTGTATAAAATAATCTCAAAACTAATAAACAACAGGCTAAAACCTCTAATGGATAAACTCATTTCGCCATATCAATCGGCTTTTGTACCTGGAATACAAATAGCATATAATGTGATAATAGCGCATGAAATTTTTCATACGATGAGATCTAGGAAAAAAAGGAAAGTTGGTCATATGGGGTTAAAAATAGATATTTCGAAAGCTTTCGACAGGGTGGAATGGTCTTTCCTCTTGCAATCCCTGAAAAGGCTTTGTTTCTCAGAAGGATGGTGCGCCATGATAGAACAATATTTCGGGACAACGTCTTCTGTAGTGTTAATAAATTGTTCCCCCTCTCCTTTTTTCAAACCTTCTAGGGGTCTCAGGCAGGGCGACCCCCTCTCCCCGTACCTTTTCATCCTTTGCATGGAAGGTCTCTCAAGGGTCCTAAAGGATGCTGAAGATAAAGGATTAATACATGGTATCAAGATTGCAAAAACATCCCCACCAATTGCTCATCTTCTTTTTACGGATGATTGTTTAATTTTCGCAAGAGCTATTAAGAGAGAAAGTATAAATATGCTCAAAATACTGGAATCTTTTAGTACCGGCTCTGACCAACTCATAAACTATAACAAATCAGGCATTTTCTTTGGAAAGAATGTTGGTAACAGAGAAACGAGAGAAATAATAGAAATTCTCAAAGTAGGTAGCATCAAACTAAAAGACAATTACCTAGGAGTACCCCTTTTCACCCATAGATCCATAATTCAGTGTTTCGAACCAATTATGGAAAAACTAAAATGCAAGCTCACAGGATGGTGAGGTAAATTTCTAAATCCTATGGGTAAATCTGTGCTGATAAAACACGTGTCAGATTCTCTGGCAACTTACCATAAAAACTATCACAAAAAAATGGATGCCCTCAATAGATCCTTCTTTTGGGGACATGGAGAAGGAAAAACAAGAAGTTTGTGCCAAAAAAAATGGTCTTATGTTTGTGTGTCAAAGGATAATGGAGGGTTAGGTTTCAAGAAATATACTGAATTTAACTTAGGTATAATTGCAAAAATGGGTTGGAGACTGCTAAAAAATCCTAATAGTCTATGGGGTAAAGAGCTGGAGGTGAAATATTTTGAAAATAGTTCGCCTCTTTTACAAAATTTGAGTAAACCAAACCCCAAAAGTTCTTGGTTATGGAAAGGGATTTGCAAAGGGCTAAAAATCATCCAATAAAATGCTAGGTGGAAAATAGGAAATGGAGAGAATATTCAAATTTGGAAACACAATTGGATACCACAGAATACTCCAAATATAATCACCAAAAATGATATCAAGCATATCATTTCAAACACTCTAACTCATGTAAACCAACTCTTTGACCAACAATCACGAGAGTGGAACACCAATTTCTTACAACATGTTTTTTCACCAGAAGTAGCCCAAAATGTTCAATCCATTGAGCTAAACCAGACTGCTGGTCAACCAGACGAGCTAGAATGGTTAACTAATGCAAAAGGGAGCCTGTCAGTTAAAAATGTCTATGCATTTCTAACAAATGGCCAACAACAGCTGAATCCATGGATTCGAAACCCTTCTTTGTTGAGGAAGGTTTGGAAACTAAAAGTGTTACCTAGGATTCAAATGTTCATTTGGAAAGTAATACACGATATCCTGCCGGTATCCATGAATCTGGTTATTAAAATGACAGATATCTCCCCAATCTGTACTATGTGTAAAAGCAGTGAGGAAACATTAAGTCACACTTTAAGGGAATGTAGTTTTAGTAGAGCAGTATGGTTTGGTATGGGCCTCTCTCATGTAGGAACAGGAAGGGGAAATGAACCAATGGATAGCTGGTTCACTTCGTGGCATAATGATTCAAATAGGAGAGCAACTGAAAGGGGAAATGTACCATAAGTCTGCGCAACCATCTACTGGTTCATCTGGAAGACTAGGTGTAGCTGTTGTTTCCAAGGGATGGAACCTAACCCGCTATCAACCATTACCCAAATCAAAAAACAACTAAACACCACAACCATATCCCTGACAAACTAAATCCTGAATAGACAGCCAACCATAACCCATAGAAATGATCTACAAACAACAATACCTAAACCAAAACTAGGAATTAAAATGTACACAGTTTTCAACTACGAAACAAAAGTTGCAGGTACAATTATGGAGTTCACTAATGGATATGATGTTATAGAAGGAAGGGCAAGTACTATCTGTATTGCAAACAACGGGGAGGAAGGAGTAACGGTGGGCCTGATAGTAGCTCTACACTGGGCAAAAACTCAGGGAGCAAAGGAGGTGACAGTAAACCTGGAAGATGAAGTAATCAAGAAGCAGGTACATAGGAAGATGAAGCGACTAGAAAAAGAATCACAGAACAAGTTGTTAAATTGTGTAACAGAACTTTTAAGTTATTTTCGAAATGTAATGTGTTTTATCCTTAGGCAGTCTATGATGCCAGAACTAAAAGACAAGGTGAACAATATCCTCAACTGCCATCCTACTAGTGAAAGGGGATGGGAGGATCTAATGCCAAGAAACTTAATGCTTGTAAATATGGGAGCTAGGTGGGAATTTTCTAACACCACCTAGTCGGCTATTATGAATGGATTTCCAAAAAAGAAAAAGAAAAATAAGTAGTATTTATTGACTTTTTGTTTGGAATGTTTAAACCTCAAGTAGCAATTAGTGCAAGAATATGAACAAGAAAGTCTTGCCTTGGGTATTCGATTATTCTTCTTCTTTAAAAGACCAAATGCAGGGAGAGTGTACGAGTATATGAGAGACTGAAAGGTGTGTGTTGCTTAAAATGCATGGAGTGTGTCATCGTCGGAGCAGAAATGGAGTTGGAGATGAATGTTTAGCAAGTAATTAGTTTTGTATAGGAAAAGTTTTCCCGGAGAACTAGAAATGTAGTTATAAGTACACATCAGTAACATCGGTCACTACAATTATATGGTGAAAACATTTTTAATTCAAAAGACCGTGCAAGGTAACTTATGAGGAATTACATGGAATATATCGGAAGAAAGTCCTTGACTAAATCTGTGTTAGACTACGATGTTTTCTAATCTGGTTGGCATTGGGATTCCTAGGGTAGAACTTTGTTAACATAATACTCGATAGTATAATTTAACATTTTTCACTTACTCTTAGTGCTAAAATATACTCCCTCTATCCCAAATTAGATGAGCTAGTTGGTTTTAAATTTTGTCCCATAAATAGATGAGCTATCTCTCTAATCAAGGGGATATTTCTAAAACTACCATTTTAATTGATTATTGTTACTATAATAACTATGTATAATTTGATAGCCATGTTTATATTCATTACGTAGGTGTTTTAAAATGCTTTTCAACGGTATATAGTTTACAAAAAACCGTGGTATAGTTTAAGAGATAAATCATTTCTAAGTTTTACTAGTTATTATCCATAAGGGTATATATAATTGTAAAAAAATACTTAAACATACTCCTCTTTCCTCCTTACCTTAAAAATTGTGCAAACTACAACTAGCTCATCTAATTTGGGACGGAGGGAGTATTTGAAATCCATAAATTGAATTGATTAACATGAGTATTTATATAAGCAGCTTCGGCTTGTAGCTAAATAGTTATGTTATCAGGAGGAGCTAATAACCAGATACCACTCATCCTTTCTATTTTTGCTAATTTAGAAATAATGTCGGCTATTTTATTTTTTGTTTTGGCACATACCTACATTGCCAAAGATTAAACTCTTTAAATAAATGTCAAAAATTAAATTACGAATTCTCTGGTCTATATTGATAGCATCCTTGCTAACATCATCTACCATCATCTTTGAATCCAGCTCAAACTCCGCCTTGTCTAAATTCATCTTCTTTGCCCATTTCATTGCCTCCCGTAAACCTTTACTCTCTGCTTGTTCTGGACTTATGGCTTCAGTTATATAAATCCACTTTGATCCTCGATGGGTATCTGCAAAATCACTGAGAATTAGTCCAACAACCCCATTATTATTTAAGTAAGAACCATCAGAATTTATTTTAAGAAAATCTCTTGCAGGTGGTAACCAGTGCAAGTTATCTCTAGTTTGAGCAGGTTGAGTTCTAGAAATAGTCTGAGGTCTATTCTGAAACTCATTTATCTCTTTCCAGTATAACTGGATAATACTTGTTGGTGTAGAATTTATGCCTTTAAAAACTATATCACATCGTACTGTCCAAATACGCCATGCCACAATGGTAATTTTACAAATATCTTTTTCATGGATCTGGTGAGTAAATAACTTGTCAAACCAGCTACAAAACCAATCCACCAAATTATTGTTGCTTTCTACATGAATACCAAAAGTAGAAAACCAGACCATCTTGGATTGAGAGCAATGCAGAAAACAGTGAGAAGGGGATTCAGTAACTAGGGTACAAGATGGACAGCTTACGTCCCCATCTTGTCCATCTTGTACTACATAGGATAACTTATCTCTAGTAGGGAGAAAGTATTTAACACACTTCCAAAGAAACTGATTAATCCTCGGAAGTAAGGGAAGTTTCCATAGTCGTTTGAAGATAGACTGCATTTTTTGTCCCACGGTGTTATGAATGTTATTTTCTTCAAACATTTTCCTATAAGTTGATTTAACTGAATAAACACCATTTTTCTCTAGAGTCCATACCAGTCTATCTTCATGATGATGATGGATTGGTATCTTAAGAATCAGTCTCGCTGTTGAGTCTTCAAATAAAGAGAAGATAAGATTAGAATATCAGTTCATAGTTTCTTATAGGAAAAGTTGATGAACATAAATAAAGTCATCATACATGGAAGCTCCAACTTTTGGGGTTGGAGGAGTGTCAAGCTCAAGTATCCACCTAGACTTCCAGATCATGATTTTTTAACCATTTTCTACATACCAACAACTATATTTTTGAATGAAATGCAACTCACTACTTATACTTCTCCATGACCAAGTAGAATTGTTATTGTTAGAGCACTGCTCGGTCGAACTCGCAAGCGTTGCTATCTCAAGCTTGTTGTCAAGTTTAGTTGCAAAAACTATAAGTCTTGATTTCTAGTATACTTATAGCTAAGTCTCGGATTAGGATAGAAAGTTTAGTTGAGCATTAGACTTCACAGTGTTCATCGATTGAAGACGAAGAACTACTAAGGGGAGCTTGTGGAACTTCATCAACAAAAGGTATGTGGAGACTTGAACTCATCTATCACTCAAAAGTCTATCTACTTTATCTCCTATTTGAGATGAAAGTCGTAAAGCTATATAGACTTCGGTTATACACATTTGATATTTCGAGCTGAGTTTAACTCGCTTACATATTTCTCGAAATATGTGTTGGTAAGCTTTCGCTTTAACCAAGTTCATCTTATATTCATGACGAAAGTCAAAAGATGGTCATGTGAAAATCGCCTGATAACATCTTACATGATTTGTGTGAGACAGTCATTTGATGTAGACTCGAAATGTTTTGTATTGATCATTCGATCACTTGAAAATTGCTTTGAAGCTAATAGTTTGTGTGAGCCAGCTATTGTCGTCTTCCGAGAATTTTTCAAAGATTGAAATGGGAGTTTAGAACAAATAACCATGATGGGATATAGCACAGTATGCCTACTTGTATGCTAACTGTTGCAAGTTATTCCAAGTTCGGGAACCATGGTATGCATACCCGTATGCGTACTGATTGGTTAAATGGAAATCCGAGAACTTAGTATGCATACTGGCGTGAGTTTCAAGATTCGGGATTTAACTGAGTTTGGAAGGTATGCGTAACCGTTCGCATACTGGCAACTCAAACTTAGTCCGACCACTTAGGTATGCGTATCTGTTTGCATACTTGAGTGGGTTATGTTCTAAAATTGGTTTGTTCATGAACAAATACATTAATATATTAAGGAATGCAATCTTGTGCAAACCGTGGCTATTATGTTCATGAATTGATTCGAGTGAATCAAAATCGATTTTGCTTCAATTGTGTCTTGTATACTTCTATGAGAATATGAACAATTGAACAACTCTAGAACTAGTTTCATTTGAGTCATTTGAACTAGTTATGGTTAAGATGAATAAAGTTGATATGAAAGTGTTCATATGGGTAACTTCGGTTAACTATTGTTGAGCCAACAAGGTGTACACGTTTAGGTATGGTTATTCATATCTAAATGAAGTCACTTTTCATTTTTGTGTAACAAGCTAAGTTCGATCTAACGGTTGAAATATATTAGCTTGAGTCTAATCAGGTTTTCATCTAACGGTGAATATTGAATGCTTTGTTACCAAGGTAACATTAATTGCAAACCTTGATTTGAAGACTATATAAGGGAGAACTCTAGCAACTGGGAAACCTAATCCCCACACCTCATGTGTGATACTAGTTATGACGAAAGTCGATTCTCTTTTAACCTTAGGTTTTTTTCCAAAACCCTGTAGGTTAACGAGTTGAAGACTTCATTGGGATTGTGAAGCCATGCCCAACTATTTTCTCTGTAATTGCGTGTTCTGATCTTGCTGTTTTCTATCGTGATTGAGTACTATCTTCTCTAAAATTTGCTTGAGATATAATCTCCGATAGGCAAGATATAAAGTAGTCACAAACATCTTCCTCTCATCGTTTGTGATTCCACAATATCTTGTTTCGCTACCATACGATTAAGATTATTGTGAGGTGATTGATATTACTAGCATGTTCTTCGGGTATATAAGTCTGGTGTATCAATTGGTTCCTGTTCACCTTTATTTATCAAAAGACGGAACAAAATTTCTTGGTATTTTTATGGGAAACAGATCTATCTATTCAATAGACTTTTCTGTGTGAGACAGATTGGTTTATCAAGTCTTCGACTTTTGGTCGTAGCTGAAAAAGCGGGGGTCTAACTACCACACCCAATATTTCTCTTAGCAATCTGTATGAACTAACTCCAATATACTTTCAAGAGAATAAACTAGACAGTCAGACTCAATCTTAAGAAAAGTATATTCAAGAGTTATATCTCTAATTCTCAATTAAATCTGCAATCAAACAAATAGGAATTTGCGAGCCCGATTTAATATAAGAAATAACTTGGACGGTATCAAAAACCAATATCCAAGTGTCAATCAATTTAATCAACAACCCAAATGTCGGATTCACAATTGATTGAACTTACGCACAACCTGTGATATTTCAATTATATAGATAATATAATGCGGAAAAGAAATAACACAGACACCATAAATTTTGTTAACGAGGAAACTGCAAATGCAGAAAAACCCCGGGACCTAGTCCAGATTTGAACACCATACTGTATTAAGCCGCTACGGACACTAGTCTACTACAAGTTAACTTCGGACTGGAATATAGTTGAGCCCTAACCAATCTTACACTGATCAAGGTACAGTCGCGTTCCTTACGCCTCTGAATCCCAGAAGGACTCTACGCACCTGATTCCCTTAGCCGATCTCACCCATAACTAAGAGTTGCTACGACCCAAAGTCGAAGACTTGATAAACCAATCTGTCTCACACAGAAAAGTCTATTGAATAGATAAATCTCTCTCCCACAGAAATACCTAGAAGTTTTTGTTCCTTCTTTTGATAAATCAAGGTGAACAGGAACCAATTGATATACCGGACTTACATTCCCGAAGAGCAGCCTAGAAATATCAATCACCTCACATTAATCTTAATCGTATGGTAGCGAAACAAGATATTGTGGAATCACAAATGATGAGACGAAGATGTTTGTGACTACTTTTTATCTTGCCTATGGAGAATAAATATCGAGCAAATCTTAGAGAAGATAGTACTCAATACGATAGAAACAACAAGATCATAACACGCAACTACAGAGAAAATAGTTGTGTCTGGCTTCACAATCCCAATGAAGTCGTTAACCTATAGGGTTTCGTGAAAAACCTAAGGTTAAAGGAGAATCGACTCTAGTCGCAACTAGTATCACACATGAGGTGTGGGGATTAGGTTTCCCAGTTGTTAGAGTTCTCCCTTATATAGTTTTCAAATCAGGGTTTGAAATAAATGTTACCTTGGTAACAAAGCATTCAATATTCACCGTTAAATGAAAACCTAATTAGACTCAAGCTAATATATTTCAACCGTTAGATCGAACTTAGCTTGTTACACACAAATGAAAAGTGACTTCATTTAGATATGAGTAACCGTACCTAAACGTGTACACCTTGTTGGCTCAATAATAGTTAACCTAAGTTAGCCATATGAACACTTTCATATTAAACTTATTCATCTTAACCATAACTAGTTCAAATGACTCAAATGAAATTAGTTCTAGAGTTATTCAATTGTTTATATTCTGATAGAAGTATACAAGACACAATTGAAGCAAAATCGATTTTGATTCACTCGAATAAATTTATGAACATTATAGCCACGGTTTGCAAAAGATTGCATTCCTTATTATATAAATGTATTAGTTCATGAACAAACCGATTTTAGAACATAACCTACTCAAGTATGCAAATGGGTACGCATACCTAAGTGGCCGGACCAAGTTTGGGTTCGCCGGTATGCGAACGGGTACGCATACCTTCCAAAACTCAGTTGAATTTCCATAACTTGAAACTCACGCCAGTAAGCATACCGGTATGCATACTAAGTTCTCGGACTTCCATAACCAACCAGTACGCATACGGGTATGCATACCATGGTTCCCGGACTTGGACAACACATATGCAAGTACGCATAATGTGTTATATCCAATCATGGTTATTTGTTCTAAACTCCTATTTCAATCATTGAAACATTCTCGGAAGACGACAATAGCTGTCTCACACAAACTATTAGATTCAAAGCAATTTTCAAGTGATCGAATGATCAATACGAAACATTCCGCGTCTACATCAAATGAATGTCTCACACAAATCATGTAAGATGTTACAAGGCGATTTTCACATGATCATCTTTTGACTTTCGTCAAGAATATAAGATGAACTTGGTTAAAGAGAAAGCTTACCAACATATATTTTGAGAAATATGTAAGCGAGTTAAACTCAGCTCGAAATATCAAATGTGTATAATCGAAGTCTATATAGCTATACGACTTTTGTTTCAAATAGGAGATAGAGTAGATATACTTTTACGTGATAGATGAGTTCAAGTATCCACATACCTTTTGTTAATGAAGTTCCACAAGCTCCCCTTAGTAGTTCTTCGTCTTCAATCGATGAACGCCGTGAAGTCTAATGCTCAACTACACTTACTATCCTAATCCGATACTTAGTTATAAGTAGACTAGAAATCAAGATAGTTTTTGCAACTAAACTTGACAACAAGTTCGAGATAACAACGCTTGCGAGTTCGACTGAGCAGAGCTCTAACAATCTCCCCCTTTGTCAATTTTAGTGACAAAACTATCAATACATATGGATTACAAAATAAACAAACTTTGTAGCTTCTCATCCAAATGCTTGATTTCCTTGGTTCTTCAACATTACTCAAAATCTTCGTCACTTCCAAGTACTCCAGTGATTTTGAACGTGTTCAACTCAGCATCATTGTTGTTGAAGATCCGTAGCTATAACAATGAGAAAACAGTAGCTCTCAACCATTGTTATACAGTGTCATGGTATCATTACACAGCATCAAAGTCCAATTGTATCACAACTTTGACAACAATACTATGGTGATATGTATCACTCCCCCTTAGTCTTCATCTCACATGAAAACTACTCCCTCTTACATAATGATCCGTAAACCATATGTATTTGTAGTTTGAACTACACATTAATTCTCCTCCTTTTTGTCAATATAAATTGGCAAAGGTACGAAAACTAGTGGGATCATAATGAAATTCTCATAGAGATACTTCATGACTAAAAGAGAACATATCAACTTTGTTTCGATGATTTCTTATAGTCGAAACTTAGTGTATTCATCAAGGAGTTTATAAAGATACAAGAAAACTCCTGCAATATTCCACAGCCGCACTGCCCACAAAGATTTGGCAATTAAGCACAAGTTCAATTAAGAACTCTCCCCTATAAAATATCATTCCCGAAAGAACAACAAAAGCGACCTTACTTTTACAAGAAAAGAAGGATTCCTTTGGACATTAACAAATTACATGAATTATGAATTTGGATCCATAAAACTCAATTAAATTAACCACAAGAGAACCCATGATTAATTTAATCGGAAATGCTCAACATAAGAGAACTTACGGAGCCACACAGTACTTTCACATAGAAGTGGATCAGGGAAAGACCAATACTACGGAATATACAAAGATTCATTCTATTTTTCATCAATATTTGCATAAAGACATATAATAGACTTAATCTTTGCAATCAAAAGTTCATCCTATCTTCATCAGTATTTGCATAATGACATAATAGGCTTAACTTTTGACATATATGGGACAATCATAGTTCACGGACGCAAAAACACGTATCCCATAAAAAAATTGCAATATATAAAACCAATAAAGATTAATACTGCAAAATCATCTTCCAAATAAACTTTAGAATTTAAATAAATAAATCTAAAAACATTGCAAGATGAAAATCGTTGGAAATAGCTATGTGTACTCACAATAATGGCTATTCCAAACCCTAGTTATCCTTCTTAAAACACAAGAATAAATTCTCATAACAAGTTTCCTAGAAAAAATAAAATAACTCCTAAGAAGAACAAACTGAAGGTCTTCAGACATAATCAGTAACCAGGGATCGAACACAAACAAGTTCATCAGTTGCTTTCTTCAGTTCGGTTTTCAAAAATTCAAGATTCTTTATTGCAATTTTAAGTTGTTCGCGAACGACTTCAAAATATCGAAGAAGATTTCCCACCAATTGAGACGAAATATGAACTGGCAGATCTTTTTCATGATCAACTGCATGAAAGCAGGTTATGGAGAGAGGTTTTTCGTGAAACTCAATAACTTTGCTGCCTTCAACATTGTCTTCCTTTTTGCATTCATCCACTGTGCATACCATAATCTCACAGGAGAATTGACGTTACCGAATGGGTATATATCAAAAGAAGTTCATGATATATATACATATCTATATGAGACGTTCATAGGAAAACCCTAGTTACTCGTTTACGTTTGGTAATGGGTCAGGTGCACGTACGCTCATGGTTATGAACCGGGTTCAAGACCAAGAGAGCCATGGAGCCTAATTTAGGAGTAGTTTTGATAAAAACCAAAGCCAAAATCTAAACACATTGACAGAAAATCTTAGCCCAAGAGGAGGGAACAAGATTATTGTTGATAGTCAACAAATTAACTGTCATAAGGAAGAAAAGCGAGAGTTTTCAAAGTGAGCAACAAAGAGAACTTTCTCAAGAGTTACTGATCAAATATATTAAAAATGTAATAATTAACCGGAGGAGGGCTCAACAGTAAGATAATCAATTTATTTTTAAACAAAAAAAAGATACAACAGAGACCACTTTGCCAAGAAGAAAAGCTTCTTGAGAATTATGAGCATCCTCACACGGTCTCAAAGAGAATTCTCATTAGAAAGTAGTCAAGTTGTAGCTTGACAAGCAAATAGCTCATCAAGGGCATTGACATTTTCCCTTTTTCTTTCTTGACTGTCATCAGAAACAATATCAGACTTTTCAAAGGAATTAATAGGAGAAGAACAAGTATTACCTGATGCAGCAGTTTTTTTCGCCTTCCTAATATTGCGTTTAAGTCTATTTATACTGGTCTTGAGCTCCGAGACACGATTATTGATGCGAATGTATTCGGGAACACACACTTTAGATTCAAGACTTACTTCAGTGAGAGGAAAGGAGTTTGAACTTTTCTTCTTCCTTCGATGACTTTTTCTCTTCACAGAGCAATTTAAAGAGTCAGTCGTCCATATAACATTCTTTCCTTTACAATTGTAAACAGAATTTGTGTCATATTTACAACCAAGAATTGTCCCATCACAGTACCTTTCTTGATTATAGACTAGACCTTTAATACCAACATAATGAGAAGCAGGTTTGATTACTTCTTTAGACATCCATACAAGAATGTTATGAAGTTTTTCATTCCGCAGTCGAAAACTACATCTCCTTTCAAGATGACCCTTTTTGCCTCAATAATAACAGTTAAAGGAAATGTTTTTGACTGTTCTCATATGAGCTATTTTTGAAGGTTGACAATCTTTGTCCTTAGGAACATCAGCTGCTGAAGGTAGTCTTTCACTTTTGATATCAGTGAAATTTTCACTAGGAAGTTTTCCATTAGCACAGACAAAATTGATCTTACCAGCACTTGGAGCGTCTATTCCTTTATAGCCCAGACCACGTGTATCACGATGTTATTTACATGCTCCCAGCATAGTGGATAATTTTGTAGAACTAGCATTGAATCTTTTTAGATTCTCTTCCAGTGATTTTACCTTATCAAGAGCAGCAGCTAGATCATTCTTCAAAATTTTTTATCTATTGAGAAAGCTGATTTCTCATTCGTTAAAACATTTTTGTTGAGAGTCATATCTTGCTTCAGTTTCTGCAAGTCTTTCTTTCAACACAAAGAGATTTCGACGAAGATTATCACATTCAGACTTTTTTGAACGCACATCTTCTTCACGGTCTTTAAGAAGAGATTGTAACCACAATCATATCCCTTAAAGAGTTTTCTCAATTTTCTGTTTTCTACACAGAGAGGTTTCAGATATTCAGCCAAGCAGGCTGTTGACTTCTTTTTCTTTATAAGATGGTCGAAAAGCTTGATATATTGTGAGACTTCCTCATCAACATCTTGTCCCTTTTCTGAATCACTTTCATCTGAAAGGTCATCCAACTGTTCATCTAGGAATTTTTCCCAGTTGACCATAGTTTTATTCCATGGAGAAGACGTGATAGATTTCTCAGGAGATTCAAGGATTTGAACCAAATAAGAGTGTTACTGAACTGGTGTTGCGTTGTAAGAGATAACACTATCATCCATAGAGTTAGATCGCTACAAACACAGACTTATGAGGTCTTAAACGTGGTTGCCCTCTCTGATACCAATTGAAAAAGCGGGGGTCTAACAACCACACCCAATATTTCGCTTAGCAATCTGTATGGACTAACTCCAATATACTTTCAAGAGAATCAACTAGACAGTCAGACTAAATCTTAGGAAAAGTATATTCAAGAGTTATATCTTTATTTCTCAATTTAATATGCAATCAAACAAATAGGAATTTGCGAGCCCGATTGAATATAAGAAATAACTTGGACGTTATCAAAAACCATTATCCAAGTGTCAATCAATTTAATCAACAACCCAAGGTCGGATTCACAATTGATTGAACTTACGCACAACCTGTGATATTTCAATTATATAGAAAATATAAAGAAATAACACAGACACCAGAAATTTTGTTAACGAGGAAACCGTAAATACAGAAAACCCTCGGGACCTAGTCCAGATTTGAACACCACACTGTATTAAGCCGCTACAGACACTAGTCAACTAAAAGTTAACTTCGGACTGGAATGTAGTTGATCCCAAACCAATCTCATACTGATCAAGGTACAGTCGTGTTCCTTACGCCTGTGAATCCTAGCAGGACTCTACGCACTTGATTCCCTTAGCTGATCTCACCCACAACTAAGAGTTGCTACGACCCAAAGTCGAAGACTTGATAAACCATTCTGTCTCACACAGAAAATTCTATTAAATAGATAAATTTGTCTCCTACAGAAATACCTAGAAGTTTTTGTTCCGTCTTTTGATAAATCAAGGTGAACAGGAACCAATTGATATAACGAACTTATATTCCCAAAGAACAACCTAGAAATATCAATCACCTCACAATAATCTTAATCGTATGGTATGGAAACAAGATATTGTGGAATCACATATGATGAGACGAAGATGTTTGTGACTACTTTTTATCTTGCCTATCGGAGAATAAATATCGATCAAATCTTAAGGAATACAATACGAAGTATAACGCTTATCTTTTGAACTTCGTATATAAGACATCGACATAATCGTATGAATGCTATTGTGATTATGTATGGGTATGGGTGAAGATTTCGTCCTAGGAAACAATGTTTTACATTCGTTTAAAGGAAGTAAATTCATGAACTTGTTTTATGAATCGAAAGGGAAATCGCTAGGCTTATTGGTATTGTTATTCATTGCAAATCTTTTGAATTACCAATATGTGTGTTTAGTATAACCGCTCATAACTTGTTTATGTATCTTGGTAAAACTATTCACAAGGCTTGACTTTTGTATTGGTATGACTTTTATTAGTGAAACCGAACTTGATCTTAAGTAATAACCTGAGATAGTATGATCGATTTGTTGTAATTGGTATGACCAGCTCTAGACATTGGGGAACCGATCCTAGTAAGAGGTGCAACCGATCACAAATGGGGAATCGATCCTTGTAATAAGTGCAACAAGTTTTTAGTTATTTGGAACCGATCCTATGAACATGTGCAACACGTTTCTAGTTATTGGGAACCGATCCTATGAACATGTGCAACAAATACAAGTTAGATACCATATATATGTGGGAACCGATCCTAGTACCTAGTCAACCAAGTTTTGGTAACTAGCGTGACTAATTCTAGTACCCACATGGAGGTAGAACCGAAACTTGTTTTGGTAGAACCGTGAAACCCATGATTGGTGATTTGATAGGATAATCAATCACATAGTTCTTGGAAGTCAGATGAACCAATTCTAAACTTGTTTGGAAGTGTGGCAAATCGGTTCCAAGATGGTAAATTTGAAAAAGGATTTACCAAGTAAAGATGTCGACATACTTTGAACATGTGCAGTAACTCTTATATTTTATTGTTCAAAGATATTCCTTAATAGCTAAAGGAGAATCCCGGATCGAAATAAATTGAGAATCTTTTAATTAAGGTTTTTAGTTTTATATGCTTTTAATTTCCATCAATTAAAATGCATATCTTTAGAAAATAAAAATTGGTAATGTGCATTTACTAATTGGAGATTTTCTACTGAGATTTCGGTCAATATTTGGACAAAGCATTTCCAGGAATTATGGAAACCGAATTTGGTAATATATTGTAATATATTGCGTATCTTGAGAATATTTTTGGTATTGGAAATTCCTTGGTGTCCAAACTTCCTTGGTCTATAAATATTGAAGTTTGCATTTCAAGCAAACTAATCCTCAGAGCCAGCAAAACTACCTAGTTGTGTTGTAACTGATGGAGCCGCCTATTCGGAGAGGAAAGTAACCTAATTAGGCGAAATCTCTTACGGCTGCTCGGTTTAAAGACTTCTTTGGGATTGAGAAGCTCTATTAGTACCGTTGGTGGGAAACTAGATAATTGCAGTTTATTATTAGTTTTCAATTGATTTGATTGACTAACGGTTGTTGAACTTTGATTGCACCTAATTTTTTTATGCTTGAGAATATTCTCTTCTGATATAAGATTCACTCAAACTAGATCGAAGTTTCGACAGGGATCTTTAGACTGTTTGTAGTTCTAAAGACGTCTTGTGATAATCCATTGTTAACAGACTCCATTCTATGTGTGATTGATCACAAGAGATTCAAGTTGATTGTGTGCAGGTGTTTATTGAAGATCTAAGAAGATTTTAAGACGAAGAAGATTTCTGATTTGGGTTCATAATCTTTGGTGTGCACAATACTTGTTTCGGCTGGAAAAGGATCCAACTATAATCGGTTTATCTTTGTGATAGATTTGATTGATTAGTTGAGTAGATCGGTGTAGTTGCATATTTTCTGCTACTACACCCAAGATGATCTTAACCATCAAAACACATCAAACACACATAAAAGAAAATAAAAGAACATGAAAGTAAAGGAGGCACAGATCTTTTACGTGGTTCGGTCAATGGTGACCTACATCCACGGGGGTTTCACTATAATATGTGGTGTTACATAATCTCCATTAGAGGAGGCTCTCATGGAGCTCTAAGGAAGAAGAAGGAGGCTAGCCTTAGCTAGGAGACCATCCAAATATCCCTCCTAACCTATTTCTATTTCTCTTTTATAGGGTAGGTGGTTACATCAAATTACATTTATGCCCTTAGGGATGACTAGATAGGATAAGACTAAGTGGTTGTGTATATGGTTGTATTGTAGTAGGATACTTCGGCTCTTAATCTTGCGCCACGTAGCGATCTCATCTTTTGCACTCACATTTTGCTACTTTGGTTGAGGGTTGTTGGAACAATAATCCTTAAGCAAATCAACCTTGGTGTGACTTTCAAGGCGAGAGGAGTGGCTGAGCGATATTTATGAACTTGCTTGGTTCTTCTCTGGCTTGTAGTCAGGCTTCACTTCTGTAGAGTGTTTGGTTGGGGTTGTCCGAGTTGGTTGCTGCGATGCTCGTGCCTCACGATCCGTGATTTGTGTTACACGATGTGGATGTGCGAGGTCGCTCTGAATTCTTGGTCATTGATTCTTTGCTGGAGTTAGTTCTTGACTCTAGTTGGTGGTGTGTGGTACCGAGCTTCATGGCTCTTTGTTGTGCTGAAGGAACTTCGCAGAAGAATATAATCAGCTTTTAAAGTATTAATACTTTCCCCTGTTCTTGTGTGAAGTTCTGAGGCAGTCCTTGTGTTCGTGATCGTTGTGCCTGCTCCTCGGCATTTTGTGCTCTAGCTCTGTCTGGCTTGGTTGGCATCAGTTTCTGACGACTTGTCATGGTTGTGCCTCTCGGGACCATCATGGGTACCTTCCGCTCAAGGGAGAGTAGTAATTGCTATATCGCAACAATATAAATTTAAGATTTTGCTTCGCAGGCATAACATTATAGTGATTAAGTACTGTAGTTCTAAGCATACATGCTACAGCTCAAAGTTTTGCACTTGCAAAGATAGAATAAGATATTAAATATCGTTAAGCATGCTTATGGTATGAATAATTTGTATTCAGGAATTCAGGCATATGTAAACTATTTATGCTGTATATTGAGCTATTTAAGCATTTTGTGAGAAAAACTAATGGACTGCATGGAAAAACAGTTCTTTAATACAAGTGATACTTAGGTGTTTCACCCTTTGGCTGGTTATTTTTGCGTCCTTAGCTTTCTCCTTGCTCCGAGCGATGAGGATTCTTTAATCCAACAGTTCAATAAGTATGCTCCTATAACATTTGAGAGGATGAGTTTTTGAACAAATCCAAGATATACATAAATCAAGTCAAATGAAATGAAATAAATTGAGATAAGTTCTAAAAGAACAAGTTTGAGATAGATACGTTTTAAAACTTATAGCTTTTTACTGGTGTAAAAAGTCTTATGTGTGTAATTCATCGTTGTGGGGTCTGCCAAATGACTTCGGATTGCAGTCCGAGGTCTTGCCCCGAGCACTTACTAAATACCTCAAATCGTGCAGCTACACGATTGATTAGATGCCTTCGGATGGTAGTCCGAGGTCTTGTTTTGTGCTCCGAGATATATCAGATGCATATGTCTATGGGGACTCAAAATGTCTTCGGATGGTAGTCTGAATCCTTGCCCCGAGGACTTACTATTTGCCTCACATCGTGTGGATGTAAGATATATTAAATGCCTTCGGACAGTAGTCCGAGGTCTTACTTCGTGCTCCAGTTGGAGGCTTATGTCTATGGGGACTGCAAAATGTCTTCGGATGGTAGTCTGAAGCCTTGCCCCGAGGACTTATTGATTGCCTGAATCTGTGATCCGAGGACCTGCATATTATGCCTTTGGATGGTAGTCCGAGGTTTTTCTTATAGTGCTCTGAGTTTTATCGAAGGCTTGTTTCTGTGGGGACTCGAAATGTCTTCGGATGGTAATCCGAAGTCTTGCCCAGATGACTTACAGATTGCCTCACTCTGTGATCCGAGGATCTAAACCTTTCTTGAAGGTACTAAGTGTATACACTGCCCCCTTTGGGTTTTGAAAGCTTAGAGATTTTGAAAGCCAAAGTCAAGGTTTTGCCCCTAACTCCATTTTATGAATATATCATTTATGATGCTACTGCCTGTAGCTCGTACCTTGATACAGTTTTACTGTTGCATTTGTGTGCGATTTTATACGAGGGTCACACCATAGTGGTATTCCTTTCGTCCTTGGACAAGTTATGGGCTATAAGTCCGAAAAGTGATCATCTTCCCATTTGGCCAGATAACCTCTTACAATACAAGTCGAGAGGATTTCAAGGATCCTTTTGGTGCCGAGTATGTGCCCCTATCGGACATATATTCGTAGATTCTATACAGTGCTTCTCTGTCGGAATGCACCTGCCCCATAGTCGGCTCGTGGTACATACTATAATGAGGGTGATACCTCTGATAGTTGATTCACACTTCAGCCTAAAGTGAGTCAACCACAGGGTACCTCCTGAAGTACAGGACATCATCTGATTCGCGATCGAGATGGCATTACCCTAGGTCATTGTTTCCGTCTCGGGTAGCTTAGGGAGTCCCCGCATCATCCAACTTTTATGGTCAGATGGCATTGCCCTAGGTCATATTCCGTATCAGGCAGCTTGAGCATTGCTCGCATCATCCTGTTTAGGATGGAATGGTGTGGCTAGCACCTTACCATTCGTGATGGTCTGGAGGAGATGTTTCCTCGCATAGGGGTCGTTCCCCTCTTACCATTCATAGTGGTCTCGAGAAAATGTTTTCTCGGATGGGGATCATGCCCCGATTACCATCTGTGATGAACAAATATCATATTAAGAACACTAAGGTATCCTACAAAAGACACAGATATGGCAAGGGGAAGATATTTATCAAACATCCATTCAATATCCCTGCAGACAAATACGCATATATAAATAAGAGGATGTATATATGATACACCGAGAGACCCTGCAGCAAAACACATATATATAACAAGAGGATGTACCATACATACATCAAATGTCCCTGCAAGCAAACAAAAATATAATAATAACTTTATTGCGGATTACGACTAATCCGACTCTAACCTTAGTGCATGATAAGCATTCCTTTATGCGGATTTCGACTAATCCGACTCTAACCTTATCTAGCATAATGCTAGTTCATAATGCATGATAAGCATGCCTTTATGCGGATTACGTCTAATCTGACTTTACTTTATGTGGATAATTAATCCGGCTTAGCTGAATTCATCCACCATGAGTGAAAAACATCAAATGTTAATCCATCATATTTAATGTTAAAAGCATTTACTTTATTTAAACATTTTCTGTTGATTTTCATGCGATAAGGTGTCGCATTGTCATTTATTGTGATGCTCGTTGTGGAGCAGGTGCGCTAGATCGCGGCACTCGATTCTGGATGTACCAGTGCGATACGTATATCGTCTTAAGACTCTGGAAGTACCAGTGCAATACGTATATCGGCTTAAGTCTCTGGAAATACCAGTGCGATACGTATATCGGCTTAAGTCTTTGAGACTAGCTATTCTTAGCTTGTTTCTAAGTATAATGGTGCTTTGGTTAAGCATTTATATATTCATTGAATATTAAATGTAGAATATATGAGTTAAAAACTGCCCTGTTTGTCCTTAGACTGACAAGAAAGGTAGGAGATCGTATCGTCCTTTAGGTTTGTATCCTTTGTCATGGGGTTGCCTTTTGCCCATTGAAATCCCTGGAAATTCCAATTACTGATTAATAACAGTAAAGAAAGTATATTTATATATAATTATGCTTCAAATCAATGATTAGGCATGTTGAAGTTCATTGATATAAAATGATAAATTTAGAGATAAAGAGATAAGAGTGTGCCCTGCTATGGACGTTATTTTGCAAGCTAAGTCGTGAGCTTGGCGAGCTCGGATGCATTGTCGTGACCGATCCGAGATGAATGCCTAGAGCATGTAAAGCATTTAAGCATATTATATCATGATAATTTATTATGAGTGGCTTGTTAGATGACATGAGCATGTTTCTTATTTTTGAGCATCACTGGATATAACAAGATGACTCTTTTAATTATCACATTATCATGTGAGTAAATTCAATGTTTGTTATAAACATTCTTATGAAATTGGCTACTTAGAGCTTATATGTACATATGTTCAAAATGAAATGAAATGCATCAGTGGCATACTACTCTTCATTAAGGAGTTGGTGTTGCTCATTCAAAGGTAAGCAATTCTAATATGTTATAACGATGCTAAAGCTGATTTCTACAACGTACTTAGTTTTAAGGAAGCATTCAATTCATTTAAGTGATTCTATCTAACCCCTGTAAATAAGCTATCACTTAGAATAATATATCATGGAATTCTAGATCATTAATTACTGTACAAGTGCAATATATGTCGAGTTAAGTCTCTAGATTAGTGATATTTAGCCTGCTGTCAAGCTAGATAACGGTTTATTGGACCGTCCCATTTTTGTTTGCATTGGCGATTTGCTCCAGCCCCTGTGTACTTCAATTAAAGGTTAATAACCATTAAAAAAAGTTAAAGACAAGGTAAAATATCATGATTAAGAATGTCAACAGTACTTTGTATAGTTGTTTGTGAACTAAACATATATTGCTATTATAATAAGATGGATATGCTATTAGAATTGATGGGTTGCATTTAACTAGTTTAAAAACCGTGCAACATGATAAATTTCAGATATAGGGAGATAAGAATTCTCCTGTTTAGTTTGTTTCTCTCGAGATGATCTCGAATCGCAGTGAGCTTGGCGAGCAAGGGTACATCATCATGGATAACCTGAAACGAAAGATGTAGAGCTTCTGTAGAGCATATTCACAAGCACTTGTTGATCATGAAATGCGTCAAATTTCCTTTAATTCAAAGCATTATTCGTATATAAGTATTATAAGTATCAAGCATTTAGCTATTGATCAAAAGACTGCACAATATGGCATGTCAAGTATAAATGAAATCAACAGATGGGGTATGGAATGTTATCTGAGTTGTGCTTGGAGATGAACTTATGAGTCCGAGTAGAAGTCCGAGATGATTATTGCTTCACTGTATGATCTTAATCGTGTTGATTGTCTGACTGATGATAGACGCATTTATGTGTTTATTTTCGTCTCTACTGTGCATATTGTTAGTACCCATTTTTGTACTTATTATGGTATTTAGTGTGTGTGTAGGTATTTTTGGGAATAAACATTTTTGGAAAAATCGGCTCGAAAAGTTGTTTAAATGCACCCCAAGGGACAAGTGTTATACGGACTCCAGCAGCGGATAAGGGGCACCCATGGCTATGTGTAGCCCAAATTCATCTTTAGCACCCATCTTCATCATTTGAAAATGGATTTTTGGCGGGAAATTGCTTTTCTTCACTGGCAGTTGGGTCGATCAATTTTTGATGATGTTATGAAGAGACTAAAGGGCTGATTTTTTATGGGTAGTTGTGATATGACCTAATAAACATGTTTTGGGCTTTAGGTTCGACCGAATTTGGCTGAGTAATCCGCAAGAAGAAAACAGGGAGAAACGAGAATATCACGTGTCGATGAGATTATGTGGAAGATTGCGTGAAGATTAGAGCGAGTTTAACATCTTATTAGTGTGCAAGAAGTGTGTGGAGATAAAACAGATGCGTGGAGGAGATAAACAAGGGAAGAATCACGTAAATATGGAAGAATATCATCCCCGAGTAAAAGAAAATATTTTGGATTTATTAGCAAGATTTCTTGGTGTTGGTTGATATAAATAGGCTGTTGGGGTCTCACTGTGAAGAGAGAGTTGAGGGAGAGAATAGGGAGACGTTTAGAGCATAAAAAAATCGAGAGAAAAAAGTTACAGGAAAAACAATTTTTCTGCTGGTGAAGAAGGTACGAAGAACATAAGACCCTTGAAGACCGTCGTTTTTCAACAGTGCTTGTGACCGTATTCCTCTATCGTTTTCTGTAACAATTAGTTTTGTAACAAATATAAGTGTTACAAAACCCGATTTTTATCATTTTTCTCCCATTTCATCATTTGTGAACCATTTTTGAGTATTAATAAAGATGAATTTTGAGCATGTTTTCATGATAATGATGAGCTAATTCTCGCGTAACCAAGGCATGGAGGAAGCTATTGTTGCATGAATAATTGGTAATTATTTTACTTTTCTCTAATTTTGCAATTTATAATTCACTCAAATTACTACTTTGCAGAATTTTAATTGTTTGCATAATTTTTCCTAATTAGTTGTGATTCAATTAGATAGGTTATGCTTTGGTTATATAATCTATGCTTAAGGGATACAATTAATGTTTGAGAATATGCTTGATAATTTGTGAATTAAGAAAAAGAGATTTTAAAAATAATTAGAGTTTTGGAATTTTTATCATCATTTATTCATGTGTAATAGTGGAATCTAGTGTCTTGGTTATTTTCACTCTAAAAAAAACAAATTTGGATTTAAATTTTCTCTACTTTTAGTTTAAATAAATCTAAATTCAATTGCTTTCACAAGTCTTACGAACCTCATTCTTACCACTATCAATATTCGATCAACTGACATCATCACCTCTGGTACGATATGGGTTGGACTCCATCGTGTTGGTTGTCTGTCCGAGATTGGTGCTTGGAGATGAACTGATCAGTCCGATATCACTGTCGCGATATGATTTCTGTTCGATATGGATTGAGTCCGAGCGCTGGTTTCCGACATCGCTTCTGTTACGATTGGATCGGTTGAGCTATAGTTGTCCGTCCGAGATTGATTCCATAGCATAGCCCCTCTGTAGAGCATTTCATCATTCAGCTGTTTGTTATGAAATGTATCAAATTTCTCTTGATTCAAAGTATTTTTAAACATTTATTTAAGTATGTTGATATGAAGCATTTGGCTATTAGTAATCAAAGACTGTAAGTATAGCATGTCATTTATGCAATAATCAAAAGAAGTCAGTAAGTAGAAGTAGGATAGTATGTTATCCAATTTGTTGCTCCGAGATGAGCTTATGAGTCCGATTAGTTCGGGTGACAAGTCTGAGTTGATGCTCCTTGTCCGATGACACTGAACGGTCCGAGTTCATGCTCCTTGATCGATAAATTGGTGAGTCCGAGATCTGTTGAATCATCATCGTGCTGATTGCTTTGCCAGTGCGAGATGGTTGCTCCGATTGATCTATCCGATATGGATTGAGTCCGAGCTCTTATCGTGCTGGCTATGATTGTCTGTCCGAGATTGATGCTCTTGATTGAGCTGTACGAGATTGTCTGTCCGATTGGATCAGTAGCATCTCCACAAGTTGGTCTCGAGGTGATCACGATGCTGGTGAATCATTCCGATGTGATTTCGTCCACCATCGTTTTTCTGCAATAACAAGCCAACAAGATTAGTAATCACGATATGGGCTGACTTCGTTTAGGAATTGCTATTAAGACAGCACGAAGAGAGAGTAAAGAAAAAAAGCCCCAATTCAGGCTAAGATGTTGATGGCTAGAAGGCTAGCAGCTGTTGTTACTGCTCCGATGCGATCTCGCACATCATCAATTTAGTTCTGTGGCTTCTCCGATGTAGCTCCTGTGAGTCAAGACGATAAGAACTTATGACTGATTTCAGTACGATGCAGCTTTGAAGCTTTCTTCGCCGAGTGATTGGAATAAATTTTGTCCCTTAATCATCGCATGCAGCACGAAGAGTACCATCAAATTTTCATTCAATTCTATTCACAGGAGAAAACCCAAATCAGGCTAAAATCACTATTTTTCTGTTTTTCAGAGAAAATCCCTAAATGGGTTTGAAGAGTAAAGTCTACTGATTGTAGATTTGTAACCCAAAATCATCTTTAATCAAGATTTTGAAACAGATCGGACTTGTATTGAAGAACAAGCCCTTGTTTTTGAAATAGATTTTTCTGAAATTTTTGTTCTAAATATTGTAGATATGAAAATTAAGAACAACATAAAGAGAAAGGAAGAAGAAATTTTGTTTCCCGATGGATTATGGATGAAAGCTCTGCTGGTTTCATCGTTGTTGAAGTTTATCTTCATTATCTCCGCTGTAGAGACTCTTTTCTTCTCTTTCTTGTGCAAAGCTTTGTTTGGGAAAACATTCCTTAAGCTTCGTTTGGGGGAAAACACTTTTGTTGTCCGAAGCTCATATGTTACTTCTCAAAAATGCCCTTAAAGCACTTATTTCAAGTGGATCTCCTCTGGATCTGTTACAGAACTTTCTGGTAGTGAAGTAATGTTCTTTCACGAGTTTCTAGCGCCAAAATGTAGTTGCGTATTTTCTGCTACTACACCCAAGATGATCTGAACCATCAAAACACATTAAACTCACATAAAAGAAGATAAAAGAACATGAAAGTAAAGGATGCACAGATCTTTTATGTGGTTCGGTCAATGGTGACCTACATCCACGAGGGTTTCACTATAATATGTGGTGTTACATAATCTCCAATAGAGGAGGCTCTCATGGAGCTCTAAGGAAGAAGAAGGAAGCTAGCCTTAGCTAGAAGACCATCCAAAGATCCCTCCTAACCTATTTCTCTTTCTCTTTTATAGGTAGGTGGTTACATCAAATTACATTTATTCCCTTAGGGCTGACTAGATAGGATAAGACTAAGTGGTAGGGTATACATTGTGTATATGGTTGTATTTTAGTAGGATACTTCGGCTCTTAATCTTGCACCACGTGGCGATCTCATCTTTTGCACTTACAATCGGCATCAATACAATTCTTTGTGATTCAAAGTATTGATTGCAAAATCTTGACAATTACTTTGGTAGTTGTTATTAGATAGATCTAAGGACCTGACAAAGGAGTTTATTGGGATAAACGGAAGAGACTTTTGTCAAACTCATATCACTTGAATGAAAAGAGTTGTTACCTAACAGATTTGTTGTTCCTTTACTATTTGGAATACGAACCAAAGGAATTATTCCAAGTGCATGACTTATTGCAAGTTGGAGGCGCAGGGATACAGACGGAACTAGGTGAACTATAGGTTTAGTTGCTTGGTCTCAACTATACGAAGTTGGTTTAGATTTTGTATAGCGGCTTAATCCTGAGAGTATTCAATTCTTGACAACGCCCCGGGGTTTTTCTGCATTTGCGGTGTTCTCGTTAACAAAATCTTGCTGTGTCTTTTACTTTTCTATTTCCGCAATTATAATTGTTTTATTATAATTAGAAGTAAAATACACAAACATTAATTCCTATTTACTTGATAGCAATCCTATTGTGTTTGGTTAAGTCCGGACCTTTTATCAAGTAAACATACTTCGTTGTTGTATTGTCTCGATCTTGTATCCATAGTCAATCACACAAGTTATCTTGTTGTCGTATTGTCTCGATCTCATATCCATAGACGATCACACGAAGTGTGAACCGATTAGTTGTGTTGTCTCGACTCATTCCATAGACAATCACTTTCGGAGAAAGGACTTATAGGTGGAAAAGTTTTAGATTGAGGTATATTTGGGTACCCTCGTCTTTTCAAGAAGTACAGATAAATGTGGTCAAAAGTTAAGTCTTTCATATGTCGGTATGCAAGTATTGGTAAAAGATTGAATGAACTTTTTACAAACAAAAGTTAAGCCTATTATGTCATTATGCAAATATTGATGGAAGATAAGATGAACTTTTGTTTACAAAGATTATGTCTATTATACGTCATTGTGCAAATAGTGATGAAGAATAAAATGAATCTTTGTTTATTCCGCAGTATTGATCCTCCCTGATCCACATTTTTATGTAATATATTGTGCGGCTCCGTAAGTTTTCTTATGTGAGCATTTCCTATTAAATTAATCATGGGTTCTCTTATGGTTAATTTAACTGAGATTTTTGGATACAAATTCATATTCTTATGTGATTTGTTAATGTCCAAAGAAATCCTTATTTTCTTGTGAAAGTAAGGTCGCTCTTGTTGTTTTTTCGGGAATGACATTTTATGGGGGAGAGTTCTTAATTGAACTTGTGCTTAATTGCCAAATCTTTGTGGGGAGTGCGGATGTGGAATATTATAGGGGTTATCTTGTATCTATATATAAACTCCTTGATGAATGCATTTAGTTTCCGCTACATGATTGCATCTAAAAAGTTGATATGTGCTTTTCTTTTGGTCATGAAGTATCTCTATGGAAATTTCATTAGGATCCCACTAATTTTCGTACCTTTTCCAATTTTATTGATAAAAAGGGGGAGAATTAATGTGTAGTTCACACTACAAATACATATGGTTTTCGGATCATTATGTAAGGGGGAGTGGTTTTCATGTGAGATGAAGTATTGACTAAGGGGGAGTGATACATATCACCATAGTATTGTTGTCAAAGTTGTGATACAATTGAACTTTGATGATGTGTAATAATATTATGACACTGTATAACAATGATTGAGAGCTATTGTTTTCTCATTGTTATGGCTACGGATCTTCAACAATGATGATGCTGAACTGAACATCTTTAGAATCATTGGAGAAATTGGAAGTGACGAAGATTTCGAGTAATGTTGAAGAACCAAGGAGATCAAGCATTTGGATGAGAAGCTACAAAGTTTATTTATTTTGTATTCCATATGTATTGATAGTTTTGTCACTAAAATTGACAAAGGGGGAGATTGTGGCTCGGTCGAACTCGCAATCGTTGCTATCTCAAGCTTGTTTGTCAAGTTTAGTTGCCAAAACTTTAAGTCTTGATTTCTAGTCTACTTATAGCTAAGTCTCGCACTGGGATAGTAAGTGTAGTTGAGCTCTAGACTCCACGGCGTTCATCATGCAAATACGAAGAACTACTCAAGGAACTGGTGGATCTTCATCGACAAAAAGGTATGTGGAGACTTGAACTTATCTATCACTCAAAAGTCTATCTACTCTATCTCTTATCTTGAGACAAAAGTCGTATTGCTATATAGACTTTGATTATACACATTTGCTATTTCGAGCAGAGTTTATCTCGCCTATATATTTCTCGAAATATGTGTTGGTAAGCTTTCGCTTTTGCCAAGTTCATTTTTACAAGTGACGAAAGTCATGTTGATTATTTCAATATCTTGAAAATTTCTTTGATGAAAAATAGTGTGTGAATAACCTCTATTTAACATCCTCTAAGAATGTTTCAATGATTGAAATAAAGAGTTTAGAACATGTAACCATCTTTGGATATAAGCATATAGTGTGTTCGCACATTAGTGTATAAGTCCAAAAACGGGAACCAAATGTATGCGTACCCGTACTGGCGGTTGTTTGAAATCCGGGTAAGTATACGTACCCGTACGCATACTGGCGAAAAGTTTACGTCCGTGAATTTTTGTTGGAGTTTGAAAGTGAAAAAAAAACTCAATCCAGTTACATAAGTATGCGTACCCGTATGCATACTTAAGTAGGTTACTTTCTAAAATCGGTTTGTTCATGAACTAAAACATTTATATATTAAGGAATGCAATCTTTGCAAACCGTGGCTATAATGTTCATGAATCGATTCGAGTGAATCAAAACCGATTTTGCTTCGATTGTGTCTTGTATACTTCTATAAGATCTAAGCAATTGACCAACTCTCTAACTAGTTCATTTGAGTCACTTGAACTAGTTATGGTGAAGATGAATAAGGTTGATATGAAAGTGCTCATATGGCTAACCATTGGTTAACTATTATTGAACCAACTAAGTGTACACGTTTAGGTACGGTTACTCAAACCTAAATGAAGTTACATTTCATTTGTGTATAACAAGCTAAGTTCGATCTAACAGTTGAAAGATATTAGCTTGAATCTAATCAGGTTTTCATCTAACGGTGAATATTGAATGCTTTGTAACCAAGGTAACTTAGATTGCAAACCCTGATTTGGAGACTATATAAAGGAGAACTCTAGAAACAGGGAAACCTAATCCCCACACCTCCTGTGTGATACTAGTTGTATAAGCTAAAGTCGATTCTCCTTTAACCTTAGGTTTTTCACGAAACCCTGTAGGTTAACGACTTAAAGACTTCATTGGGATTGTGAAGCCAGACCCAACTATTTTCTCTGTAGTTGCGTTATCTGATCTTGCTGTTTCTATCGTGATTGAGTATAATCGTAAGATTGGCTTGAGATTTATATCTCCGATAGGCAAGATAGAAAAGTAGTCACAAACACCTTCGTGTCATCGTTTGTGATTCCACAATATCTTGTTTCGCTAGTCGATTAAGATTATTGTGAGGTGATTGATATTTCTAGGCTGTTCTTCAGGAATATAAGTGTGGTATATCAAACGGGTACGCATACCTAAGTGGCCGTACCAAGTTTGGGTTCGCCAGTATGCGAACGGGTACACATACCTTCCGAAACTCAGTTGAATTTCCAGAACTTGAAAATCACGCCAGTACGTATACCGGTATGCATACTAAGTTCTCGGACTTCCATAACCAACCGGTACGCATACGAGTATGCATACCATGGTTCCTGGACATGGAAAACACATATACAACTACGCATATTGTGCTATATCCAATCATGGTTATTTGTTATAAACTCCCATTTCAATCATTGAAACATTCTCAGAAGACGACAATAGTTGTCTCACACAAACTATTAACTTCAAAGCAATTTTCAAGTGATCGAATGATCAATACGAAACATTCTGAGTCTACATCAAATGAATGTCTCAACAAATCATGTAAGATGTTACAAGGTGATTTTCACATGATCATCTTTTGACTTTCGTCAAGAATATAAGATGAACTTGGTTAAAGCGAACGCTTACCAACATATATTTCGAGAAATATGTAAGCGAGTTAAACTCAGCTCGAAATATCAAATGTGTATAATCGAAGTCTATATAGCTATACGACTTTTGTCTCAAATAGGAGATAGAGTAGATATACTTTTGAGTGATAGATGAGTTCAAGTCTCCACATACCTTTTGTTGATGAAGTTCCACAAGCTACCCTTAGTAGTTCTTCGTCTTCAATCAATGAACGCCAATTAAGTCTAATGCTCAACTACACTTACTATCCTAATCCGAGACTTAGCTATAAGTAGACTAGAAATCAAGACTTATAGTTTTCGCAACTAAACTTGACAATAAGCTTGAGATAGCAACGCTTGCGAGTTCGACCGAGCAGTGCTCTAACAGTAGAAACTCTTAGTTGTGGGTGAGATCAGCTAAGGAATCAAAAGCGCAGAGTCCTGCTGGGATTTAGAGGCGTTAGGAACGCGACTGTACCTTGATCAGTGTGAGATTGGTTAGGGCTCAACTACATTCCAGTCTGAAGTTAACTTGTAGTAGGCTAGTGTCTGTAGCGGCTTAATACAGTGTGGTGTTCAAATATGGACTACGTCCCGGGGGTTTTCTATATTTGCGGTTTCCTCGTTAACAAAATTTCTGGTGTCTGTGTTATTTCTTTTCCGCATTATATTTTCTATATAATTGAAATATCACAGGTTGTGCGTAGTTCAATCAATTAGATAATCCAACCTTTGGTTGTTGATATAAATTGATTGACACTTGAACATTGGTGTTTGGTACCGTTCAAGTTGTTTCTTATAATAATCAGGCTCACGGATTTGTATCTGTTTGATTTGCTGATTACATTAAGAAACAGAGATATAACTCTTGGATAAATTTCTTGATTGAGCTCGCTTTATTAGTTGGTGCTCTCAGAATTATATTGGAGTTTGTCCATACAGATTGCCTAAACGAAATATTGGGTGTGGTTGTTAGACCCCCGCTTTTTCAATTGGTATCAAAGCAGGCAAACATGTTTAAGACCTCATAAGTCTATGTTTGTAGAAATCTGACTCTATGGATAGTAATGTCTCTATAAAAGCTTCACCAGGATTTAAATATGATCTTAGAGAACATTATGAAGAGCTAGTTAATCTCCAGAAGAAGTTGGATGAACAAATCCGGATCAATTCTGATCTAGTTGCAGAAATCGAAAAGTATAAGGATTTGAAGTCTGTCAAAGTATCTTCAATGGATTTGAATAACTCCTCTAATTCTTCCCCGAGGAATTGTCGCATGTCAGGGGATAAGCGAGGTTTAGGATTTGTGAAACCTGATGTGACTCAGAACTACTCAGATGAGTCTAGAGATGTTGGTCCATGTATGTTCTGTGATTCTCATAATCATTTTCAACATACATGTACATCTTT
Source organism: Papaver atlanticum (assembly GCA_023531105.1). Lineage (NCBI taxonomy): Eukaryota > Viridiplantae > Streptophyta > Magnoliopsida > Ranunculales > Papaveraceae > Papaver > Papaver atlanticum. Next base: position 4,130,637 of record JAJJMB010008334.1, read on the forward strand.
CAAGAAAAGTTTAAAGGTTGCGAGTAATCTTCATAAGAAGGCTGAACAACTGTTTACTTCTCTAAAAAGGTGTACAAATCTAATAAGAAATTCCAAACATGATAGTAGTGTTAGTATGGGAGCTTTTGCTCTAAGATCAATATCACCCTTTTAATGGTTTCTTGATAGTGGATGTAGCCAATATATGACTGGAGATCTTTCATGGTTTGTGAATTCAAGCGACTTTGAAGGAGGTCCTGTAACATTCGGAGATGGGAGTTGTTGCTACATAAGCAAGAAGGGGACGATCAAACTTCCCGGGGTTCCTAAAATCCATGATGTAGTTTACGTTAAAGGTATAACTGCAAGCCTTCTTTCTGTTAGTCAAATTTGAGACAAAGGCCATAAGGTTGTCTTCAATGCAAATAGATGTGACATTGTAGACAAAATTGGAAAAGTAATTTTTCATGGAACTCGTGGTAAAAATAACTGTTATCTTCTTGATACTCAGTTTAGTAATCATTGCAATTTGACTAAGGTGGAATCTACACATCTTTGGCATGAGCGTTTTGGTCACATCAATTATCACCTTCTAACTAAGATCATTAACAAATAACTTGTTAGAGGCGTTCCCAAAATCAATGCAAATATTTATGGTGTCTGTGGTGCCTGTCAAATGGGTAAAAAAACAAAAGTTCCATATAAATCATCTCGAGATATTCTTACTAAATCTACACTTGATTTAATTCATATTGATCTCTTCGGCCCTATTCAACAACCTACAGTTGCTGGGAAGAAGTATACTTTAGTTATGGTAGATGATTACACCAGATTCACTTGGGTGGAATTTTTAGCTCATAAGAATGAAACCCTTGGTGAATTCAAGATTATTGTTCATAGAATCCAGAATGAGCAAGGTCACAAGCTAAAGAAAATTAGAAGCGACCGTGGAACTGAATTCAAGGACACTAAGGTGTCTGAATTTTGTGACAAACTGGGGATTATTCAACAATACTCACCACCCATTACTCCTCAAGCTAATGGAGTTGCAGAAAGGAAGAATAGGAACACAGAGAAAATGGCCAGGGTAATACTCCATAACAAAAACCTAACGTTAAAGTTTTAGGGGGAAGCTATTTTCACATCATGTTATTTGATCAACCGTGTATACCTACGGTCAAAAACCCTAAACACTCATTATGAGGTATGGTACGGTAAGAAGCCCAACTTACATTATCTCAGAGTGTTTGGAAGTAAGTGCTACATTCTGAAAGATCAAGAACAAAAATGGAAATTTGATTCTAAAAGCGATGAGGGTATCTTTCTTGGTTATGCATCTGATAGTCGTGGTTTTCGAGTATTTAATCTCAAAACCCAAGTTATGATGGAATCTGCAAATGTCATCATTGATGATCTGAGAAATTTTTTTCACGATAGCCCTCCTGCTGAATTGCCTCTAACTGAGACAATTAAGAAAGTCAAGGAAATCCAAGAATCAGTTGAAGTTGTTCCTACAGTCGCTGATCCTGATATTTCCAGTGATGAGGAGAAGAGCACTGATCAGGTTATTCCTATTGAACAAGAACGGGTTCCTCCACGACACCTCTAGGTTCAAAGGAATCATGATACTAACAGTATTATTGGGGGGAAAGATTCTACAGCTAAGACAAGAGGACAACTTCAAAATATTTGCAATTTTGGTTGTTATCTTTCATAAGTAGAACCTAGAAATATTGATGAAGCTCTTAGCGATCCCTTTTGGGTGAATGAAATGCATGAAGAGTTAAATCAATTTCAAAGACAGGATTTTTGGGAGCTCGTACCTTGTCCCTCCAATGTCAATATTGTTGGTACCAAATGGATATTCAAGAACAAGTCTGATGAATTTGGCACCATTCTCAGAAAAAAAAAGCTAGACTTGTCGCCCAGGGATATTCATAGATTGAAGGTATCGAATTTGACGAAACCTTTGCTCCTATGGCATGCCTTGAGTCCATTCGGTTGTTATTAGCTCATGCTTGTTTTCTTAAGGTTAAGCTGTTTCAAATGGACATTAAATCCGCGTTCCTAAACGGAAATTTAAAGGAAGAAGTCTATGTTGCTCAACCAAATGGATTTGAAAATCCTGATTTCCCAGATCATGTCCTTAAGCTTAAAAAGGCATTATATGGGTTAAAGCAAGCACCTCGTGCGTGGTTCGAAAAACTAACTACTTCTCTTCTCAGGAAAGGTTTTTCGAGCGGTGGAGCTGATAAAACTTTGTTTGCCAAGTGTAGTGGGAAAGATGTTGTCATTGCTCAAGTTTATATGGATGATATCATCTATGGATCGACTTCTGAGAAACTTGCAAAAGATTTTCAAGTCTCCCTTGGTAAGGAGTTTGAAATGAGCAATGTTGGTGAAATAATATTCTTTTTAGGATTACAAATTCAAAAACATAAGGATTGAATTTACTTATCTCAATAAAAATATGTTAAGGATCTTGTGACAAGGTTCGGTCTTGATAAGTCAACTCCAAAACTGATAAACTACATCGAGATGAGAAATGAGTACATGTGGATCAAAAGCTTTATCGATCTATCATTGGAAGCCTCTTATATCTTACAGCTACAAGACCTGATATTGCATTTAGTGTTGGTTGTTGTGCTAGATTTCAGGCCAATCCAAAGGAATCTCATCTTGCAGCTGCAAAGAGGATCATGCGATATATCCAACACACTATCGTGTAAGGTCTATCTTATACTTTTGATACTAACACTGATCTTACTTTTTATACTAACACTGATCGTGGGATTTTAAAATGTTAGGTTGAATCTTGTGGCATGGCATAGCAAGAAACAAAACTCACAATCCCTGTCTACATGCGAAGCAGAATACATTGCTGCAAGTTCGTGTTGTACTCAACTTCTATGGATGAAACAAATGCTTGCTGATTATGGAATTGACACTGGTGTAATGAAGATCTTTTGTGATAACTCAAGTGCGATTCGTATCATTGAGAATCTTGTTGAGCACTCAAGAACTAAGCATATTGACATAAGGTATCATTTTATTTGAGATCTCTATGAAAATGGTATTATCAATATGGTATTTGTGCCTTCCGAACAACAATTGACTTATATTCTCACCAAACCTTTAGATACTGCTATGTTTCAACACTTACGGCAGTCTATTGGTGTTGTTTTGGTTCATTCTAGACTTTTTCCCCTGGACTCTTTTATATCTATTGGGAAATCAAGGCTTAGAACGTCAGTGTAGTGTTGTTTCAATTTCGCATTTGTTTCTACGTAGATAACAACTCTGTTAGGGATCAAAGTATACAAATAAATTCTTATTTTCTTGCAAAAGTAAAGTCGCTCTTGTTGTTATTTCGGGAATGACATTATATGGGGGAGAGTTCTTAATTGAACTTGTGCTAAATTGCCAAATCTTTGTAAGGAGTGCGGCTATGGAATATTATAGGAGTTTTCTTGTATCTTTATAAACTCCTTGATGAATACACTAAGTTTCGACTATGTGAAATCATCGAAACAAAGTTGATATATTCTCTTTTAGTTATGAAGTATCTCTATGAGAATTTCATTATGATACCACTAGTTTTCGTACCTATGCCAATTTATATTGACAAAAAAAGGAAGAATTAATGTGTAGTTCACACTACAAATACATATGGTTTACGGATCATCATGTAAGGGGGAGTGGTTTTCATTGTGAGATGAATTATTGACTAAGGGGGAGTGATACATATCACCATAGTATTGTTGTCAAAGTTGTGATACAATTGGACTTTGATGCTGTGTAATAATACTATGACGCTGTATAAAAATGATTGAGAGCTACTGTTTTCTCATTGTTATAGCTACGGATCTTCAACAACTATGATGCTGAGTTGAACACGTTCAGAATCACTGGAGTACTTGGAAGTGAAGAAGATTTCGAGTAATGTTGAAGAACCAAGGAAATCAAGCATTTGGATGAGAAGCTACAAAGTTTATTTATTTGTAATCCATATGTGTTGATAGTTGTGTCACTAAAATTAACAAATGGGGAGATTTTTAGAGCACTGCTCGGTCGAACTCGTAAGCGTTGCTATCTCAAGCTTGTTTGTCAAGTTTAGTTTCCAAAATTATAATTCTTGATTTCTAGTCTACTTATAGCTAAGTCTCGGATTAGGATAGAAAGTTTAGTTGAGCATTAGACTTCACGGCGTTCATAAATTGAAGACGAAGAACTACTAAGGGGAGCTTGTGGAACTTCATCAACAAAAGGTATGTGGAAACTTGAACTCATCTATCACTCAAAAGTCTATCTACTCTATCTCCTATTTGAGACAAAAGTCGTATAGCTATATAGACTTCGATTATACACATTTGATATTTCGAGCTGAGTTTAACTCGCTTACATATTTCTCGAAATGTGTGTTGGTAAGCTTTCGCTTTAACCAAGTTCATCTTATATTCTTGACGAAAGTCAAAAGATGATCATGTGAAAATCGCCTGGTAACATCTTACATGATTTGTATGGGATAGTCATTTGATGTAGACTTGGAATGTTTCGTATTGATCATTCGATCACTTGAAAATTTCTTTGAAGCTAATAGTTTGTGTGAGACAGCTATTGTCGTCTTTCGAGAATGTTTCAATGATTGAAATGGGAATTTAGAACAAATAACCATGATTGGATATAGCACAGTATGCGTACTTGTATGCTAATTGCTGCAAGTTATTCCAAGTATGGGAACCATGGTATGCATACCCGTATGCGTACTGATTGGTTTAATGGAAGTCCGGGAACTTAGTATGCATACCGGTATGCGTTCTGGTGTGAGTTTCAACTTCCGGGATTTAACTGAGTTTGGAAGGTATGCGTACCCATTCGCATACTGGCGAACCCAAACGTAGTCCGGCCACTTAGGTATGCGTACCCGTTTGCATACTTTAATGGGTTATGTTCTAAAATCGGTTTGTTCATGAACTAATACATTTATATATTAAGGAATGCAATCTTATGCAAACCGTGGCTTTAATGTTCATGAATTGATTCAAGTTAATTAAAATTGATTTTGCTTTAATTGTGTATTGTATACTTCTATGAGAAATTAAACAATTGAACAACTCTAGAACTAGTTTCATTTGAGTCATTTGAACTTGTTATGGTTAAGATGGATAAAGTTGATATGAAAGTGTTCATATGGCTAATTTCGGTTAACTATTGTTGAGCAAACAAGGTGTACACGTTTAGGTACGGTTATTCATATCTAAATGAAGTCACTTTTCATTTATGTGTAACAAGATAAGTTCGATCTAACGGTTGAAAGATATTATCTTGAGTTTAATCAGGTTTTCATCTAATGGTGAATATTGAATACTTTGTTACCAAGGAAACATTGATTGCAAACCCTGATTTGAAAACTATATAAGGGAGAACTCTAGCAACTGGGAAACCTGATCCCCACACCTCTTGTGTGATACTAGTTGCGACTAGAGTCGATTCTCCTTTAACCATAGGTTTTTCACGAAACCCTATAGGTTAACGACTTGAAGACTTCATTAAGATTGTGAAGCAAGACCCAACTATTTTCTCTGTAGTTGCGTGTTCTGATCTTGCTGTTTTCTATCGTGATTGAGTACTATCTTCTCTAAGATTTGTTCGAGATTTAATCTCCGATAGGCAAGATAAAAAGTAGTCACAAACATCTTCGTTTCATCGTTTGTGATTCCACAATATCTTGTTTCTCTACCATACGATTAAGATTATTGTGAGGTGATTGATATTACTAGGTTGGTTAACTATTGTTGAACCAACTAGGTATACACGTTTAGGTACAGTTACTCAAACCTAAATAATGTTACATTTCATTTGTGTATAACAAGCTAAGTTCGATCTAACGATTGAAAGATATTAGCTTGAATCTAATCAGGTTTTCATCGAACGGTGAATATTGAATGCTTTGTTACCAAGGTAACTTAGATTGCAAACCCTGATTTGGAAGACTATATAAAGGAGAACTCTAGCAACTGGGAAACCTAATCCCCACACCTCCTGTGTGATACTAGTTGTATAAGCTAGAGTTTATTCTCCTTTAACCTTAGGTTTCTATCGAGACCTTGTAGGTTAACGACTTAAATACTTCATTGGGATTGTGAAGCCAGACCCAACTATTTTCACTATAGTTGCGTGATCTGATCTTGCTGTTTCTATCATATTTGAGTACAATCATAAGACTGGCTTGAGATTAATTTCTCCGATAGGCAAGATAGAAAAGTAGTCACAAACACCTTCGTCTCATCGTTTGTGATTCCACTATATCTTGTTTCGCTAGTCAATTAAGATTATTGTGAGGTGATTTATTTTTCTAGGCTGTTCTTCGGGAATATAAGTTCGGTATATCAATTGGTTCCTGTTCACCTTGATTTATCAAAAGACGGAACAAAACTCGTAGGTATTTCTGTGGGAGGCAGATTTATCTATTCTTGTAGACTTTTCTGTGAGATAAAAATTTGTGTATTAAAGTCTTCGACTTTGGGTCGTAGCAACTCTTAGTTGTGGGTGAGATCAGCTAAGGGAATCAAGTGCGTAGTATCCTGCTGGGATCAGAGACGTAAGGAGCGCAACTGTACCTTGCATCAGTGTGAGATTGATTGGGGTTCAACTACAGTCACAAACGAAGTTAGTTTGTAGTAGGATAGTGTCTGTAGCGGCTTAATACAGTGTGTGTTCAATCTGGACTAGATCCCAGGGTTTTTCTGCATTTGCGGTTTCCTCGTTAACAAAACTTCTGGTGTCTGTGTCATTTCTTTTCTGCATTATATTTTGTTATATAATTGAAATATCACAGGTTTTGCGTTATATCGATCAATTGGTAAATCCAACCTTTGGTTGTTGATTGAAATTGATTGATCCTTGAACATTGGTTTTTGGTACTGTTCAAGTTATTTCTCTTGTATTCAATCAGGCTCGCAGATTTCTATTTGTTTGAGTGAGGATTGAGTCGAGAAATTGAGATATAAACTCTTGGATATACTTTTTATTAAGATTGAGTCTGACTGTCTAGTTGATTCTCTTAAAAGTGTATTGGAGTTAGTCCATACAGATTGCTTAGCGAAATATTGGGTGAGGTTGTTAGACCCCCTCTTTTTCAGAAGTTTGAGCCGATAACTATTTTAGAGCCTAAAAAATTGAGCAGATAATGTAAGTAGGTGGTAATGGGATGGAATTGAAGTGGATGATGCAGTGATAATGTGCAATTAGTATGAGCAGAAGGTGAAAAAGTGGGGGTCTAACAACCACACCCAGTATTTCGCTTAGCAATCTGTATGGACTAACTCCAATATACTTTCAAGAGAATCAACTAAACAGTCAGACTCAATCTTAAGAAAAGCATATCCAAGAGTTATATCTCTATTTCTCAATTCAATCTGCAATCAAACAAATAGGAATTTGCGAGCCCGATTGAATATAAGAAATAACTTGGACGGTATCAAAAACCAATATCCAAGTGTCAATCAATTTAATCAACCACCCAAAGGTCGGATTCACAATTGATTGAACTTCCGTACAACCTGTGATATTTCAATTACGCAAAAATATAATGCAGAAATGAAATAACACAGACACCAGAAATTTTGTTAACGAGGAAACCAAAAATGCAGAAAAACCCCGGGACCTAGTCCAGTTTGAACACCACACTGTATTAAGCCACTACAGACACTAGCCTACTACAAGTTAACTTCAGACTGGAATGTAGTTGAGCCCTAACCAATCTCATACAGATCAAGGTACAGTCGCGTTCCTTACGCCTATGGATCCCAGCAGGCCTCTACGCACTTGATTCCCTTAGCCGATCTCACCCACAACTAAGAGTTGCTACGACCCAAAGTCGAAGACTTGATAAATCAATCTGTCTCACACAGAAAAGTCTATTGAATAGATAAATCTGTCACCCACAGAAATACCTAGAAGTTTTTGTTCTGTCTTTTGATAAATCAAGGTGAACAGGAACCAATTGATATACCGGACTTATATTCCCGAAGAACAACCTAGAAATATCAATCACCTCACAATAATCTTAATCGTATGGTAGCGAAACAAGATATTGTGGAATCACAAACGATGAGACGAAGATGTTTGTGACTACTTTTTATCTTGCGTATCGGAGATTAAATCTCGAACAAATCTTAAAGAAGATAGTACTCAATGCGATAAAAAAATAGCAAGATCAGAACACTCAACTACGTAGAAAATAGTTGGGTCTGGCTTCACAATCCCAATGAAGTCTTCAAGTCGTTAACCTATAGGGTTTCGTGAAAAACCTATGGTTAAAGGAGAATCTACTCTAGTCGCAACTAGTATCACACAGGAGGTGTGGGGATTAGGTTTCCCAGTTGCTAGAGTTCTCCTTTATTTAGTCTTCAAATTAGGGTTTGCAATCAATGTTACCTTGGTAACAAAGCATTCAATATTCACCGTTAGATGAAAACCTGATTAGACTCAAGCTAATATCTTTCACCTAGTTCCGTCTGTATCCCTGCGCCTCCAACTTGCAATAAGTCACGCACTTGGAACAATTCCTTTGGTTCGTATTCCAAACAGTAAAGGAACAACAAATCTGTTCCTTTAACAACTCTTTTCAATCAAGTGATATGAGTTTGACAAAAGGCTCTTCCGTTTATCCCAATAAACTCCTTTGTCAGGTCCTTAGATCTATCCAATAACAACTACCAAAGTAATTTTCAAGATTTTGCAATCAATACTTTTAATCACAAAGAATTGTATTGATGCCAATCTATTCAACTAATCAATCAAATCTATCACAAAGATAAATCAATTATAGTTGGATCCTTTTCCAGCCGAAACAAGTATTGTGCACACCAAAGATTATGAACCCAAATCAGAAATCTTCTTTGTCTTCAAATCTTCTTAGATCTTCAATAAACACCTGCACACAATTAACTTGAATCTCTTGTGATCAATCACACACAGAATGGAGTCTGTTAACAATGGATTATCACAAGACGTCTTTAGAACTACAAACAGTCTAAATATCCCCGTCGAAACTTCGATCTAGTTTGAGTGAATCTTATATCAGAAGAGAAGATTCCGAAGCATAAACAAACTAGGTGCAATCAAAGTTCAACAACTGTTAGTCAATCAAATCAATCGAAAACTAATAATAAACTGCAATTATCTAGTTTCCCACCAACGGTACTAATAGAGCTTCTCAATCCCAAAGAAGTCTTTAAACCGAACGGCCGTAAGAGATTTCTCCTAATTAGGTTACTTTCATTCTGAATAGGAGGCTGCACCAGTAACAACACAACTAGGTAGTTTTGTTGGCTCTGAGGATTAGTTTGCTTGAAATGCAAACTTCAATATTTATAGACCAAGGAAGTTTGGACACCAAGGAATTTCCAAAAACGAAAATATTCTCAAGATATGCAATATATTACCAAACTCGGTTTCCAAAATTCCTGGAAATGCTTTGTTCAAATATTGACCGAAATCTCAGTAGAAAATCTCCAATTAGTAAATGCACATTACCAATTTTTATATCTAAAGATATGCATTTTAATTGCTGGAAATTAAAAGCATATAAAACTAACAACCTTAATTAAAAGATTCTCAATTTATTTCGATCCGGGATTCTCCTCTAGCTATTAAGGAATATCTTTGAACAATAAAAGATAAGAGTTACTGCACATGTTCAAAGTATGTCGACATCTTTACTTGGTAAATCCTTTTTCATATTTACCATCTTGGAACCGATTTGCCACACTTCCGAACAAGTTTAGAATTGGTTCATCTGACTTCCAAGAACTATGTGATTGATTATCCTATCAAATCACCAATCATGGGTTTCAGAGGTTCTTCCAAAACAAGTTTCGGTTCTACCTCCATGTGGGTACTAGAATTAGTAACGCTAGTTAACAAAACTTGGTTGACTAGGTACTAGGATCGGTTCCCACATATATATGGTATCTAACTTGTTATTTGTTACACATGTTCATAGGATCGGTTCCCAATAACTACAAAATTGTTGCACCTCTTATAAGGATCGATTCCCCTTTTGTGATCGGTTGCACCTCTTACTAGGATCGGTTCCCCAATATCTAGGGTTGGTCATGCCAATTACAACAAATCGATCATACCATCTCAGGTGATTACTTAAGATCGGTTTCACTAATAAAAGTCATACCAATACAAAAGTCAGGCATTGTGAATAGTTTTACCAAGATACATAAACAAGTTATTAGCAGTTATACTAAACACACATATTGGTAATTCAAAAGATTTGCAATGAATAACAATACCAATAAGTCTAGCGATTTCCCTTTCGATTCATAAAACAAGTTCATGAATTTACTTCCTTTAAACGAATATAAAACATTGTTTCCTATGACGAAATCTTCACCCATACCCATACATAATAACAATAGCATTCATAGGATTATGTCGATGTCTTATATACGAAGTTAAAAAGATAAGCTTTATACTTCGTATTGTATTCCTTAATACTATGTCTAACTAGAGTATAATTATTCACAGCTTCGCAGTTATGTTTTCAATATGCAAGACTTGAAAGATACGTTAGGGAATAAAACAGTTCAAGTCAAATATCACTAACCTCAAGTGGAAGGATGATGTCATCGTTGTAGTTCCCCACTTCTTCACATTCTTCAAGTTTTCACGTAATACTTGTAATGTCTCATATCCTAATACTTTCAAGCTAACCTATCCGAAGTTGACTCTAGTAAATAATCAAGCGACTCTTTAAATGAGTTTTGATTCGTTAAAATATGACAACCAAACTTGACATACCAACGCTTGGTGGGTTCAACCGATCTATGCTCTAACAATCTCCCCCTTTGTCAATTTTAGTGACAAAACTCTTACATCATATGGATAAAAAAATTACAAGAATTCATTACACATACGCTTGATTCCCAAATTCAACAGCACAATAACCTGTATACATTCAATCAATAAATGCCGTTGTTGACATTATAATAGCAAAGCTAATACTACCCCTAAAGGTAAGATAGGTAGATTTTCAATCCGCACATCTTTGTTATTTCCATCATCATATGATATGCTACTCCCCCTTAGTCTATGCTTTACTCTTTCGTTAGATATAACGTTTGAGCACCATTGTCCTTTCCTTAGTGATACCAAATCAATACAAATCAATATAAGTATCACTTGTTTACTCTATATATTTCTCCCCCTTTTTGTCACAAAATGACAAAGGTACGAGCAAATAATAAGACAAACCGAAAGGATCTTACAAATCTTACAAAGAGACTTGCAACCTATAAGATTTAAGCACGAGGGTTCCACACACCATTTTTGATAACCAATATCAAAACCGAAACTATAAGTAATTTTGTTTTGATATGTTACCAAGGAAACAATTGCCCGAAGCAATTTTCCCTAATTGTTTAGCAAACCAAAAAATCGACTAAGCACCTTAGTTCCTTTGCTAAACCGATTGCACAAATACAATCACTTGTTTGATAAGACCAAAATAAAGTTCAGAATTTACTTTATTTTTCTCCTCAGGTTCTAATTATTCAAATAATAACTTAGACCTTTCAATTTTAAATAAGACAAGTACTGGGTTAGTTAACTAGCATTTCTTGTTAAGGCATTCGATTAGACTTGAATAACCGAAACCTCCACTTTGATAAGTCTAACTAAGATTAGAAAACTTAGTTTCTCTTATCCGGAATCGAATTGGACTAAACAATTCATCCCGAAAACCTTTTCTTTTCTTAAGCCATAAACAATTCATACAAACCAAATAAATCAACTTGCATAATTACTTACCTCAACCGGAAGCAATTGAAACAAACATAGACATTATAGCACCGCAATTGCACCGAAATTTTGTAAGTATAAACAATTATTACCAAACAATAAAGCAAGATAAAAATAGTTTTTCTTAACCGGAAACAATTGAATCACACACACATCCATACACAAACAATGGAATAAACATCAATTGTACCGAATTTTTGTTAAGGAAAAGAAATAAATATATGAAATAAAATCAGGCTTTTCTTAGACAGGAAAACGATTAACTAACAAATTCGTTACCTCAAATTCCGCATCCTCTTCACCCCAGAAAGATATATCATTAAGCACCAGTTCAAGATAGAACTCTCCCCGTTGTGTTGTCATCCTCTCGCCCAAAAAAAAGAACAACAACAAAGAGCAACCTTTACCAGAGAAAGGTTGAAAACCGGTTTTAACTAATGCAATGCAAAAGTTGAAACCCCGAAACACATATGCTTTTATTCTAAACCAAAACGATTCAACATATTGTGACTTTTTCACATATTGTTTCAAACAGAACCCTCATGATCCTTTGATAAATCCTACCAACACTGGCTAGAACTTAATCCCTCTAAATATATAAGTCACCCAAACAATAAGGGTTCACACAATAATAAATCGAATATTAAGGTTATGAAAACCGAAATCAAACATCCCATAAACTCAAATGCAATACACCATAAATATTCAACAAAGAATCAAGTATTTCAATTCCTCTATCTTGTAGGGAATTGAATTGCGAAACCAACGGAAAAAGAATGAGGTCATTCCGAGTTCGGACGAAGAAGTTATGGGTAAAACAGTTTTACACCCCTTTGTATGCACCTATCACTAGGATCGGTTACAAGAGTTACTTGTGACGAATCACAACACTAAACTGTTTTTGACATAACTTTTGCATAAGATGTCCGAATTCAGTGATTTTTGGCTCATTTTAACCGTAAAAACAAGAGCTACACATATATGATCAGTAGATATCAACATCATAACCTCAAAATTACCATTTCTATAAAAAATCTCAAATATAGATAGATAATGTATGAGTATAGAAGAAAAGCAATCTCCCTAAAGATGTTTATTAGTCATATAATAACCCATGTGCTCAGTTTCATGTGCTTCCTCACCCTTCATAAGATTGAGCACAAAGGTGAGCATGCACATTCCAACACAACTAGGTTGTGTTGAGTTGATCCTTGTCGTGTTCGTCACGAGTGACTAAGACAGAATCACCATTCTTGACCTCTTGCTTGGTTTGTTTTCTCTTGTTCCATCTCTTGTTTTTCTTCTTTGACTTGTGATGAAGAGTGTCATTATCACAACATTCACTAGTACAAGAGATTTCAGACATGATGTCTTTCTTTAGTCTTTCAAGAAAACTCTTGTAATTATTGTCGCCAACAATTAACAGCTGAGAGTCATTCTTGTGACTAACTTTTGGTCCCTTCATGGCTATGGAGGACTTCGGGACCCATTTAGAGTTGGGTTTCGCAAGAGCAGCTTTCTCCTTCATACCATTAAAACGATTGTCCTTTTGAATACTTTGCGAAACAACTTTTCTCCAATTTAGAACATCAGATCTTGTCTTAGCATTTGCAAAGTCATCTCTTTTTCTATAATAGGGTATTTTATAAGATGTCCTTGATGAGCGATAGGCAAAATTTGAACTATCATAATAATTCTTTTGCCTAAACTTTGGAAAATATCTATCTGAGTTCCTTTGGGAAGCAATCTTAGCCAATTCGTTTGATACAAAAGAAAGTGTATCTTTTATCTTACGAATATTACATCCCCATTCCACATGCCCTTTATTACCACAATAATAACAATGCTTAGTAACATAAAGAGTATGAGTTTTAATGTTACCTTTTTGTGGATCCTCTTGCATTGGAGCTCGACGAGTTTTCTTCTTCTTCTTATCTTTATTCAATGTTGTTGCTTTCTTGAAATTAGCAGAAGTGCTCTCTTTGATTGCTGCTGGTTGAACACAATTCTTATGCTTGACAGGCTTTTCTTCTTTACAAGAAATAGGAGCATCATTGACATTAGTGGAAGCCTCTGGTTGAGAATAATTTGTAGCTTTAACAAATTTTACCTCTTTGTTAATATTTGAAGCATCTATTCCTTTATATCCCAATCCTTGTGTATCACGATGATTTCTACTTGCTTCTAACATTGAGGTTAAATTGTTTGAGCTAACATTGAACTTTTTAAGGTCCAAATTTTCTTCCTCCAACGTCTTGATTTTATCAAGAGCACCAGCTAGATCAGTCCTGGGTGTTTTTCTTGAGAGAGATATACACATTCTTTCTCTTCAAAACTATACTTGTTGAGAGTTAATCCTTGCTTCAGATTCAGCAAGTTTTTTTTTCTCCAACAAATAGACTTTTTCAAGAGCAGCATTACGATCTTTCTCTAAGAGTTCCGTTCGAGAAAGACTAGCACTTAATTTGTCCTCAAGATTTTGTAAATTTTGAAAATTATTTTCAACCTTTGAGGAGGCAAAATCAATAACAAGTTGATCATTCTTGGCTTGCAGAAAGCTTACATCGTCTAGAAGCTTTCCTTCTCTTTCTAATGCATGAATTAGTTCGGTTGAACACGAAAGAAATTTTTCGTATAATTGTTTTGACTGAGATTTTTCTATATTCGAAGAAACAATGTTTTTCTCATCATCAAGAGTTAATACAGAACTCTTAGTATCTTATATTACGTTAACAGAATCAGTCAATAGATTCAATTCTTATAAGTTAGATCGCACCAAACACAGATTGTTAGATCTTTTCATGTTTGCCTGCTCTGATACCAATTGAAAAGACGAGGGTACCCAAATATACCTCAATCTAAAACTTTTCCACCTATAAGTCCTTTCTCCGAAAGTGATTGTCTATGGATTGAGTCGAGACAATATAACTAGCCGGTTCACACTTCGTGTGATCGTCTATGGATACGAGATCGAGACAATACAACAACAAGATAACTTGTGTGATTGACTATGGATACAAGATCGAGACAATACAACAACGAAGTATGTTTACTTGATAAAAGGTTCGGACTTAACCAAACACAATAGGATTGCTATAAAGTAAATAGGAATTAACGTTTGTGTATTTTACTTCTAATTATAATAAAACAATTATAATTGCAGAAATAGAAAAGTAAAAGACACAGCAAGATTTTGTTAACGAGGAAACCGCAAATGCAGAAAAAACCCGGGACCTTGTCCAGAATTGAATACTCTCAGGATTAAGCTGCTATAAAAAATCTAAACCAACTTCGTATAGTTGAGACCAAGCAACTAAACCTATAGTTCACCTAGTTCCGTCTGTATCCCTGCGCCTCCAACTTGCAATAAGTCACGCACTTGGAACAATTCCTTTGGTTCGTATTCCAAACAGTAAAGGAACAACAAATCTGTTCCTTTAACAACTCTTTTCAATCAAGTGGTATGAGTTTGACAAAAGGCTCTTCCGTTTATCCCAATAAAATCCTTTGTCAGGTCCTTAGATCTATCCAATAACAACTACCAAAGTAATTGTAAAGATTTTGCAATCAATACTTTTAATCACAAAGAACTGTATTGATGCCGATCTACTCAACCAATCAATCAAATCTATCACAAAGATAAATCGATTATAGTTGGATCCTTTTCCAGCCGAAAAAAGTATTGTGTACACCAATGATGATGAACCCAAATCAGAAATCTTTTTTGTCTTCAAATCTTCTTAGATCTTCAATAAACACCTACACACAATCAACTTGAATCTCTTATGATCAATCACACACAAAACGGAGTCTGTTAATAATGGATTATCACAAGACGTATTTAGAACTACAAACAGTCTAAAGATCCCCGTCAAAACTTCGATCTAGTTTGAGTGAATCTTATATCAGAAGAGAAGATTATCAAGCATAAACAAACTAGGTGCAATCAAAGTTCAATAACCGTTAATCAATCAAATCAATCGAAAACTAATAATAAACTGCAATTATCTAGTTTCCCACCAAAGGTACTAATAGAGCTTCCCAATCCCAAAGAAGTCTTTAAACCGAGCGACCGTAAGAGATTTCGCCTAATTAGGTTACTTTCCTCTCCGAATAGGCGGCTCCACCAGTAACACCACAACTAGGTAGTTTTGCTGGCTCTGAGGATTAGTTTGCTTGAAATGCAAACTTCAATATTTATAGACCAAGGAAGTTTGGACACCAAGGAATTTCCAAAACCGAAAATATTCTCAAGATATGCAATATATTACCAAATTCGGTTTACATAATTCCTGGAAATGCTTTGTCCAAATATTGACCGAAATCTCAGTTGAAAATCTCCAATTAGTAAATGCACATTACCAATTTTTATTTTCTAAAGATATGCATTTTAATTCCTGGAAATTAAAAGCATATAAAACTAAAAACCTTAATTAAAAGATTCTCAATTTATTTCGATCCAGGATTCTCCTTTAACTATTAAGGAATATCTTTAAACAATAAAAGATGAATGCCGTATTCGTCTTCAATCGATGAATGCCGTGAAGTCTAAAGCTCAACTACACATTCTATCCTAATCCGAAACATATCTATAAGTAGACTAGAAATCAAGACTTATAGTTTTTGCAACTAAGATTGACAACAAGCTTGAGATAGCAACGCTTGCGAGTTCGACCGAGCAGTGCTCTAACACTTTTGACATATATGGGACAATCATAGTTCACGGACGTAAACACACATATCCCATAAAAAAAATTGCAATATATAAAACAAATAAAGATTAATACTGCAAAATCATCTTCCAAATAAACTTTAAAATTTAAATAAATAAATATAAAAACATTACAAGATGAAAATCGTTGGCAATAGCTATGTGTACTCACAATAATGGCTATTCCAAACCCTAGTTATCCTTCTTAAACACAAGAATAAATTCTCATAAGAAGTTTCCTAGACATTAAGGCCTTTAAAAAATTCTTTATCGTCCCCGAACTCCTTGTCGTCAACAGCCATAGGAACGTATGGTTCATGAAGAAAGGAGTCAATTCCAACAAACCTTCTAGACTGATGCCGAACCAGGGCCTTCTGAATTTCGAGAGTCCTCAGGACAATAGCCTTTATTTGCTGAATCTCCTTTCTTGTTTCCTTGAACTCTTCAAGAACCCCATAAAACTTCTGTAGATTAGAAGGAACAGCTCTTGGTTTCCTCACATTCCTCCTTTTTCTTTTCAAAGTTGAAGGTACATGAGATTTTTCTTTTCCCTTCATGATTGATGGCTTAACAATCATATTAACATCTTTTCCATCAGAAGATATGATGCTTGGATTCTCCATACCAGTATGAGATTGTGAGAGGAATTCACAAATCAGACTCAACAAGCAATCTTATGATAAAAAAGAGTTTTTAGAGAAGGAAAAAAGGAATGTAGGGTTACGGAACCTTTATACACAAAAAGGATTCACGTACCCACAACTCACAACCCTAAAGAAGGCAGGATTGCCGATTTTAACCCTCTTTTATTGATCAAACAGAGAAAGTCCTTTCAATATCAATTAGATATGAAAAGAAGGATTCCAAACCGGCGAAAACGAAACCAAGAAAAAATAAAAATAAAAACTTTTTTCTTTTCCTAAAGCCTGAAGTGTGCAAACCCTTGTCTCTTTTGAACCAGGCACAGGAGACAAGATACACAACCAACACATTTAAGTTGTGTTGGGGTGAACAATAATCTGTCTACCATAATCTTCTTGAACGGAATTCTTAAAACTCTGTTTAACAGACTGTTTGGACCGTACTCTTTTCTCAAGAGGTCTACTCTTATCTTTGGAAATTAAATTCTTTGAAGAATAGATACGTTTACATACCTCAGACGACTTCTGAACAAGTTTGAGGTTGTTTGCTAATCGATTTGCTCTTCATTGAAGTTTATTGACATGTCTTATCTTATGTTTGTACTTGAAACAGTTGGAGAGTTCGTGACCTTTGAGAGTACAATAAGAACATGTCAATAGAGAGGATGGTTCAGGCGCCATAGCTGTGCAAGCTGCTAGAAAAACGGTAGAACCTGAAAAATTAGAAATAGAATTTCCAGTAGACAAAGAGAAATCCATTTTATCCTCCAAAGTGGTTGAAGTTTCTCCCGAAAGAATATCGAGGTTGACGTACGTATTGCTACAATTATCAAAATCAATATTTTCACAGAGGAGTGCAACACTTGATTTTTCGTCTTCATTAGAATCATAGTGATCAGACATTTCATCAAGAGTTGCAGCAAGACCTTTGTTTCTAGTGTATTTTCTACGATTCGGACACTCATTTGCAAAATGACCAAAACCTTTACACTTGAAGCACCGTGGCATATCCTCGTCATCAGTATCGTTAATATCCCTGTTTTTAGGAGATATCACCTCTGTCCATAGAGTCAGATCGCTACAAACACATACTTATGAGGTCTTAAACGTGTTTTCCTGCTCTGATACCAATTAAAAAAGCGGAGGTCTAACAACCACACCCAATATTTCGCTTAGCAATCTTTATGGACTAACTCCAATATACTTTCAAGAGAATCAACTAGACAGTCAGATTCAATCTTAAGAAAAGCATATCCAAGAGTTATATCTCTATTTCTCAATTCAATCTGCAATCAAACAAAAAGGAATTTGCGAGCCCGATGAATATAAGAAATAACTTGGACGGTATCAAAAACCAATATCCAAGTGTCAATCAATTTAATCAACCACCCAAAGGTCGGATTCACAATTGATTGAACTTACGCACAACCTGTGATATTTCATTTATATAAAAATATAATGCGGAAAAGAAATAACACAAACACCAGAAATTTTGTTAACGAGGAAATCACATATGAAAAAAAAAACGGGACCTAGTCCAGATTTGAAAACCATACTGTATTAAGCCGCTACAGACACTATCCTACTACAAGTTAACTTCGGACTGGAATGTAGTTGAGCCCAAACCAATCTCACACTGATCAAGGTACAATCGCGTTCCTTACGCCTCTGAATCCCAACAGGACTCTATGCACTTGATTCCATTAGCTGATTTCACCCACAACTAAGAGTTGCTACAACCCAAAGTCGGAGACTTGATAAACCAATCTGTCTCACACTGAAAAGTCTATTGAATAGATAAATCTGTCTCCCACAGAAGTACCTAGAAGTTTTTGTTCCGTCTTTTGATAAATCAAGGTGAAAAAGGAACAAATTGATATACTGAACTTATATTCTTAAAGAACAACCTAGAAATATCAATCACCTCACAATAATATTAATCGTATGGTAGCGAAACAAGATATTGTGGAATCGGAAACGATGAGACGAAGATGTTTGTGACTACTTTTTATCTTACCTATCGGAGAATAAATCTCGAGCAAATCTTAGAGAAGATAATACTCAATACGATAGAAAACAGCAAGATCAGAACACGCAACTATAGAAACAATAGTTGGGTCTGGCTTCACAATCCCAATGAAGTGTTCAAGTCATTAACCTACAGGGTTTCGTGAAAAACCTAAGGTTAAAGGAGAATCGACTCTAGTCGCAACTAGTATCACACAGGAGGTGTGGGGATTAGGTTTCCCAGTTGCTAGAGTTTTCCTTTATATAGTCTTCAAATCAGGGTTTGCAATCAATGTTACCTTGGTAACAAAGCATTCAATATTCACTGTTAGATGAAAACCTGATTAGACTCAAGCTAATATATTTCAACCGTTAGATCGAACTTAGCTTGTTACACACAAATGAAAAGTGAATTCATTTAGGCATGAGTAACCGTACCTAAACGTGTATATCTTGTTGGCTCAACAATAGTTAACCGGAGTTATCCATATGTACACTTTCATATCAACCATATTCATCTTAACCATAACTAGTTCAAATGACTCAAAATGAAACTAGTTCTAGAGTTGTTCAATTGTTTATATTCTCATAGAAGTATACAAGACCCAATTAAAGAAAAATCGATTTTGATTCACTCGAATCAATTCATGAACATTATAGCCACAGTTTGCAAAAGATTGCATTCATTATTATATAAATGTCTTAGTTCATGAACAAACCGATTTTAGAACATAACCTACTCAAGTATGCAAACGGGGTACGCATACCTAAGTGGGCGGACCAAGTTTAGGTTTGCCAGTATGCGAATAGGTACGCATACCTTCCAAAACTCAGTTGAATTTCCGGAACTTGAAACTCACGCCAGTACGCATACCGGTATGCATACTAAGTTCCCGGACTCCACATACCTTTTGTTTTTGAAGTTCCTACAAGCTCTCCTCAGTAGATCTTCGTCTTCAATCGATGAACGCCGTGAAGTCTAAAGCTCAACTACACATTCTATCCTAATCCGAGACATAGCTATAAGTAGACTAGAAATCAATACTTATAGTTTTGATCACCTAAACTTGACAGACAAGCTTGAGATAGCAACGCTTGCGAGTTCGACCGAGCAGTGCTCTAACAAACTCGGCTATAACTAGCTCAGCTCTAATAGCACAGAACTTATACTCCGACCCACAGAGTAAAGTTAGTGTTTCTATGTTCAGTTTTGCAAACCCACAAGAGCCTCAATCATGTGAGTTTTAGTGTTGAGGGCCTCATTACCGACTCCTAGCACATCCTCACGAGAATCCTTGGCCATGTGCACTTTTCACTATAGCAACGTCGCGGAAGGACATACTAGTCATGTCTGCTTCTTACCCTCATGAACACTTCGTGGATGACCCCATAAGCATGAGCATATTGAACGCTGCTCGATCCTAGGTATCTATTGGTGCTACTCAAGTGTGATTAGCTCTGCTATATATAGTAACCCTCATGGGCATACTAACGACTGACTCCTAGTAAAATGTCCCGCGAGAATCACTTTTCAAGTCAACACATTCCTTAGTATCGTAAAAACATGTGATACTCTCATCAGGCACAAGCCTCATCCCCAGCCTCATAAAGCACCCCCATGGATGACACCATGAGACTAGTCGTACAATATTATTCAAACATGTAACGGAGCTATACATAAACTTCCCGGATCTCTGTGTAATCTTCAAATGATCTTACAAGGAGAATTCGCCAGCCAAAAGTCATGCATGGACATCCATACAATGTTGATACTCAACCTCAGCTCATCTCATGTCTCACACATGATCTATATACTATCTCATAGTATCCCGCGCTCTCCACATGACTCAGACCAGTCATAATGCACAAGTTAGGAAATGCTCCTTCACCTTAGTTCTTGCCAACTAAAGAGAGTAATTCTACCCTACTAACACTTTACACACGAAGGGTGACTCGGCCTTATATAGGAAGGATAACTTTAGGGTTTTGTTCTGGTAGTCTACAACATGCATGAGGAATACCCAATAGTATTTCTCACACTGAATAGAATAGTCGGTCTGTGCTACAGGTTTGGAGTTTGGACCGAAAAGAATTTAAGCCAAAGACTTTGGTGACTAAGAGATTAGGAGCCAAAGATAAAAGCTAAAAGAAAAGTAAAATAGAACAAAGAGAAAATAATAAAAATCTAAAAAAAAAAAAAAAAAAAATCTAAAAACTCTAACTTAAAAATAAGTCCGCGTCGGCGGCGCCAAAAATTGATGTAATTTTGAATAGTGGTAGTAATAGGTTCGTAAGACTTGTGAAAGCAATTGATTTTAGACTTATTCAAACTAAAAATAGAGACAATTTAATTCCAAATTCGATTTCAAGATTGAAAATAACCAAGACACTAGATTCCACAATTACACATGAATGAATGATGGTAAAAATTCCAAAACTCTAATTATTTTTAAAATCTTTTTTTCTTAATTCACAAATGATCAAGCATATTCTCAAACATTAATTGTATCCCTTAAGCATAGATTATCTAACCAAAGTATAACCTATCTAATTGAATCACAACTAATTAGGAAAAATTATGCAAACAATTAAAATTCTACAAAGTAGTAATTGAGTGAATTATAAAATACAAATTAGAGAAAAATAGAATAGTTACCAATTATTCATGCATAAATAGCTTCCTCCGTGCTTTGGTTACGCGAGAATTAGCTCATCATCATGGAAACACGCTCAAAATTCATCTTTATTGCTCAAAAATGGTGTTCACAATAATGAAATGGAAGAAAAACAATAAAACCGGGTTTGTAACAGTTTTATTTGTTACAAACCGAGCTGTTACAGAGAACGGTAAAAATGAAGTGTTGTTGTCACTGTAGCAATACGACCCACAAGCAATTGTCGTTGTCACTGTTGGAAAATGACGGTTCTGCGTGCGTCTTATGTTCTTCGTGTTCTTCACAGCAGCAGAAAATGGAGTTTTTCTGCCACTTGATTTCTCGACTCTCTGGTTCTTCCTAACTGCTCCCAACTCTCCTCTCCCCTTCCTATACATCTCAGAAGCTATTTATAACCCAGAAACACCTCCAAATCTTTCCGATTACTCCTCAAAATCTTCACAGTAAAGGAAAATTATTCTCGGGAATAATTTCCTATTTCTTTCTCTGCATGCGTCTCTGAGCTGTTATTCCTTCCAAGATAAAGCAAAAACTCTAGCAGAGAAGATATCCTCCCTCTTTGATCCACAAACTTTCCAATTCCATCTCACAATGAACCCGACATAAAAATCTTCCCCTGTTTGATGAGATTCTGTGATTTAATCGAAATGAATGCACTTACCACCCCTGTTATGATCTAACAGGCTGGTACATATCCGAAGCAAGATGAAAATCCGACTAAATCTTCCTCAAAATATCAAAACACAATGTACGCAGGAACTGGAAATTTGGACCCAGAATTCCCGCCAAAATTTTCTCTATTCGTGAAGAAGAAGGGTGCCCCCCTAACCAAACTGGGGGTGCGAATAGTAGGTGCCCAACTGAGGTGCCCCTTATCCAAACTGAGAGTCCGAATAACAAATGTCCCTTGGGTGCCTTTAGACTTTTTTGGGGTTCCTCCGGTGTATTTCTGGGGTGCTTCCGGTGCATTACTGGGGTGCCTTTAGTACTCTATCCTGGGGTGTAAAACACCACTTTTCGAGCCAATTTTGCCGCAAGAGCTTATCCCTAGAAAAGACTTAAAACAACTTTATTATAAATAAAATGAGTCCTAGATAATGTAGTTATGGGTGAAAATGCGTCACACTTACGTGCTTATCATTAGAGCATTGCTCGGTCGAACTCGCAAGCGTTGCTATCTCAAGCTTATTTGTCAAGTTTAGTTGATCAAAACTATAAGTCTTGATTTTTAGTCTACTTATAGCTATCTCTCGGATTAGGATAGAATGTGTAGTTGAGCTTTAGACTTCACGGCGTTCATTGATTGAAGACGAAGATCTACTAAGGAGAGCTTGGAGGAACTTCATCAACAAAAGGTATGTGGAGACTAAAACTTACTATCACTCAGAAGTCTATTATTTTCTATCTCCTAATAAGACTAAGTCGTATAGCTATATGGACCTTTATATTATACACATTTGATATTTCGATCTGAGTTTAACTTGCTTATATATTTCAAATATGTGTTGGAAGCTCTTTGCTTTATCTACGTTCATCATTATTCTTGACGAGTTTAGTTGGAAACAATTTATTTGTTGGAAACTAAATAATAAGTCAAAAGATGATCATGTGGAAATTGCCTTGAAACATCTTACATGATTTGTGTGAGACAATCATTTGATGTCGACTCGGAAAGTTTCGTATTGATTATTCGATCACTAGAAAATTACTTATAAGCTAATAGTTTGTGTGAGACAGCTACTGTCATCTTCTAGGGATGTTTCAATGATTGAAATGGGAGTTTAGAACAAAAACCTTTGTCTGGATACATCACAGTATGCGTACCTAGTATGCAAACTGTTTTGGTATGATTCAGGTCCGGGAATCTTGTTTGCATTCCTAGTATGCGAACGGTTTTAACTGTTAAAGTCCGGAAACCTTGTTTGCATACCAGTATGGAAACGGTTCTACCAGAGTTAGGTCTGGGACGGCTGTTTGTGTACTCGTTTGCAAATGGATGGACAAGACCGAAGTCCGGAAATATAGTTTGCGTACCAGTTTGCAAACTTAGTGGTTAAAGTTCTAAAATCGGTTATGTATGATTCTCATACTCATGAACAAATACATTTATGAATTAAGGAATGCAATTTTTGCAAACCGTGGCTTAATGTTCATGAATTGATACTTGTATAAGTACTTTGTACGATTACGAATCAATCCGATTTTTCTTCAATTGGTTCTTATATATTTCTATGAGATAATGAATAATTAGACAACTCTATGAAACACAATTAGATTCATTTGATTATCCTTCATGATTGATTGATCATCATATTTAATCTAGATGTGTTAGGTGAATGTGGTTAAGACAAAAGTGTTCATATGGCTAACTTCGGTTAACTATTATTGAGCCAACTCAATATACACGTTTAGGTACGATTACCCATATCTAAATGAAGGTATATTTCATTTGTGTGTAACAAGCTAAGACCATATAATGGTGGAGAGATATTGCTTTGGTTTTAAGCAAACTTAGCTTGAATCTTAAATCAGGTTTTCATCTAACGGTGAATTTTGAATGCTTTGTTACTAAGCTATCTTAGCTTTGATTGTAAGCAACCCTGATTTGAAATACTATATAAGGAAGAACTCTAGCAACATGAAAACCTAATCCCGACACTTTCCTGTGTCCTAGTTTCTACTAGATTCGATTCTCCTTTAGCCTAGGTTTTTCCAAAACCATTATAGGTTAATGACTTGAAGACTTCATTTGGGATTCGTAAAGCCAGATCCAACTATTTTCTCTGTAGTTACGTATTCTGATCTTACTTGTTCTATCGTATTGAGTACTATATTCTCTAATATTTGCTCGAGATTTATCTCCAATAGGTAAGATATAAAAAGTAATAACAAAGCTCTTTGTCTCATTCTTTGTGATTCCACAATAACTTCTTCTACTACCATATAGTAAATTATTGTGAGGTTATTGATATTTCTAGGATGCTCTTCGGGAGTGTAAGGCGGATTATAAATTAGTTCCTGTTCACCTTGATTTATCAAAAGACGGAACAAAACTTCATAGGTACTTCTGTGGGAGACAGATTTATCTATCAGAATAGACTTATTTGTATGAGACAGATTTATATATAAGTCTTCGACTTTGGGTCATAGTAACTCTTAGTTGTGAGTGAGATTAGCTAAGGAAATCAAGTGCGCAGAATATGGCGTGGTTCTAGAGGCGTAAGGAACGCAACTGTACCTTAATCGGTGTGAGACTTGGATAGGGCTCAACTACATTCCAGTCTGAATTAACTTGTAGTAGGCTAGTGTCTGTAGCGGCTTAATACAGTGTGATGTTCAAATCTGGACTAGGTCCCGGGGTTTTTCTGCATTTTTGGTTTCCTCGTTAAAAAAATTTGTGGTGTCTGTGCTATTTCTTTTTCGCATTATATTTTTATGTAATTGAAATATCACAGGTTGTGCGTAGTTCAATCAATTGTTAAATCCGACCTTTGGTTGTTGGATATAAATTGATTGATACTTGGACATTGGTCTTTGGTACCGTCCAAGTTATTTCTCTTATCAATCAGGCTCATAGATTTCTATATGTTTGATTTGCTGATTGATTTGAGAAAAAGAGATATAACTCCTTGATATCTTTCTTGGTCAAGATCTCTTTATAAGATGGTGCTCTCAGAATAATATTGTAGTTAGTTTATATAAATTTCCGAACAAATTATTGGGTGTGGTTGTTATACCTCCGCCTTTTCAATTGGTATCAGAGCAAGCAAACACGCTAAGACCTCATAAGTCTGTTTTTGAAGCAATCTGGTTATTATGGACGAATCTATCTCTAATAACGTACCAGGTCAGAAATTACCAGATGTTTTTCAAAGCTTGGATTTACCTGAGAGAACTCTCATATCTAAGTCAATATCTAAACATTCTCTTGATGTAGAAACTGTTGATTGAGAAACACGCCTAGAAGAACAGTTGGATGAACTTTCTGATGAAGGTGATTCAGATATTGATAGAGATGTTGATGAAGAAGTCTCAGAGTATGTTAAGCTTTTGAATTCGTTGGAAAATAAGAAGATGACAACTTCTCATGTCACACCTCTTCTTACTCCTCTCTATCGAGAAAACAAGAAATTGAAAAAGATTTACGGAGGTCTTTATGTTTCGAATCGCTCTTGCGAATCGATCCTCAAAGATTCTGAGGAAAACCTGAGTAGAAAGTCACTTGAATGTGATAATGTTTATCAAAAATACTTCTTGTTGGAAGAGAAACTTGCAGAATCTGAAGCAAGGATTAACTCTCAACAGAGTTGTTTCAAAGATAGAGAAAGTGTTTCTCTCTCTCGAGAAAAGCAACTTGAGGATGATTTAACTGCTGCTCTTGATAAAATCAAGATATTGGAAGAGGACTTGAAAAAGTTCAATACTAGTTCAAACAAATTAACTACAATGCTAGGAGCAAGTAAAACTCATCGTGATACACGAGGATTATATAACGGAATAGATGCTCCAAGTACTAGCAAAGAGGTAAAATTTGTCAACGCTATTGATTATTCTCAATAAAAGGTTTCTACTGATGGAAAAAGTGAAATACCTCCACCAGCAGTTAAGGTTCGAAAGAGCAAAGTATATCAACCTCCAAAACCAGCACATATGAATCCTGGTAAGAACGTTCCTTATATTTGTCATTATTGCGGAAACAAAGGTCACCTGGAAAGGAGATGTCGTTTTCGTATAAGGAATGAAAAACCTCATGATATTCTCGTTTGGTGTCAAAAGAAGTGATTAAACCTAGATTATATGTTAAGGCTAATACCCTTGACATTACGGGTTGTGAACGTCCAACCTTTAGGAAAAGGAATCAGTGCTATGATAAACCTATGTTTGCCTATATACTTCATAAGAAGCTTTTTCACAATTGTAATGATTATCAAAAGGAGAACTTTGTAAAGACGAAGACAAGATCCGATGCTCCCAATTGGAGAAACACTAACTTGCAAAAGAATAGTCAATCCAATTCTCTTCCGAGAATTCTAGAAGAGATTAATGGGAAAAAGGTTCCGGTTGTTCCTAAACGCACTCAGAAGTGGATACCAAAGAAAGTCAATGATGCTTTGAGTGTGAAAAGGAATGATCTCCCAGAAAACTCCATGACTATGGAGAAGGCAGTATCCATGATGTTGGAACTTAAAAAGTTATTTGGAAAGATAGATTTGGATGTGAAAGGTTCTAAAAGCGATATCTTTCATGATAAACCAAAAGTGAAACGGAAGAAGCCAAAAACTATAGATGGTGAAAAATCCATAGTTGCGGAAAAGTCTGTTTTAGTCACTTGTGATGAGCAAGACATTATTCACCTCAACACAACTTGATTGTGTTGTAAGTGCATCCTCACCAAGGAATGCCCTATTATGTATACGGTGAGGGAAGCACGAGAATTGGGGCGCACATATTGTGTTAGGTATGATATTAAATTTTTGGTAAAGCCGTAGGATTCACGATTGGATTCTTTTAAAAGGTACGTCTATAAACTTGAGCAAGATTTATGTTTTTTTAGTACTTATAATGATCCATGTCCCTTGTGAATCGTTCATGTCTACCTAACTTGATTTATGTTTAAGGTTCTTAAATGTTTAGGGTTGAAAATAGTAGTACGGGATGTTTGGCCTTCATGGTACACATACCAGGTATACATACCATCATTCAAAATTAAAATCCAGGGACTTCAGTTCGCATACTTGGTTTGCAAACAACTCTAGGTCACGAAATCCGTTTGCGAACACCGTTTGTGAACTGGCCTGTAGACGTCAATATTTGACAACTTGTTTTGGCCGTAACTTTTTCTTCCGAACTCGGAATGACCACATTTTTTTTGAATTCTCTTCCTCTTTGAATTCTCTTCAAAATGGTGATGAGAAATCCTGGATTTGGATGAGTTAGATTGGCCTTTGTTCCGTTTATTGTTTTTAGGTGTTTTGCTCCGTTTCGTTGCACTTGTTCCATTTCTCTTGGATGTGGGCACTTGGATTCTTGGAGTAACTCTATTATAAGCTCATTTATAGAGTTTTAAGAATGTTGTTGGTGAATCACAAAGAAGAAAGTTCAAGAATGGGCAGCAATACGCGTTACTATGGGATTCTTGAATGTTCACAATCCTCTTATGTGAACTACGGTGCATGGTCGTTAATGACTTTGTATTTCATTCTTTAAGAAAATCTTTTTATACGTCTTTGGTAGCCACTCTTGGTGTAAATACGTGCGAAAAAGATTGATTCTACCGTCTAATGGAAAATCAACTTGTATGATCTTTACGAGTTTGCGTCTTCGTTTTGTTGTCTAGGAAACTTCTTTTGAGAATTTATTCTTGTGTTTTAAGAAGGATAACAAGGGTTTGGAATAGAAAATATTCTGATTACACATAGCTATTGCCAACGATTTTCATCTTGCAATGTTTTAGATTTATTTATTTAAATTCTAAGTTATTTGGAAGATGATTTTGCAGTATTAATCTTTATTGTTTTTATATATTGCAAAAATATGTTATGGGATATGTGTGTTTACGTCCGTGAACTATGATTATCTCATATATACTCAAAAGTTAAGTCTATTATGTCTTTATGAAAATATTGATGAAAGATAGAATGAACTTTTGAAGATTCCGCAGTATAGATCTTTCCCTGATCCGCTTCTATGTGAAAGTACTGTATGACTCCGTAGGTTTTCTTATGTTGAGCATTTTCGACTAAATTAATCTATAAGGTATTCTTGTGATTAATTTATTCAAGTTTTCTAGATACAAATTCATGTTTCATGTAATTTGTTAATGTCCAAAGAAATCCTTCTTTTCTTGTAAAAGTAAGGTCGCTCTTGTGGTTCTTTCGGGAGTGACATTTTATGGAGGAGAGTTCTTAATTGAACTTGTGCTTAGTTGCCAAATCTTTGTAGGGAGTGCGGATGTGGAATATTATAGGAGTTATCTTGTATCTTATAAACTCCTTGATGAATACACTAAGTTTCAACTATGTGAAATCATCGAAACAAAGTTGATACGTTATCTTTTAGTCATGAATTATCTCTTTGAGAATTTCATTATGGTCCCGTAGTTTTCGTACCTTTGCCAATTTATATTGACAAAAAGGGGGAGAATTATTTGGATGTTCACACTACATACATATGGTTTAATGATCATTATGTAAGGGGCAGTGGTTTTCATTGTAAGATGGAAGTATTGACTAGGGGGCAGTGATACATATCACCGTAGCATTATTGTCAAAGTTGTGATACAATTGGACTTTGATGTTGTGTAATAATACTATGACACTGTATAACAATAATTGAGAACAACTGTTTTCTTATTGTTATAGCTACGGATCTTCAACAACAATGATGCTGAGTTGAACACGTTCAAAATCACTGAAGTACTTGTAGTGGAGAAGAATTCAGGGAATGTTGAAGAACCAAGGAATCACTGAAGTACTTGTAGTGGCGAAGAATTCAGGGAATGTTGAAGAACCAAGGAAATCAAGCATGTTGGATGAGAAGCTACAAAGTTTATTTATTTTGTAATCCATAT
Source organism: Papaver atlanticum (assembly GCA_023531105.1). Taxonomy (NCBI): domain Eukaryota; kingdom Viridiplantae; phylum Streptophyta; class Magnoliopsida; order Ranunculales; family Papaveraceae; genus Papaver; species Papaver atlanticum. The sequence goes on from JAJJMB010008334.1 coordinate 4,160,037, forward strand.
GTATTGATAGTTTTGTCACTAAAATTGACAAAGGGGGAGATTGTTAGAGCATTTCTCGGTTGAACTCGCAAGCGCTTCTATCTCAAGCTTGTTTGTCCAGTTTAGTTGATCAAAGATATAAGTCTTGATTTCTAGTCTACTTATAGCTATCTCTCGGATTAGGATAGAATGTGTAGTTGAGCTTTAGACTTCATGGCGTTCATCGATTGAAGACGAAGATCTACTGAGGAGATCTTGGAGGAACTTCATCAACAAAAGGGATGTAGAGACTAAAACTTATCTATCACTCGGAAGTCTATTCTATTATATCTCCTAATGAGACTAAGTCTTATAGCTATATAGACTTTTATATTATACACATTTGATATTTCGAGCTGAGTTTAACTCGCTTATATAATTCTCGATATGTGTTGGAAGCTCTTTTCTTTAGGCAATCTGTATGGACTAACTCCAATATATTTCCAAGAGAATCAACTAGACAGACAGACTCAATCAAGGAAAATACATCCAAGAGTTATATCTATGTTTCTCAACGTAATAAGCGAATAAAACAGATAGAAATCCGCGAGCCTGATTATTATGAGAAAAAACTTGAACGGTACCAAAGACCAATGTTCAAGTGTCAATCAATTTTAATCAACAACCAATTTACCAATTCATTGAACAACGCACAACCTGTGATATTTCAATTATATAAAATATAATGCGGAAAAGAAATAACACAGACACCATAAATTTTGTTAACGAAGAAACCGTAAATGCAGAAAAACCCCGGGACCTAGTCCAAATTTGAACACCACACTGTATTAAGAAACTACAGACTCTAGCATACTACAAGTTAACTTCGGACTGTAACGTAGTTGAGCCCTAACCAATCTCACACTGATTAAGGTATAGTCGCGTTCCTTACGCCTCTGAATCCCAGCAGGACTCTACACACTTGATTCCCTTAGCTGATCTCACCCACAACTAAGAGTTGCTACGACCCAAAGTCGAAGACTTGATAAACAAATCTGTCTCACACAGAAAAGTCTATTGAATAGATAAATCTGTCTCCCACAGAAATACCTACGAGTTTTGTTCCGTCTTTTGATAAATAAAGGTAAACAAGAACCAATTAATACACCGGGCTTATATTCCCAAAGAACATCCTAGTAATATCAATCACCTCACAATGATCTTAACCGTATGAAAGCAGAACAAGATATTGTGGAATCACAAACGATGAGACGAAGATGTTTGTGACTACTTTTTATCTTACCTATCGGAGATTCAATCTCGAGCAACTATTAGGGAAGATAATACTCAATACGATAGAACAAAGTGAGACCATAATACGCAACTACATAGAAAATAGTTGGGAGTGGCTTCAGAATCCTAATGAAGTCTTTAAGTCGTTAACCTATAGTGGTTTTAGAAAAACCTAGGTTAAAGGAGAATAAACTCTAGTCACAACTAGTATCACACAGGAGGTGTGGGGATTAGGTTTCCCAGTTGCTAGAGTTCTCCCTTATATAGTCTTCAAATCAGGGTTTGCAATCAATGTTACCTTGGTAACAAAGCATTCAATATTCACCGTTAGATGAAAACCTGATTAGATTCAAGCTAATATCTTTCAACCGTTAGATGGAACTTAGCTTGTTACACACAAATGAAATGTGCCTTCATTTAGATATGAGTAACCGTACCTAAACGTGTGCACTTGGTTGGCTCAACAATAGTTAACCAAAGTTAGCCATATGAATACTTTCATATAAACCTTGTTCATCTTAATCACAACTAGTTCAAATGACTCAAATAAAACTAGTTATAGAGTTGTTCAATTATTTATATTCTCATATAAGTACACAAGACACAATTGAAGCAAAATCGATTTTGATTCACTCGAATCAATTCATGAACATTATAGCCACGGTTTGCAAAGATTGCATTCCTTATTATATAAATGTAATTGTTCACGAATAAACCGATCTTAGAACTTAACCCACTCAGGTATGCAAATGGGTACGCATACCTAGAGTTCCCGGACTTGGTCAGTTCGCCAGTATGCAAACGGGTGCGCATACTGTCGTTCACGACCAACTTCAGTTGAATTAGTATGCAAACGGGTACACATACGAAATTATCGGACCTGAACTGTTACCCCAGTACGCATACGGGTATGCATACTAAGTTCCCGGAATTCAACTGTTAAACCAGTACTCATACGGGTATGCATACTATGGTTCCCGGACTTGGAATAACTTGCAACAGTTAGCATACAAGTACGCATACTGTGCTATATCCAATCAAAGGTTAATTGTTCTAAACTCCATCTTAATCAATGAAACATTCTTAGAAGATGGGAACAGCAGTCTCACACAAACTATTAGCTTCAAAGCAATTTTCAAGTGATAATTAGATCAATACGAAACATTCCGAGTCTACATCAAATGACTGTCTCACACAAATCATGTAAGATGTTACCAGGCGATTTTCACATGATCATCTTTTGACTTTCGTCAAGAATAAAGATGAACTTAGTTAAAGCGAAATCTTACCAACACATATTTTGAGAAATATGTAAGCGAGTTAAACTCAGCTCGAAATATCAAATGTGTATAAAATAAAGTCTATACAGCTATACGATTTTTGTCTACATAGGAGATGAAATAGAAATACACTTTTGAGTGATAGATGAGTTCAAGTCTCCACATACCTTTTGTTGATGAAGTTTCACAATCTCCCCTTAGTAGTTCTTCATCTCCAATCGATGAACGCCGTAAAGTCTAAAGCTCACCTACACATTCTATCCTAATCTGAGACATAACTACAAGTAGACTAGAAATTGAGACTTATAGTTTTGACAACTAAACTTGACAAACAAGCTTGAGATAGCAACGCTTGTGAGTTCGACCGAGCAGTGCTCTAAAAATTTGAGTGAGACAATCATTTGATGTCGACTCGGAAAGTTTCATATTGATCATTCGCTCACTTGAAATTTACTTATAAGCTAATAGTTTGCGTGAGACAACTATTGTCGTCTTCTAAGGATGTTTCAATGATTGAAATGGGAGTTTAGAACAAAAACCTTTGTCTGGATACATCACAATATGCATACCTAGTATGCAAACTGTTTTGGTATGATTCAGGTCGGGGAATCTTGTTTGCAGACCTAGTATGCGACGGTTTTAACTGTTAAAGTCCGGGAACCTTGTGTTGCATACCAGTATGCGAACGGTTCTACCTTAGTTAGATCCGGGATGGCTGTTAGAGCATGGCTCGGTTGAACCCACCAAGCGTTGGTATGTCAAGTTTGGTTGTCATATTTTAGTGAATCAAAACTCATTTAAAGAGTCGCTTGATTATTTACTAGAGTCAACTTCGTATAGGTTAGCTTGAAAGTATTAGGATATGAGACATTACAAGTATTACGTGAATACTTGAAGAATGTGAAGAAGTGAGGAGCTACAACGAAGACATCATCCTTCTACTTGAGGTTAATAATATTTGACTTGAACTGTTTCATTCCATAACGTATCTTTCAAGTCGTGCATATTGAAAACATAACTGCGTTGCTGTGAATGATTATACTCTAGTTAGACATAGTATTAAGGAATACAATACAAAGTATAACGCTTATCTTTTGAACTTCGTATATAAGACATCGACATAATCGTATGAATGCTATTGTGATTATGTATGGGTATGGGTGAAGATTTTGTCCTAGGAAACAATGATTTACATTCGTTTAAAGAAAGTAAATTCATGAACTTGTTTTATGAATCGAAAAGGAAATCGCTAGGCTTATTGGTATTGTTATTCATTGAAAATCTTTTGAATTACCAATATGTGTGTTTAGTATAACCGCTCATAACTTGTTTATGTATCTTGGTAAAACTATTCACAAGGCCTGACTTTTGTATTGGTATGACTTTTATTAGTGAAACCGATCTTAAGTAATCACATGAGATGGTATGATCGATTTATTGTAATTGATATGACCAACTCTATACATTGGGGAACCGATCCTAGTAAGAGGTGCAACCGATCACAAAAGGGGAATCGATCCTTGTAAGAGGTGCAACAAGTTTTTAGTTATTGAGAACCGATCCTATGAACATGTGAAACACGTTTTTAGTTATTGGGAACCGATCCTATGAACATGTGCAACTAATACAAGTTAGATACCATATATATGTGGGAACCGATCCTAGTACCTAGTCAACAAAGTTTTGGTAACTAGCGTGACTAATTCTAAGACCCACATGGAGGTAGAACCGAAACTTGTTTTTGTAGAACCGTGAAACCCATGATTGGTGATTCTATAGGATAATCAATCACATAGTTCTTAGAAGTCAGATGAACAAATTCTAAACTTGTTTGGAAGTGTGGCAAATCGTTTCCAAGATGGTAAATATGAAAATACCAAGTAAAGATGTCGACATATTTTTAACATGTGCAGTAACTCTTATCTTTTATTGTTCAAAGATATTCCTTAATAGCTAAAGGAGAATCTCGGATCGAAATAAATTGAGAATCTTTTAATTAAGGTTTTTAGTTTTATATGCTTTTAATTTCCAGCAATTAAAATGCATATCTTTAGAAAATAAAAATTGGTAATGTGCATTTACTAATTGGAGATTTTAAACTAAGATTTCGGTCAATATTTGGACAAAGAATTTCCAGGAATTATGGAAACCGAATTTGGTAATATATTGCATATCTTGAGAATATTTTCGGTTTTGGAAATTCCTTGGTGTCAAAACTTCCTTAGTCTATAAATATTGAAGTTTACATTTCAAGCAAGCTAATCCTAAGAGCCAGAAAAACTACCTAGTTGTGTTGTTACTGGTGGAGCCGCCTATTCGGAGAGGAAAGTAACCTAATTAGGCGAAATCTCTTACGGCCGCTCGGTTTAAAGACTTCTTCTGGATTGAGAAGCTCTATTAGTACCGTTGGTGGGAAACTAGATAATTGAAGTTTATTATTAGTTTTCGATTGATTTGGTTGACTAACGGTTGTTGATGTTAGAGCATTGCTCGGTCGAACTCGCATCCGTTGCTATCTATAGCATGTTTGTCAATGTTAGTGATCAAAATTATAGGTCTTGATTTCTAGCCTATTTATAGATGTCTCGGACTAGGACATAGATAGTGTAGTTGAGCTTAGATTTCTCGACGTTCATCATTTGAAGACGAAGAACTACTAAGGGGAGCTTGTGGAACTTCTTCGACAAAAGGTATGTGGAGACTTAAACTCATCTATCACTTGGAAAATCTATTTCTAATCTATCTCCTATAATTGAGACATAAGTCGTTTTACGATATAGTTTTCTAATATACACATTTGAGATTTTGAGCTGAGTATATCTCGCTTACATATTTCTCGAAATATGTGTTGGCAAGCTTTCTCTTTAGCCATGTTCATCTTTACTCGTGACGAAAGTCATGTTGACATTTCAATAACTTGAAAATTGCTTTGATGCTAATAGTGTGTGAAAACGGTTATTATCATTATAGAAAAATGTTTCAATGGTTGGAATGTAGAGTTGATAATGTAACTATCTTTGGATATAAGCATATATAGCGTGTTCGCACATTAGTGTATAAATCCATGAACCGGGAGCCAAGTGTATGCATATGTGTGTATATGAAATTGGTGAAGGAGACAAGATAAGTATGCGTACCCGTACGCATACTGGCGGAAGTTTTTGAACCGAAAATATCTGCTGGGTTTTGGAATTACAAACTCCTAAACTAGTCACCTTAAGTATGCGTACCCATATGCATACTGGCAGAAGTTTTCGAACTGAGAATTTCTGTTGAGTTTGGAAACTTAACAAACTCAAAATCTGGTTGCTTAAGTACGCATACCCGTACGCATACTTAAGCTGGTTATTTTTATCAAATCGTTATGTTCATGAACTTAAACATTTAAATCTTAAGGAATGCAATCTTTTCAAACCGTGGCTATAATGTTCATGATTGATTCAAGTGAATCAAACCGATTTTTCTTCAATTGTGTTCTTGTATAATTCATGAGAATATATAAATTGAACAACTCTTTAACTAGTTTCATTTGATTCATTTGAACTAGTTATGGTTAAGATGAATAAGGTTGATATGAGAGTTATCATATGTCTAACCTCGGTTAACTATTTATGAACCAACATGGTGTACACGTTTATGTACGGCTACATAAACCTAAATGAGGGTATATTTCATTTGTGTGTAACAAGCTAAGTTCGATCTAACGGTTGAAAGATATTAGCTTGGTTGAATCAGGTTTTTCATCTAACGGTGATTATTGAATGCTTTGTTA